>CM071937.1:54806977-55245525 GCA_016081115.2 Rehmannia glutinosa | reverse complement strand
GTGGTAGTTATTCTAAAAAGTATTAGTTATTCATTTGAAAAGTATAATTAGTTACTCTTAAAAATATTAGTTATTTCCCAATAAAAATATTAGTAGTCCATTTCCCTCTGATAGATATGGCCAACATCCATCTACTTCTTTATCCTTTCTTTTTCTTTTTTTCTTTCGGCCATTATTTGCACATACCAAAAGATTAAAAAGAGAAGAGTAACATATACAAATTTGGGGTTGAGTTTTGCGCATATAAGTTATGGTTTGGGCTCCATATATTGATCGACATGAAGCGTGCATAGTTCATCCTCATGGGTTTTATATGAGCCAAATGTGTGCCGATTGGTGGGCGCTGGATTGAGGAACACATAATATTACAAATTGTTGCTGTTGAATTGAGAGAAGGTGAAAATTTAGTGGGAGATTGATTAAAGGGTAAAAAGTGATACAATGAATTTGTCCATAAGAAATAGGAGAGAAACGTGTGTTCCATATAAACCTTAACGTATTACAGACTTGCAATTGATCTTTTTGGAAATAAAGTATTACATGTTGATTGAAAAATATTACTGTTTAAGTAAAAAATATTATACATCAAACTGAGAAGTATTAAAAATTGAGCTGTAAAGTTTTATATCTTAAACTTAAAGTATTACATGTTGAATTGAAAAATATTATAATTTTATGTGCGTTATCTTAAAAAGTATCACTTTTCATCTGAAAATTATTTGTTTTTAAAGTAACAAAATTGATATTATTTACTCAAAAAGTTACATAGTCTTGCTTAATAGTATCACATTTTATTAAATAAGTATCACTTTTATACTCTAAAAAGTATACATTTTAAAAGTAACAAAACTCATAGTAGTAGTTATTCTAAAAAGTATTAGTTTTTCCTTTGAAAATTATCATTAGTTACTCTTAAAAATATTAGTTATTTCCCAAAAAAAATATTAGTAGTCCATTTCCCTCTGATAGATATGGCCAACATCCATCTACTTCTTTATCCTTTCTTTTTCTTTTTTTCTTTCGGCCATTATTTGCACATACCAAAAGATTAAAAAGAGAAGAGTAACATATACAAATTTGGGGTTGAGTTTTGCACATATAAGTTATGGTTTGGGGTCTACCAGGTTAAAGGGAGGCTCCATATATTGACCGACATGAAGCGCACGCAGTTCATCCTCATGGGTTATATCTGAGCCAAATGTGTGCCGATAGGTGGGCGTTGGATTGAGGAACACATAATATTAAAAATTGTTGCTGTTGAATTGAAAGAAAGTGAAATTTAGTGGGAGATTTATTAAAGGGTAAAAAGTGATACAGTGAATTTGTCCAAAAGAAATAGGAGAGAAACGTGTGTTCCATATAAACTTTATCTGATTTTTTTGTTGGGGCTCCATCTCACGGTTTTGAATCCGTGAGACGGTCTCATAAGAGATCCACTCACTAACAAAAAGAAAAAGAACACAAATCAAATAAATTACATAAGAGAAAGATGTCCTCAGTTATTGCAAAATTCGAGCCACCCAAAGGATTATGCTACACAATCTCTTCAAAATATATTCAACATCTATGTTAGGTATACGGGTGTATAAATGCGAGAGAGCTAGAAAATAAATGGAGGCTAGAATAATTGAAATGCTAAAATATATTTTGCAGAATACAACTTGAAAAATATATTCAATTTTCTTTACAGAATTTATACTGCTATCTCGCTCTAGCTAATGCCTTAGATTTGCTCTCTCGGATTGCTCAAATGGGATGATTTCAATTGACACTAACGCAAGCCAATTTATATGCAATGAACTGACTCATTAATTAGTACCACAAAATTAGGTGATAGTATTTTCCTAACTACTTTGACTTGCATTGTTCAACTTTGGTGGTTGGCTGAAAATATTTTCTTCACCACTGCTGCTCTTATTAATTTGGGCGGTGCCACAATAATTAATTTATCCTGGCCGGTTGGTGAATTATAATTTACTTATTTGTTTTTAACACCCCCTCTTGATTTACAATCTGAATACTATTTCGAAGTTGTTCCAATTTTTGAAGACTTACTGCTTTGGTGAAACTATCTGCTAACTGTTCTTTTGTGTTCACAAATCCCAATTGAATTTCTTGATAATTCACGAGACTTCTGATGAAATGGTATCAAATTCAATTTGCTTTGACCTTTCATGAAAATGCCATCGCAATAGTTGACATGTTGTCACAGAAAATTATTGTGGGAGTATCTTGGCTTTGCTGAACATCAACTAAAATTCTTCTAAGCCATACTTATTCACTAGCTGCATCAGTGTGGAAATATATTCCACTTCTACCGATGAAAGTGATTTTGTTTTTTGCTTCATTGATGACCAAGATATTATTTTTGAGCCCAGATAAATATATACTCAGATGTACTTTTGCCTTCATCAAGTGACCCAACCCTGTCACTATCTACATATCCAATGAGCTTATTTTCTTTTTCTTTGACATACTTGATGCCGAGTTTTTTCGTACCTTGAAGGTATCAAAGAATTCTTTTTGCTGCTACGAAATGTAGCTTGCTTGGATCGTGCATGAATCTTGAAATTAGGCTGATTGGATATACGAAATCAGGTCTTGTATTTGTCAAATAGATCAATATTCCGACTAAGCTGCAGTACATCTTGGGATCAGCATTAGTTGCACCATCATTTAATTACGATTTTTTTTGCAAGCAAGTGGAGTTGAGATTGGCTTGCAATCGCTCATCTGAAATTTATTCAACAATACCTCAAGATATTTTTCTTGAGAAATAAATATTTTTCCTTTGATTCGCGAACTTGAATCTCAAGAAAATATTTCAAGAGACCCAAGTTAGTCATCTCGTACTCCTTCATCATTGTTTTTTTCAAGTTTTGCACAAATACTGGACTAGTCCCGGTATAGATTAAGTCATCTATGTAAAGACAAATAATTAAAAAATCATGCGCACCATGTTTCTTTCTGTATAATGACGGTTCAGTTTGGCTTCTTTGAGAACCATTTTATTGAAAACACTTATCAATCTTGCTATTCCAGCCTCTTGTTGCTTGTTTCAATCCATATAGTGCTTTTCTGAGTCGATAGATTTTATCTTCTTCACCATTGGCAATCTAACCTTCTGGTTGATCCATGCACACTTCTTCTTCTAAATCGCCATTGAGGAATATTGATTTAACATCCATTTGATAAACAGGTAGCCAAAATTGTGATGCAATGGTCAGGACAATTTGTATTGTCTCCATTTGAGCAACTGGTGCAAATGTCTCATTGAAATCAACTCCTGGTTGCTGAGAATACACTTTTGGAACTAAGCGGGCTTTGTGCTTCTGAATTGAGCCATATTCTTTGTACTTGGTCATGTAGATCCATTTGGCCCCAATCACACTTTTTCCCTCGGGAAGGCCTACGAGCTCCCAAGTATTGTTCTTTTGAATGCTTGCAATTTATTCATCCATTGTGCTTTGCCAAACTTCTTCTCTAGCGGCTTCTTCGTAGTTCTGTGGCTCACAAGAAAAAAATGCAACATTACATGATTGAAAAATATCTCTCAAATCTCTTACTCTTCTAGTTGGACTTTCAGAATCTTGAGAAGATTCTCCAGGAGATCTTGTTGAGCTGGAGCTTGAGCTTCAGCTGATACTGGTAAGTGTATTAAGTTCATCACCTTGATTTGTTAAAACATGTGTTTGTCCAGGAATTTTTTTTTTGATTTTCATTCCATATCCAGGACTGCATCTCATCAAAAATAACATCTCGAGAAATTTTGAGTTTATTTGTCTTTGGGTTTAGTGCACAATATCCATTGGACTCGTTACTCTAACCAACAAAGATCAATTTTTCTCATTTTCTTCAAACTTTTCTCTCTGTTGAGAAAGAATATATGAATAAGCTATGCAACCAAAAACTTTGAAATGATTTATCTATGGCTTTCTATGGTACCACACTTCATAAGGTATTTTGTTTGGAATAGATTTCGTTGGCGAACGATTCAAAAATATAAACAGCTACATTTACTGCTTCTTCCCAGAAACTTTTTGGAAGTCCTTTGCATGACATCATGCTCCGTGCCATCTCAACTGTCATGCGATTCTTTCGCTCTGCAACACCATTTTGTTGTGGGCTGTAGCGAACTGTCAGTTGTCTGGGATCTCTTTTTCTTTGCAATAACCCATGAAGGATTTAACAATGATTTCGCCACCTCAATCTGTTTGTAGAGTCTTTATTTTTCTACCACTTTAATTTTCCACATTTATTTTGAACTCCAAAATTTTGGAAATGATTTTGACTTTTATTTTAAGATATAGATCCACATCATCTTGGAATAATCATCAACGAACAAGAGAAAATACCTATTGTCGTTGAGAGATGGTGTTTGTGTTGGCCCACAATCTCAAGAGGAGTTTTGGCTTTGTATGATGTCTTTGTAAATGGTAAACGATGCATTTTTCCATAAATACATCTTTCACAAGTCTTGTCTCGATCTGGAATGTTAGCTGTTAGGAAATTCATTGTATAGATTTTGATGATACCTAGAAAACTTTGTATTAGGAAGTTCGCATCCCATTTTCAATGTAATTTCTACTTTGTAATAGATAGGATGTAAGTTGAGCTAAAAAGCAAATTGCAGAAGACTTGCTGAAGAAATCATCAGAAGACTCTCAACCAAGCACGATAACTAAGTCTTTCAAAAGACTTACAGCAGAGTCCATTAGAAGAATATGTCAGAAGACTCAAGATGAAGTAAGAAGGGGTAAAGCAGATGAATGACTGAGAGACAACTAAAGAAATACGTTGCCTTGAAATCGAGGAAGTTGCTTATTTTAGTAATAAGGACATACCTGCAACCTTAAAGTGCTCAAGCTGAAAAGAAGCAAAAGGGATGAGCAAATGGGAAGCTTGCAGGCGCTGACACTTTTTCAGAAAAACTTGCAGAAAGCTGAGAAAAAGGTCGGGTCAAAATCAAAAGCTGCAAAATAAGACAAGCTAACGAACACAAAGTAGAGTTTGAATTTTTGTCTATCTCTTCAACGGACAAAATTCAAACTCCTACTATAAGTTGGGGAATTTTTCAGAGAGAATACAAGCAATACAACTGAGATAAAAAGAACACAAGAGCATTTTTGAGCAAGAATTTCAAACACTATCTCTCAAGCTTAACTACAAAATACTCAAGCTATTCGAAGACACTTCATCCAACATATTTAATGAAAGATTGAATTGTTCAATAGTTGAAGAGGAAACTGTTGTGAAAAACAAAAAGGGGTCTGCACTACCAAGTATTGAAGGAAGTGCAGTAAGGTTCAAGGTCGAACAAGTTTTGAATCCAAGGGGGGTTGTGTGATCAAATCCTGAAGATTTAAATTGCTGAAGTACTTAGGCAACTGCCTGGAGAAGAGCTGAGTCCAAGAAATAGCTAGTTGTGTGATCAAAGTTGTTTGGACTATACTTTTGTAACTAAAGTCATATGTTACAATAGTGAATTCCTCCTGGAGTAGGAGAAGAGTGGAGTAGAGGAATTACCCCATCCCCGAACCACTATAAATTCTGTGTTCTTTTTATTGTCTTTATATTTCTGCATTTCATTACATTACTTTATATTTGCTATCCAACAATCTCATAACTCTCTAAAAATATAAGTGTCGATAAAACAAACTCAAAAAAGGTGTAAGACTTCCGCTATTTAACAAGAAATCTGATTTCCTAAAAAGTTGAATTTCCTCAGCTGAGTTACTCTATCAACAACTCTTTTAGACAACTGTTGAGTGGTTAACTCTCCTGCTGAATCTCAACACATATGTCTTAAGGACATAACTAATTTCTCAAATACCCTGATTCTAGAAGATCTAAAAATTCGTAAAGTTTATTCAACTCTCCCTTCTAGATTTTACTATACACCCTTTAGGACATACAAGTGGTATCAAAGCGGTTGGTTCAAAGAACCTTCCGCACTGGTTATTAAACTAGATCTCCATTTTCAAAAACATCAACACTTGAGTTTTCCAAAGTTTCTTTAAAGATTTATCATCATAGAATCAAATCTAACTCGTATTCCCATGTCTTCTATTGAATAATTTGATGATTGGAAAATATGTATGCAGGCACATCTCTCTGCATTGCACGATGAAATATGGTTTGTCATTGAGGATGGACCCACCAAAATCACTAAGGTGAACACAGTTGTTGCAAGAGCAACAAGATCTGGAGATGATGCAGTGAGAGTTGCTGAGGTTGGCAAGCCCAAAAGTGAATGGACAAATCAAAATAGAAAATGATACCAATTGGACAATGTGGCGATGAACATACTTAACAAGACATTGGACAAAACCATGTTCAATAAAGTAAAATCTTGTAGAACAACAAAAGAAATATGGGATAAGTTGACTTTGATTTGTAAAGGATCAAAACAGATAAAGGAAAATAAGCTTACAGTGGTTGAATAAAAATTCGAAAACTTCAGAATGATGACCGGAGTTTCTTTGGATGAGTTGGATGCACGGTTCACTGAGATAACAAATGAGTTATCTTGTAATACCCGAAATTTATATTTTGGGCTTTTATTAAGTTTGTGAATTTTTAGATTTTTAGTGTTTTTATTTAGGGGCTAATTATATATATTTTCAATCCAAGCCCAATCTTTCAAGTCCAATGTCCAACTGTCCAGGCCCAAGTTTAAACAAACCCATTTAATGTGAACCCATTACAAATTTAGCCCATTTTCCAGTAGTATTCTAGAATAACAAGATACCAATTTCAAATTTCCATATATATCAAATCTTGGTGTAACTTTTACCAGATTCTTTGGAATCCTTTGAGATTAAAACACTTAACCCTAATAAAGCCTATAAAATAGATCAATAGTCCAACCAAAAAAAATACGTATTCTCCTACTTCAAAAACAACAAAGTAAACAAATTTATCATTCAATTTCGCCTTTAGGTATGTACACGGCCAACCTTTCCCAAAACCAGAAATCACGTCCCAACCCAAAAATAATCCACTGAGCGGCAGCTGTAAGCCTTACCCCGACGCCGTCGCCGAAACTCGTAACCTATCGATGCCCAAACCCAACATTACCGGGAAATCCAATTCGTTGTTGCCCAAATTCAAACCCACGAACTTGTTGAAAAGCCTCCGGTTCAGCCCGAAATCAACTACCCTCTGTCCAAAGCCGCAAGAAATTGCCGCAGCTGCGCCGCCCATGGTCGCCGGAGTGTCTGTGCGTGTGAAGTTTTTTTTAAAAAAAAAGAAAAAGAAAGAAAGAAAATAGAGAGAAGAGAGCGAGATGTGCAGATTGAGTTCAGTTCAATATGGAGATTATTTTGAGGGAGAAAGTGATTTTGAGAGAAGAAAAGAAAAACAAAGAAAAAGGGGGGGGTTATTGCCTGGTTCGAAAGAACTGAAGAAAATAAAGTAGGAAAGTAGGAAAGTAGGAAAAAGGAGAGGAAAAAGAAAAAAAAAGAGGAGAGAGAAAAGAGAGATGGAGGATTGGGGGTATACTTATGAGAGAGGAGGAAATGTGGGAAGAAGGATTTTGGAATGTGGTCCCCATAAATTATTGACAGAATTGCCCTTCAGCCCCAAACCTTCCAAATTAGCTTCTAATCCCAATTTCAATTTCAATTTAACCTTCAATTCTATTTTTATCCTACTAAGCCCCTAAATTAGAATTTTTAGATTATTATTTTTTAAGATTAAGTTTAGAATATTCGAGTATTTTGACTAGTATTATGTTTCTATCGTTAGGTGATTTATCGTGCGAGGATTAAGCGTGCTTGCATCCGACACTTTTAGGCTCTACTTAATTTTCGAAGCTAAGTTAAAGGTGGGGTTTGTTTTTCTAAAATTTATTGTCCTTGTTAAATGCTTAGATTATTTTGCATGAATGTGTAGTATAGTTGCTTAGGTACCCATGAGCCAGGGACTCAAGAGGTCTGGGGTTGATGTATCCCTCAGGTGGAATCCCTGCAGTGCAATCTATGTTTATGTCTACGGTTTTTCAAAAGATCTATGCTATGTCCTATTAGATTGTATTTGTATGCCTATGTGAGATATCTGTGTATTTAACTTGGACAATTTATAATCCACTGAGCTGTGTCGCTCACTCCACATATAACCAACTTTTCAGGTGAAGGAGATGGCGCTGGCTAAGGGCGGTGGATATGACAAGGCCTAGGAATTTATTTACGAATGTTTTTTTTTTAAAAAATGTTGAACTATTTACTTCTTTTTAAGTTATTAGTTTTATTTTTTCCAGTTCATAATTGACATAGTTAGACGATGGTTAAAATTTTATTCATGAAATATTTTACTTCCGCTACAATTGACGCAGTTTAATTTTATTATTAAATTATCCATGTTCCTTTTCATCGTTAAAATTAGGAGTATGCTCATTTATTTTATTAAAGAAATTCTAGGCGTTACAGGTGGTATCAGAGCGGGTCTACCTTTCTGTCGACTTGCAAAAAACTAAATACGTGTAGTTTTGTATGTGTACTCTGATAAATGATTTAGAATTTTTTTTAAACGAAAATAATCTACGTATCCACCACCGCTATGCCACGCCAACTCCGAAGCCAAGGTACGATTTTTTTTAAAAAATATTCCGCTTTCTACTGCTAATGCCATCGCTATTGTTACTGCTACTGCTACTGCTACTGCTATTTTTTCAAATGCTATTGCTAAAGTGTTTTAATACCGTTGTAATAAATTTTACAATTCCTATTGCAAAGAGAAAAATGAAAAGAAGATGCTAAGATTTCTTGGATGCATAGCACGCACAATAGAATGCCATTGAACTATTGAGATATTATGACATTTGTGAACTTTATGGACAATAGAAAGAACTTAGAGGAATTAATTATTTTTATGCTCTATAGATGGCTTGTAGAAGGTATACAACACGGAAGTCCAATATTAGTAGCGTTAATAGGAGAGCAAGGATAGAGAGAAATGAACAATACAAATGGGAACCTAATTATAACCTTGGGGCGCATCTACACGCAATGTTGAAATTATGGGTAGAGGCTATATATGCCGATCACTCGGTATCTGATCGATGGGACATACTAAGATTTATTAATACCTTATCGGAGTTACCCCTGCGAAGAGTAAGAGAGATATACAATCAAATGATAGATGATGTCCAGGGAGTTCAGTCGCGTGTTAGCTATGAGAAATTTGTTTCGGTTTTCCGACAGTGGTGGATAGACCATGTACAACTCACAATGGACGTTTCTCACTATTGGCCCAAAGAACAAGACATACATGATGATGCCCCTCCACCTGATTCCAGTGATGATGGAGATCCAAAGGAAGACCCGGAGAAAGATCCAGAGGAGGACCCAGAAGAAGATGTTGATTAGCTAGCATTTGTTTTTATTTGTTTTAGTAGTCAATGTTTGGATTTTATTTTTTCCTTTCATTAGTATTTTGGTTTATGTTTTTAATTTTCAAACTAGCAGTTGTTTCTGTATTCACCGGAATAGTGTAAAAAAATATTGAGATTAATGAATGATCATTTTTTTTAAATTGCCTTGAGTACTTGTTATCATTTATGGTTTAAATTTTTATATTGAGCTTAAAAATTTTCCAATTGGAAATTGACTTAATTTTATATTCGTGGTTATAGGATGAATCCTAGAGCCCCTAGAACTGGGACTACCACAAATTCAACACTAGAAAATTTCAGAAACATAGTGGCGCGCCTGGCCACAGTCGTTGAAGGTCTAACTCAAGGGGGTGCTTTGAACCCACATAACCAGCCGGCTCCATCAAATAACACTTCACATGTGGTGGAACAATTTTGCCGCTATAGACCTCTGACTCTCACAGGACAGGAAGAGCCGCACACTGTGGAAGAATTGATAGCAGAATTGGAGGGCATATTTGAATTGATTGAGTGCACTGACGCACAAAGGGTTTCATGTGCGATATATCAACTCAAACAAGATGCGAGACATTGGTGGGATTCACACCGATGAACCATCACTGACCAGCAACGAGCTGATATGCAATGGAATGGTTTTAAGGAATTAGTCATGCAACAATTTTTCCCGCAGTCCTACAGAGATACAAAGGAAAGAGAGTTCCTAAACCTGCAACAAGGGACGATGACGGTGCTCGAGTATGAGCGAAAGTTCAACAATTTAGCGAGATATGCTATTCACTTGACGGACACAGACATTAAGAAGGCTAAGAGATTTGTGTCTGGTTTACGCCCTGAGTTGGGTAGGGTAGTGAGCATACTGGGGAACACATCATATTCTGCTATTGTGAAAGGAGCTCGAACGGTTGCCTCCAATATGAGATTGGAAGGAGGTAGTAAAAAGGTTTTTGAGGCTCCTAAAAGGAAATGGGAGGGTCCAAACACTGGAAAGTTTGTTAATAACAACAAACAACAAAGAGTCGGTGGTGCCCCTAATCAACAAGGTCAGCAGACGGGGCCACAATGCCAGAATTGCGAGAAATATCATCATGGCGAGTGCTTGCTGGGGAAAGATGTTTGTTACTGATGCCATCAACCAGGGCATCAGGGTTGGAACTTTAAGGGATATCCTAGTCAGCCCAGAGAGGATCAGAGGCCCACAGGAGGGAAACCCAGAATGTACGCCATGACCGAGCAGGACGCACAAGAGGAGCCTAAGACAATGACATGTATGTTACGAGTTTTTAATGTACCTGCTCTTGTACTTTTTGATACTGGTGCGACACATTCTTTCATATCTGCAAAATTCATTGAGGGATTAAATAATGTGATATGTGAGTCTGTGGAACCTTTGGGGGTTAGTATACCATCGGGTAAAACTATAGTGGCTGATCATAGAGTAAACGGGGTACAACTAAACATAGAAGGAAGAACTCTAGAAGCGAACCCATACGTTATAAAGATGAATGACTTTGACATAATCCTAGGAATGGATTGGTTAAGTCAGAACCATGCAAACATCCGGTGTCACAAGAGGGAAATAGATTTCCATGTGCCAAGGAGAGCAAATTTCACTTTCCATGGGACTAAATTGGGTGTTCCGCCACGGGTTATATCAACAATGAAAGCCGTGAAGATGCTAAGGAAAGGAGAATGCCAAGCATTCTTGGTAAATGTAATGGCTACCCCGACTGAAGAGAGAACAATTATTGATATCCCGATCGCCCGAGAGTACACTGATGTTTTTCCAGAGGATTTACCTGGAATGCCACCAGATCGACAAGTGGAGTTCACGATTGATCTGGTACCGGGAGCAGCACCAACGTCAAAGTCACCATACAAAATGGCACCTAAGGAATTGCAAGAACTAAATGTGCAATTACAAGAGTTGCTGGATAAGGGTTATGTGAGACCGAGCGTGTCTCCTTGGGAAGCTCCTGTGTTGTTTGTTAAGAAGAAAGACGGTACGATGAGGATGTGTATTGACTATGGAGAGTTGAATAATCTCACGATCAAGAACAAATACCCCTTACCCCGCATTGAGGATCTGTTTGATTAATTAAAAGGAGCTGGAGTTTTCTCGAAGATTGATCTGAGATCTGGATATCACCAGCTGAGGATCAAAGAAGCAGATATACCCAAAACAACATTTAGGACCCGTTATGGACATTACGAGTTTACTGTGATGCCATTTGGGTTAAGCAACGCACCAGCGGTCTTTATGGACTTGATGAATAGAGTGTTTCATCCTTACTTAGATCAATTTGTGATTGTGTTCATCGATGATATCTTGATCTATTCAAAGGATAAACAACAACACGAAGAGCATTTGAGAATCGTGTTTGAGACACTTCGCAAAGAGAAACTGTATGCGAAGTTCAAGAAGTGTGAGCTTTGGCTGGAAAGAGTGGTGTCTTGGGTCATGTACTCACCACCCGAGGTGTTGAAATGGATCCAGCCAAAGTGGAGGCTATAAATGAATGGAAAGCGCCATCGACCATAAGTGAGGTACGCAGTTTCTTAGGACTTGCTGGATATTATAGACGGTTCATTCGAGGGTTTTGCCAAGATTGCTGGACCAATGACCCGACTGACGAGAAAGGGAGAGAAATTCCAGTAAACTGAGAAATGCGAAATCAGTTTCCAAGAGTTGAAACAGAGATTGTTTACCACACCTATTTTGACGATACCTAATGGATCGGAAGGGTTCATTATTTATAGTGATGCGTCAAAACAAGGTCTCGGATGTGTACTCATGCAACAAGGGAAAGTGATAGCTTATGCCTCGAGATAATTGAAGCAACATGAGCTTAACTATCCCACGCATGACTTGGAGTTAGCAGCCATAGTACATGCCCTGAAGATATGGCGTCATTACCTGTACGGAGGGAAATGTGATATCTATACGGATCACAAAAGTCTAAAGTACTTCTTCACGCAGAAAAAATTGAACATGAGACAACGAAGATGGTTGGAGTTAGTGAAAGTATATGGCTGTACTATCCACCATCACCCAGGCAAAGCCAACGTAGTTGCTGATGCCTTGAGTTGGAAGAACAGTGGTGAACTGACGAGTATGATCACAGAGCAAGAGCAGTTGATCAATGATTTCGTCAACATGAGAATTGATATGGTCGTACCCCCAACCATCACCAAAGTTATCATTTCTGCTATGGTAGCAGAGCCGACTTTGAGAAATCGGATCAAGGAGGCACAAACGAAGGATAAATTTTTGTGAAAAATGAGGGAGCGAGCTTTAGCTGGAAACATTAGAGGTTTTGCTGAAGCACCGGACGATACATTTACTTATGAAGGGAGAGTATGTGTACCAAAAGACGAGAACCTAAGAAGGGAAATCTTAGAAGAGTCTCATTGTACACCCTACACAGTACATCCGGGAGGTACAAAGATGTATCGTGACTTGAGAAATACTTTCTGGTGGAGAAACATGAAGGGATCTATTGCATCGTTCGTGGAAATGTGTTTGACTTGTCAACAAATCAAAGCTGAACACCAACGACCATCGTGGTTGCTGCAACCACTTGAGGTCAGTGAGAGCATGTTACAATGGATTTTGTAACTGGTTTACTGAGGTCGAACAGAGGAAACGAAGCTATATGGGTTATCGTGGACAGACTGACGAAGACTGCACACTTTCTACCGATTAAGATGACTTTCAGCATGGAACAGTTGGCTCAATTATACATTGAGGAGATCGTGAGGCTACACGGGGTACCAATTTCGATTGTGTCTGACAGAGACACACGGTTTACTTCAAATTTTTGGAAATGATTTCAAAGAGCAATGGGGAGGAGATTACAATTCAATACGGCTTTTCATCCCCAAACAAATGGACAATCCGAAAGAACGATACATACGCTGGAGGACATGCTTAGAGCTTGCATGTTGGATTTCAGAGGTGGTTGGGAATGACACTTGCCACTAATTGAATTTGCATATAATAACAATTATCAATCAACTATTTGGATGGCACCATATGAGGCATTATACGGGAGAAAGTGTAGATCACCAATTCACATGGATGAAGTTGTAGAGAAGAAAGTTTTGGGTCCGGATATTGTCAAAAGAACAGTTGAAGCCATAGAGAAGATACGAGAAAGGACTAAGGTGGCGCAGGATCGACAAAAGTCTTACACTGATCCAAAAAGGAAAGAGTTACAATTTGTGGTAGGTGAGAGTTTTTCTGAGAGTATCACCGACGAAAGGAGTTTTCATATTTGGTAAGAGAGGGAAGCTCAATCGAGATATGTTGGACCGTACGAGGTTTTGGAGCGAGTGGGAAGAGTAGCGTATAGATTGGCCTTACCGCTAGCAATGCCAGGAATACATAATGTTTTTCATGTATCCATGTTACGGAGGTACATGCCAGATCCGAGTCATGTTGTTAATTATGAGACCTTAGAATTGGAGAAACAGTTGTCATATGAAGAGAAACCAGTAGCAGTACTAGATCAAAAGGTGCACACGTTAAGAAATCGAGACGTTGAGTTAATCAAAGTGCAATGGAGTGGACATAGCCAAGAAGAGGCTACTTGGGAACGTAAGGACGATATTTTAGCATCACATCCAGAGGTTCAATCTTTGTTAGGTACGTTTAGTTTCGAGGACGAAATTATTTTTAAGGGGGATAGTTTGTAATACCCGAAATTTATATTTTAGGCTTTTATTAAATTTGTGAATTTTTAGATTTTTAGTTAGTTTTTATTTAGGGGCTAATTATATATTTTTTTAAGGGAAGCCCAATCTTTCAAGTCTAATGTCCAACTGTCCAGGCCCAAGTTTAAACAAACCCATTTAATGTGAACCCATTACAAATTTAGCTCATTAAAAAGTCCAATTCCAGTAGTATTCTAGAATAACATGATACCAATTTCAAATTTTCATATATATCAAATCTTGCTGTAACTTTTACCAGATTCTTTGGAATTTTGTGAGATTAAAACACTTAACCCTAATTAAGCCTATAAAATAGATCAATAGTCCAACCAAAAAACATACGTATTCTCCTACTTAAAAAACAAGGCAAACAAATTTATCATTCAATTTCGCCTTTAGGTGTGTACACGACCAACCTTTCCCAAAACTAGAAATCACGTCGCAACCCAAAAATAATCCAACCGAGTGGCAACCGTAAGCCTTACCTCGACGCCGTCGCCGAAACCCGTAACCCGTCGACGCCCAAACCCAATATTACTGGGAAATCCAATTCGTTGTTGCCCAAATTAAAACCCATGAACTTGCCGAAAAGCCTCTAGTTCAGCCTGAAATCAACTACCCTCTGTCCAAAGCCGCCGAAAATTGCCGCAGCCGTGCTGACCGTGGTCGCCGGAGTGTCTATGCGTGTGAAGTTTTTTTTAAAAAAAAGAAGAAAGAAAGAAAATAGAGAGGAGAGAGCGAGATGTGCAGATTGAGTTCAGTTCAATATAGAGATTATTTTTGAGGGAGAAAGTGATTTTGAGAGAAGAAAAGAAAAAAAAAAAAAAAAAAAGAGAAAAGGGGGGGGTGTTGCCTGGTTCGAAAGAACTGAAGAAAATAAAGTAGGAAAGTAGGAAAAAGGAGAGGAACAAGAAAAAAAAAAAAAAAAGAGAGAGAAAAGAGAGATGGAGGATTGGGGGTATACTTATGAGAGAGGAGGAAATGTGGGAAGAAGGATTTTGGAATGTGGTCCCCATAAATTATTGACAGAATTGCCCTTCAGCCCCAAACTTCCAAAATAGCTTCTAATCCCAATTTCAATTTCAATTTAACCTTCAATTCTATTTTTATCCTACTAAGCCCCTAAATTAGAATTTTTAGATTATTATTTTTTAAGATTAAGTTTAGAATATTCGAGTATTTTGACTAGTATTATGTTTCTATCGTTAGGTGATTTATCGTGCGAGGATTAAGCGTGCTTGCATCCGACACTTTTAGGCTCTACTTAATTTTCGAAGCTAAGTTAAAGGTGGGGTTTGTTTTCTAAAATTTATTGTCCTTGTTAAATGCTTAGATTATTTTGCATGAATGTGTAGTATAGTTGCTTAGGTACCCATGAGCCAGGGACTCAAGAGGTCTGGGGTTGATGTATCCCTCAGGTGGAATCCCTGCAGTGCAATCTATGTCTATGTCTACGGTTTTTCAAAAGATCTATGCTATGTCCTATTAGATTGTATTTGTATGCCTATGTGAGATATCTGTGTATTTAGCTTGGACAATTTATACTCCATCGAGTGTCTCTCACCCCACATATAACCAACTTTTCGAAGTGAAGGAGATGGCGCTGGCTAAGGGCTGTAGATATGACAAGGCCTAGGAATTTATTCACGAATGTTTATTTTAAAAAAATGTTGAACTATTTACTTCTTTTTAAGTTATTAGTTTTATTTTTTCCAGTTCATAATTGACATAGTTAGACGATGGTTAAAATTTTATTCATGAAATATTTTACTTCCGCTACAATTGACGCAGTTTAATTTTATTATTAAATTATCCATGTTCCTTTTCATCGTTAAAATTTGGAGTATGCTCGTTTATTTTATTAAAGAAATTCTAGGGCGTTATATATCTACTCTTGGTAAGAAGTATACACACAAGGAAATGTGTATGAACATCTTGAGAGCACTCCCAGCTGAGTGAGAAATGAAGGCGATGGCTTTGAGGAACTAAATGGACCTCACAAAGATGAGATAGTTGCACCTAAGACTGCTACCTTGATAATAAGTGAGTCTAAGTCAACAGACTCCAAAAATATCATTGATAAGGAAGAAATATCCTTAATGGTCAAGAAATTCAACAAGTTCTTAAACAAAAACTACAAGAGGAACAAAGGAGAGTCCTCTAGAAGGCATTGAACTCGCTTTAAAGGAAAAGAGTAGAAACCCCCTAAGAGAGCTGAAAAGAGAGTAGAAGACTTGTGTTAGAATTACAGACAGCCAAGTCAGTTTGCAGTTGACTGCCCCTATCCACCAGTCAACAAATAAAGAAATGAAAAAGAAAAAAAAGTCTTCAGGGAAAGAAGAAAATAAAAAAGAAGGCTATGATGGCCATTGAGACTGAGACATCCAAGTGTAAGGAAATAGTAGAGTCAGAAAGTAGTGAAGCTGACTACTCTTCTGAGACTGATGAATAGGCATTGATTTGTCTCATGGCAAAAGAATAGGAATATGAGGTAATTCTAAACAAATCTGATTCAGATTCTGATGATAGTAATCATGACACACACACACACACCATCATCCACTGATCTTTATGATTCATTAGGAAAATTGATGAAATATTTTGAGCACATAAAGTTCTCACACACACTCCTAAATGAGGAAAACAACCAACTCAAAATCTTAAACTCACAGCTGACTAAAGAGCTGAGTGCTCTAAGTCACTTAGCTGATGACAATAAAGAGTTGAAGGATAAGATAAAAAAGGTCAAAACACATTGCGCTGCCAAGGAAAAGAGAGAACTAGAGCTTAAAAAGGTTATTGCATCACTCAACAATCTATCTAAAACATTGGAAGAATTGGTGATGATTCAAAAATAGATTGGAGACAAAACACGACTAGGATTCAATTCCTTGGTGAATGCTCAAACTCTAAGAGTGATTTTAGAGAAAGGATCCTCAAGCAATAGAGGAATCCAAAAAACAACAACTCCATTTGTTGCACCCACACATCCCCAAAAGCACACACATACTGGCCTTAAATAAAGAGCAACGGTAAGAAGCCAACTGAATATGCTGAGAGAACAGATGAACTAAATTCAAAAAAGTTCATCAGCAGACTCCTAACAGGAAGTATTCTGTTAAATCAGAATTGCCAAAGACCCCAGAGCTTTCCGAATAAGAACGCTTATGATGGGAATGGTAGAAATTATCTAACTCAAGTTGATTGGAATCTACCCATTAAGTATCAGCAGATTCCAAAAGGAAACAAGACAAAATGACAAAGGCCCAAAAATCAATATAGGTCATTTCCAAAGCACATAAATCATCACACCCATGCACCTAGACACAATGCACAAAAATTTCCATACTTTCACAAGAATGCAAACGCACAAATGCATACACAGACTTACAGATAAAAAACACAACTGTATGTAGCAAAAGCACCCAAACAATTTGCAAAAATTCATTATGATTACGGAACTGAAAGGTGAAAACCTCTTAGAGTAAGATCATTTGGCTATAAGTTAGTTGGAATACCTTATAGTGCTAACCCCTCAGGAATAAAAAAAGTTAAAGTTTCACCAAGCATAGTCATAGTCATGCGTCCATTTTTAACATCAATAAGTGTGTGCGTGGTGGCCATAAATAGGCGGCCCAATAGAAGTGTTTGCTCATTACCATGATTCTGCACTTTCCCTACTTCTAATACAACAAAATCAACAGGAACAATAAGACCGGCCATTTGTACCAAAATATCTTTTACAATACCTCTAGGATACCTAATAGACCTATTAGCAAGTTGAAGACACATTCTTGTGGGCATCAAGTCCCCTAAATCAAGTTTTTTAAAATAGAAAGGCATCAGATTAATACCCGCATCCAAATCGAGCATCCCTGATGTTTCTTTACCATTTCCCATTGCAATTTTAATAACAAAACTACATGGATATCACTGTTTAGGTGGCAATTGGTGCCGAAGAATCGCACTCGCCACTTCCGAAACCATTACATTTTGGTTGTCACCGAACTTCCTCTTGTTGGATGTGAGTTCTTTAAAGAATTTGACATATGCTGGCACATTTCTTATAACATCTAGCATAGGTAAATTAACATTAACCTTAGATAAATGTTATAGAAATCCAAGAACTGCTTATCCTATTTTTTGTTCCTAAGGTGACTCGGGAAAAGAATCGGAGGTTTGTAAGGATTGTTCGTTTTGTGCAAGATAAATCCTTTACTCACATCTTCCTCTTTCTGCTTGTCTTTGGAATCCAGAGCCTTTGTTATCTCTTCAACACCTACATGGTTATTCAAAGTAATAGGAAATGGAATTTCAACTTTATTGTCAATAACCTTACCACTTTGTAACACGGTGATGACTTGAGCTTGTTCTGGTTGGCTGGGTAGCTTCCTTTTATTAACCACATGTTGAGCAAATTCACCGACTTGAGTGGCCAATTGACCAACTTGAGTTCTATAGATTCAAACCACTGATTGTTGGCCTCTTGAGTTTTCTTGCTAACTTAGAAGAATGAACTCAAGCTTTCTTCAATAGATGGAGGTTCTGATTGGTTTGATGGCTGACCTTAGGGTTGCGGTGGCCTCGGATAAATTTGAGATGGATTTTGTGAATTGCCCCAACTAAAGTTCGGATGATTCCGCCAACCTAGGTTGTAGGTCTAAGAGAAAAGATTATTACAAGGCCTTTGCTGATATCCCTGAATAGTGTTAATGTTCTCAGCTTGTTGTTCAAACATAACATTACAAACATTGGCCCCATGACAAAATTCGCCATAAATCCTGCCTGACTCGGCAGAGGGAGCGGCAACTAGTAGATGCCCCCTTGTAGCCAACAATTGCACTTGCTTAGTCAATTCAGCTAATTGTTTCGTCACATCATAGCTCAGGCTACTTCATTTACGATAGCCTGTTTGCCTCTGGCACTCTTTTATTGTGAATTAGTGCTCATCATCTCCAGAAGATCATAAATTTCTTCGGCCGTGTGTTCACCCATGTCACCCCCAGTGGCATTGTCAACCATATATTTATAATTATGTGATAACCATCATAGAAAAATTGATTCAATAACTCCATTAGGTAGTGCTGATGTGAGCATTTAGTCTGTAAGTCCTTAAAGCGATCCCATGCCTCATGAAATGGCTAACTATCCATTTGACTAAAAGTAGTTATTTTAGCTCGCAGATCTGAAGTTTTCTGATGTGAATAGTATCTACCCATGAACTTATTGTACACGGCCTCCCAATTAGTAAGAGAGTTTGGAGGTAGAGACATAAGCCAAGATTTTACCCAGGTTCTTCAGAGTGTATGGAAAACAACACATTCGAAGCTGATCCTTATTCGAATCTTGTAGAGAAAAAGATTGAATGACAGAATAGAATTTCAGAATGAAGTTGAGAGGATCTTCATTGGAAATCCCATAGAACGACGGTAACTGATTGAAGTGTATGGTTTTATTATATGCTCATAGTTCCGTGTTGCTTGTCCCAAAGTGATGCAAGAGGTCGCAGTCCCAATGACAGGGCATGCAAACTCACACATCGAAGAGTCTATTTGTTCTTTCTTTGGAGCGTGATCATGAGAATCCTCGCTACTCTCCATAGAATCGTCCCCTTCTTTCCTTGTACATTTCACAACTCGATGGATGTCGTCCAAGAAAGGCACAAGGTCCCGATTGAAATTTCTACGTCCTTGCAAACACCAGAAAAGTAGATCAAATGCACCTGTGGAATAGGGTAAAAATCAAAAGGCAAACAAAAGGAATTCTAAACTAACAACAAACAAAAAGAATCCTAATCTAGAAATACGAAAATTAAACACAATAATTATTATGCCTAAAGCCTTCCTCGGCAACAACGCCAAAATTTTGTTCCACCGCTAAACACCTAAAATAAATCTAGCGACACTCACAAGAGCACAAGATCAATCGTAGGGTAGCAAGTTAACCAAAATCGTCCCTCGCGGAAGACTTAGCCGGTAAATAAATATTATGCGTCACAATTAACGAAAAATAAAATCATAAACACTCTAATTCAATTTTTAAGGTTTGTAAATATCAAAATTAATTATTAAAATGAATATCAAAACTAACACATGAGATCTGGATAGAAAATACGAATGATAAAAACATCTAGGGTATGAAGCCCCTCGATTTTCAATCTTGTATGAACGTGTAACCGATGTCATTAGACGACTATGTATTTTCGCGACTACTTTTAACGCGATATTTTGATGGATCACTATTAATAATATTTTTGCACCATATTATCATTTTATTTATATGATCAACTACTTTTTTAATTATTGGTCATTTTATTTTTGTTTTTAAATTCTTTGTTTATTAATCACTTAATTAATCATTTTTGCTACTACTTGAGTAGTTAGTAGACACCTTAGAATTTTAGGAGACCCTTTCACTAAGTGATTTATATCCTATAGAAATAAGAAATTGATTTAGAATAAGTGATTTTGAGACTCATAAGTGATTCTGGGAATTACTATTAATTTTGGGAATTGATATTTTACACCAATTATCATTATTTTTGGACCACAAACAAGCCTTATAGAGGACGGCCATAAGCTATTTTTGGGTATAGAAATTCATTTCCTTTTTTATACACCTACACCACATTACAAAAAACCTATACCAAATATCCTACACAAATTTTAAATTCATCTTACACCCACAAATTCCCACTCACACCAACATTCCCCTCAAACTTCTCCCATTCTTACAATCACTAATCAACCCCATACCTTTGACCATCCCCTTGTTCCCCATGCATTAGACAACTTACAAGACTTAACAAAAATCCTCCTCCTCCCTCTCATTACAATCGGCCACTAGGTAGTATAGGAGAGAAAATTCATTCTCCTCATTCTTCATCTTGCAATCTCTCTCAAAAATCTCCAAAATAACTCTCTATACTCCCAACATTCTTCCTCTACACACTTAGCCAAAAATAATACAAGAATCCCTCCCATTTTCTCCAAAATTCGAACCCATGGCACAAGTTAAGGAAATTTCTTCTTTCATCTTCAATCTATTTCCTTAAAACCTCTAAGCCTATCTCATTCCTTTACTAACTTGATGAATTTTTCTATTTTTAGATACACTTAGAAGCTCTCATCTTGAGGGACTTAAGGAAGCCAAGAGTTAGTCATTAGCTTGAAGAGGACCTTCAAGCCATTTGTAGAAACAAGACAACAACGTAAAAATTGAGGTTTATTGCTACTTTTTTCCTTTCCTCTTTTGATTTCAAATTTTAACACCAAATATAGTTTTAGTGTGGAAATGGGGGCTGATCTTGGGAGCTTGAATCAAAGATGTTAAGGTGCTAAGAAATTTCCCCATTTTAGGCTCAACTTGCAAAAACTACACAAGGTAATTGTAGATTTCTTGACCCTTACTCTAATCTCTTCTTTCTTACCTCAAATCCTTCAAATCCTAACTCCAAATTCTGAAATTTGACATTAGGGGCTTCCTTGAGGTGTTGAGGTCGAAATTCCAAGAGGTAGGAAGAAAATATAAATTCTAGACTCACCAACAAGATTACTAAAAGTGGGTGGAAAACTCTTTATAAAAACTCAAATGATTTTGTAAAAATTGCATGTAATGAATTGAAACTTGCATGATATATACAAACATGTATTTCATGTGTATTTCAAATATATATGTCCAACAATTTCATAAAAGTATGCTTGATGTTTCAACTTTGCAAAAATAGGTGCATGCATGTACACATATATGAATTTCTTGATGAATTCTTGAATGATATGTTAATGCATGCCTATGTACTTGAAATTTCATGTTTTATTTTCTTTATATTCCGTAAAACTTGAATATATATGAAAAACTGCACTATTGGACCTTATATGCAAAATTGGTAAAATTGAAGGACCAAATTGCAAGGTTTTAAAAACTGTGGGATGCTTCTGTAAAATTTCGAAAATGGGACTGTACTACATTTAAAATATGATATTTTAAGATAATATCAAAAGTTTAAAGATTTTGAGATGATAAAAACTAACCTTTGAAAGCCTAAGGACTTAATTATGGAATTTTGAAAGTTTAAGGGCTAAAAATGAGATTTTTCAAACTGTGCAAGGATTTTTCTATATAATTCTAAATTTTTAACTTGTGTTAACTTAAAAACTCATATTTTGAGTAAATTCCAAAAATCAAAGTATTTTGAGTAAAGAAAACCAATTTTTTTTAAAATTTGAGGACTAAAATGTAAAATACCAAACTGAAGGGCCAAAAACAAAATTTTCAGGATTATTACGGCCCATATACCTAAAACAGATTACTTAATCTTTATTTTATAACATTTTGAACCCATGTTCATAACAATTAGACCCCAAATAAGCCTTAAGGGCAAAAACTCAAAAATTGGACTAGAAATGGAATTCTCAAAAGTTAAGGGACTTAAACTAACACTTTTTTAAAACTTCTTTTGTCCCAATAACCATTTGTTATAAGTGATATTTTAAAATTATAATCACATCAAAAGCCTTTCCGATTTGAGAGATCCAAATATTTTAAGTTTAGGGCCAAAAATGACAATTTAGACAAAAAGAGGACCAAATTGGAATTTCTCAAAAACTCGACCACAAACTCTTTGAAAAACTGATTCTCTGGACAATTTGGAGAATTTAGGAACTTACCTATATTTTTTCGAGGTCGATACCTATAGGTCCCAAGAGGTGTGAGTAAGGTTTAGAAGGGGGGTTGAATAAACCTTACCAAATTCTCGATTTAATCCTTTTTAAAATATTACAGAGTTAACACACAACTAAGTTCTTGAGGGACAACTAAGTTAGTTAATCAGCAGAGTTAGCCACTCAACAGACTCGAGAGAGCTGTTGATAGAATAACTCAGCTGTTTAGTCTAAACCTTAACTTGGCTGTGTTGAGTTTTTCAGTGGAAGACATATCACCCTTGAATTTGATTTAAACTTGTTTAACACTTGATTTTAGCACTTAGTTAATTATCAGTTGGATAGCAAATTATCAGCAACTATAAGTAAGTATGCTGAAATAAAAGTGCTGAAATGTAAATGACACAAATGATTTTTATAGAGATTCGAAGATGGGGTAATTCTTCTAATACTCTCTTCTCCAACTCCTGGAGGAATCCACTAAGTAATGATCGGTTCACAAAGTGGTTATCAGTCTAGAGACAAGTCTTGATCACACAACTGACTTGCTCCTTGGACTCAGTCTAGAGATGCCTTGGTCACACAGTGGCTTCTCGTCGACTCTCGGCCTTCTTCACAGGCAATTTGCGCTTTGCTACTTTAGCTCACTTTCTCAAGCTTCTTGATTTGATCACGAAGCCCTCCAATAAAATACAATATATATATATATATATATATATATATATATTAATAATTACCCGTTAAGTGACGCGGTAAAATAGTCGATCAATACATAGACGACAAAAGGATCAATCATAGTTCGGAAAAATCGGGGCTTCACATCCTCCCTCCTTAAAAGAATTTGGTCCCCAAATTCTCTTCAGAATAGTTCTGGATATTGATTCCTCATGTCTTCTTCCATCTCCCACGTTGCGTCTTCGACTCGGTTGTGGTTCTGCCACACCACTTTAACCATCGGAAACTCTCTCTTACGCAACTGACGTATCTGCTGATCAATGATCCGGATCGGCCTCTCGGTGTAGGATAAATTTTCCATTAGATGAGGAGTATCTTGAGTGATGATATGTTTGGGATCTGGTTGATACTTCTTCAATATCGATACGTGGAATACATCGTGCATTCCCGTATATGGTGCTGGTAACTCGAGTCGGTAGGCTAACTTCCCGATCCTCTGTAAAATTTTTTACGGTCCAACATATCTCGGACTCAACTTGCCTCCTTTCTTTGGATTGATCAATCCTTTCCGTGGTGAGAGTCTGAGAAATACTTCATCTCCGACTTCAAATTCCAAATCCTTTCTTTTCTTGTCCGTGTAACTCTTTTGGCGACTCTGAGCTGTGCGAATCCGCTCCTTGATCAGCTTGACCTTCTCCATGGCATCCTGAACTAAGTCGACCTTTGGAATCGAGGGCGACTTTTGTTTCTCTTTCGGAGTCCATTGGTCATCAATCTCCCAGTGTAGTGGGGATCTACATTTTTGCCCATACAATGCCTCGTAGGGTGCCATCCCAATCGTGGCCTGATAGCTGTTATTGTAGGCGAACTCGGCTAATGGTAAGTGCGAATCCCAACTTTCTTGAAAATCCAATGTGCAGGCTCGCAGCATATCTTCAAGGGTTTGAATTGTTCGCTCAGACTGTCCATCGGTTTGTGGATGTTCTGCTTTGCTGAAACTTAGCGAGGTACCCAATTCCTCGTGCAAGCACTTCCAAAATCTGGAGACAAACCTCGGGTCTCTGTCGGATACTATGTCGACTGGTACTCCATGTAGTCGAATGATTTCTCGGATATAAATTTGTGCAAGTTTCTGCAAGCTATCAGTTTTTTTGATGGGTAAGAAGTGTGCAGATTTTGTGAGTCGGTCTACAACTACCCAAATAGCATCATGGCCTCCTCTGGTCCTTGGTAGATCCGTCACGAAGTCCATCATTATGTGTTCCCATTTCCACTCGGGAATTCTCAATGGTTGTAGTAAACCAGATGGTCGTTGGTGTTCTGCTTTTACTCGTTGACAAGTCAAACATCTCGCAACGAATTCCGCTACCTGGTTCTTCATGTTTACCCACCAATAACTCCATTTCAAATCCTTATACATCTTGTTTCCTCCAGGATATATAGTGTATTTCGAACGGTGTGCCTCTGCTAGGATTCTATTCCTAATCTATTCATCACTCGGTACACAAACTCGATTCCGAAATCTGATAACTCCATCTTCAGGTACCGAGAATTCTGATCTTTCTCCTTTAAGTATCTTCTCTTTCAGCTTCTGAAGATGTGCATCTTTCTCTTGTGCTTCCTTGATCTCATTCAGTAGATCGGGTTTAACCGAAATATTAGCACATGAAATCTGAGTATTGGTCCTCGTCAGATTCCAACTACTCAGCTCTTCTAATGATTCCCACTCTCGAATCATAAGTCTGGCTAAGCTTGCCTTTCTGCTCAAAGCGTCAGCTACTACGTTAGCTTTCCCGGGATGGTATTGAATATCAAAGTGATAGTCCTCAATCAACTCCATCCATCTCCGTTGCCTCAGATTGAGATCCTTCTGGGAGAATAGATACTTCAAGCTCTTATGATCCGTGAAAAATGTGAATGTTGCTCCGTAGAGATAGTGTCTCCATTTCTTCAATGCGAACACTATCGCTGCCAATTCCAAGTCATGCGTTGGATAATTGGCTTCATACGGCTTGAGCTTTCGTGATGCATAAGCGATAACTTTTCCTTCCTGCATGAGCACTGCTCCTAGTCCTTCCTTTGATGCATCACTGTAGACGACGAAGTTTTGGTTCCCTTTGGAAGGGCGAAGACTGGAGCTGTAGTAAGTCATTTCTTCAGCTCTTGGAAACTCGCCTCGTATTTGTCATTCCACTCAAACTTAACTTGCTTCTGGGTTAGTCGAGTGAGTGGTTCGGCTACCTTGGAGAAATCCTGGATAAATCTTCGATAATACCCAGCTAGTCCTAAGAAACTCCTGATCTCCGTTACAGACTCGGGTCGTTTCCATTCAACCACTGTCTGTACCTTCGAAGGATCTACTGCAATCCCGGTGCCGGATACTATGTGTCCCAAGAACGCGACTTCACTTAGCCAAAATTCGCACTTGCTGAATTTGGCATACAGCTTATGCTCTCGTAGTGTCTCCAAAACAATTTTCAGATGACGTTCGTGCTCTTCTCTAGACTTAGAGTATACAAATATGTCATCAATGAATATCACTATGAATTGATCTAAATAAGGTTGAAAGACTCGATGCATCAGGTCCATAAATGCTACCGGTGCATTCGTCAGACCGAAAGGCATCACTACAAACTCGTAGTGTCCATATCGGCTTTGAAATGCAGTTTTGGAAATGTCTCCTTCGCGGATCTTCAGTTGGTAATATCCTTGTTGTAAATCAAACTTCGAGTACACCGTCGCTCCTTGAAGTTGATCAAATAGTTCGTCTATCCTTGGGAGGGGATATTTGTTCTTGATGGTCACGCTGTTAAGACCACGATAATCTATACATAGTCTTAATGTGCCATCCTTCTTTTTGACAAATAGCACAGGTGCTCCCCACGGAGATGTACTCGGGCGGATAAATCCCACGTCCATCAGTTTCTGTAATTGCATCTTCAACTCTTGCAATTCAAGAGGAGCCATTCTATACGGTGTCCTAGCAATCGGGGCAGTCCCCGGTAACACCTCGATGGTGAACTCAACTTCCCTATCTGGAGGGACAGTGGTGAGTTCTTGTGGAAATACATCCGTGTATTCTGATACTATAGGTACTTGGTTAATTTGTGTCTCAACCGTGGGTTTGTTAATTACAAACGCCAAGTACCCTCGAGCCCCTCTAGTGATCGCCTTCCTCGCTTTCATTGCTGAAATGATTGGGGCAATCTTAACTCGTGCCATTCCTGAAATTTCCACTTTGGGTTTTCCGGGTACACATAGCTTAATGGACTTGTTATGGCAGTCCATTTGTGCATGGTGTGCAGATAACCAGTTCATTCCCAATATCACGTCGTATTCGGATATAGGTAATAAGATCAAATTGGCAGAAAAATATATCTCATCAATCTTAACTTCGCATGCATTATAGATAATATATGTTATCTGACTTGCACCCATAGGAGTTGACACTTCTAGACATATAGGCATATGTTCCATGCATGCATGCAGTTTGTGTACAAAATGCGGTGCGACAAATGAATGCGTTGATCCAGGGTCGAATAGTATTTTAGCGTAGTGGTTAGATACTAGAAGCGTACCTTCCACCACGTCTGTTGCCTCCGGAGCCTCCTATCCGGCTAGTGTAAATGTTCGAGCGGGCATCCTTGCCCGATTACCCTGGCCATTTCCCGGCTTCTGTGGTTGCGTCTGTTTGGTTCGGTCATCGTACTTCGGGCAATCTTTCAGCTGGTGCTGATTACTACCACAGCGCAAACACTTTCCTTATTTACACCAACAGTCATTGGCAGTATGTCCCGGTTTCTGGCAATGTGCACACACTTGACCCGACTTTTCTTGTACTGGTCCTTTTCCCTTATCTGTCTTATTAACTGGTCCCTTCTGAAACTTATCAGGCTGTTTAGATGGCTGTCCCACAACTGTTCTCTTGAGACTGTTTGATGGCCTACTCTGTTGAATCTATCCAATACAGTTCAGTCCCGACTCGATGCGGAGAGCTGCCTTTACCGCGGATGAGTAGGTTGTTAATTCAACAGTCAACAGTTGTTTAAGTTCTAGTTTCAATCCTCGAGTGAACTTGTAAAGCTTATCCTCTTCGGTACTGATTGTCCCCAGAGCATATTTGGACAATCGATGAAATTCCGACTCGTACTGAGCTATAGTCATGTTCCCCTGCCTCAATCTATGGAATTCATCCCGGCGTGCCTCTTTCACAACCTGTGGAATATACTGTTCATTGAACTCGACCAAGAAATTTCCCCATGTTCTGGCTACCCGGTCCTGTTCCCACCTTCTTTCAACTGCCCTCCACCAGTCTCTAGTAGCCGATTCCAGACGAAATACGGCGAGTGTGACTTTCTTCTCATCTGAATATTGGAGAGCATTGAAGATATTCTCCCATTTCTCTATCCATTCTTCTGCCTTTAAATCATCTGGCTCTCCTAAGAAAGCCGGTGGGTCAAACCGTAGAAATCGCTCCAACGTGCGAACGTTCACCTCTCTGGCGGGTTCGGGGGCACGGTGTTGAGGCTCTGCTTGTTGTCTCATGAAAACCAGTATTTGTTGTAGGGCCTGCGCAGTCAAGTTATCTCCTGCAGCAGGTGGATGAGGCAGTGGTAATTCAGGGGAGGGTACCCGGTCCCTGGGTACGTCGTCATCCCCTCGGGGAACGCGGCGAGATCTCCCACGTCCTCGATGTTCGGCCATTCTGTATCTTGAAGTGTTAGTTGCGATCCACGAGTAAATGATACAATAATTATTTGCGTAAAGCAAGTTATATCGTAGGGAAAGTAACATCAAACACAAGACACTGAATAAATAGAAAAGGCATATCCATTAATGTAAAACTTGAATACACCCATAGTACATCAATAGTAGCACTGAGTCAAAGATGCATCAAAACCAAAATACAACTGAATCTAATACAATAGAAAGTAAGGTACAACACTAGAATAAGCGTCTACAACAACGAAAGTACAAACTGACAATCAAGCTAACTAATCAGTGAGATCGCCATCATCGTCACTCGCAGCTATGTCCATATTCGGGGCCTGGTCGGGCTGAGGTGGCGCCTCGACCTCAGGCCAATCAACGAAATCCAACCACTGCTCGAATCCCTGTGTATCATCAAGTGGAGCATCCTCAAGTGCCTCAGGCTCTCCGACCTCGACTGGATCCTCCTCAGGATCCTCCTCGGGGTCCTCCTCAGGGTCCTCCTCAGCGTCGGGTACGGGCTCCACCTCGGGTGGTGGCAATGGCTGTGCATTAGCTGCCAGAGCAGCCTCCAGAGCAGCGTCTCTCTGAGCTAGGGCCTGTGTAAGGTCCTCTATCACTATCATCTGCTTGATGAGGGTCTCCTCCCAGCGCTCAACGGTGTCGCGAGATAGGCGGGCATCAATCTCCCATTTCTGGCGGCCATCACTTGCCCTCTTCATTTTCTCTCGCACATTATCCAGGCGCTCCTGGATATTCTGTATCTGATCCTCCCACGCTCGTATGGTGTTGTCGCGGTCCTTAATGATAGTGGTCAACTCGCTCTTTTCATCTTGGCTCCTTGCCAGCGCCTTGTGTCAGTCCTGTTACCGCTGGCGCTCCTCGGATAGCTCTGAGGTCACTCGATCACTCTCCCGGTGCCAGTGAATCATCAGTGCCCGGTAGTACTCCCGCTCAGCACGGGCATGAAAAATGTCCCACCAAGAAGGTGGCGCCGGCTCCATCCTGATCAAACAAAACTAAGGCGGATCAGTCAAAGGTAAAGGAAAGATAATGAGGGAATAAGAAAAGAATGAATAAAGAAAGTCAGTCAAGAATCAACTAAGTCAAGACAAGTATGACTATGGAACCTCAAAATATGCGTTCTAACTTAGTTTAAACATCAATAAGACGGTTCTATGCCAATTTAAAATTGATTTCACACTTAATTGGTCAAGTCGCGGTTCTACCCAAAACACAGACCGAGGGTCCTATCCTGGGTCAGCTCGGTGTAAGTTTCCATCTTACTAGCCGAGCTCTGATACCACTCTAACTGTCACGCCCCAAACGGGACATGACGACGATCCACAACTTAAATACAAGTAAACCAAACATTCTAGACGAATATCATCAAAACCCAATGGAACAAAGTCTAAATAGCAGCGGAAATAAAGAAACAAGTACCGGTTACAACTTATAGTCCACAATATCCAAATTACATCCCCAAAAACAACCAAAGATAACAACTTAAAAGTCAAAGGGTCCTACGCCCTTCAATTACAAACCGGAATGAAAAGAAATACAAGAGTCCAACAACAAACACCAAGAAGTAGTAAGTCCAACAACAATTAATAGTAACAAGTCCAGCGACATCAACAACAAAAGATAGTAAATCCAACAAGCGGAGCACAAGGGCTCAATCCGTAGTCGGTTCAGCATCTTCAACGAAGTCCTCATCTAAAGGTTAGAAAACAGGTGGGGATGAGACAGAAATCTCAGTGGATGGGGTGATCGTGTGCAAGTGTGGCGATATATATAGTTAATGCGATAAATCAGTTATATGAAAACGCGTGAGTATGATGCATGAATTCACACACAGTCCACAAGCGTCGTGATAAATATAATTAAGTAATATACTTATACAGTTCAAGAAAACTTGATTCGTGGTCACAGGCACTATGTGATTCAGGCAAGACAGGTAGGATTGCGTACGGAATGTAACGCCAATCCCATGCAAGACAAATAATGGTTGCGTACGGATTTGTAGCGCCAACCAATGCAAAACAAGTAGCGGTTGCGTACGGATTTGTAGCACCAACCAACGGGTCCGATAACTCCGGAATCGTGTGGATCAGACAACGATTCCTTCGTTCTTCCTTGTAACTCCCCGGGCAAGATGGTCCAAGACCTGTCACCTTATCGCTCCATAGGCAAAGACAAAATCCACAGTGGAACTTGCAAGGCTCGGATTCGTCATAATAATGATTATACCTCAAGTACTACGACCCGCTTCCCTTGGACAATCCGTCCCTCAGTTACGGGATTAGGACGATGGGGCCGGAAGAGTGGAATAGCAGCCGAGCTGCCCGGTTCCATACCCAACGTATCCATTCCGACTGTGAGCTCGACACACCAAGTTGACTCAGGCAGGAAAGTAAATACAAGTACATGCGATCAACCAGCAATGAGTATTATTGATTCAGGGAAGCAGTTCAGGAAAATTTTTGAAATTCACGAGTAGCAATATGGCGTTGGTGGAGTTATTTGGATGAAGATGATTATCGGAAGGATAATCAATCTTCGATATCTTGAAAGATTAGCTGGAACATAAGTCCCGTTATAGATTCAAAATCGCAAGACGAGGAAGTCGCCCCGCGATCGGGTATTAATCGGTCGAATCGGTCCGATAAGTCAAGGGTTTTTGAGAAACATAAGATACTTTAATTAAATCTCCAAGTCAGAGGGTCCAGAGCTATTTTAGTAAAAGGGAAAATAATTTGAGTTAGGTCCTTTATAAAAGAAAAATTACAATTTAGCCCCGTTTTGTAAAAAACCAAAACTTTTGGGGTTAAAAATTGAATAAATAAATATCCCGACCTTGAAAAATTATGAGGTCAGTTCCTAAATTCTCCAAATTGTCCAGAGATTCAGGTTTTTAAAGTTTTGAGGTCGATGTTTTATAAAATTCTCATATTGGTCCCAAATTTGTGAAAATTGTCATTTCGGGCCCTTAGATTAAAATAATTGGAACTCACAAACCGGAAGGGTTTTTAATGTGATTCCAGTTGGAAAATGTCACTAAGGTTAGTAGGATATTGGAACAAAAGCAGTTTTTAAAATAAATAAGTGTAGGTACTTTAACTTTTGAAAATCTCATTTTTGTCCCATTTTGAAATAATTGTCTTTAAAGCTTTTAGGGATCCAATTGTTATGAAATTTGAACCTTAGGTCCAAAATATAATTAAGTTACAGTTAAGTTAGTATTTCCAGGTGCATGGGCTGCATAAGTCCTGGAAATTTCATTTGGGCCCTCAAGTTTAGTCTTTTACACTTTAATCCCTCAATTTTAGAAAAATTACTTTCCAAGCCCTAAACACTTGGATTTTTGGAATACATTTAAAATATGTCATTTCCAGTACCTTAAGAGTGAAAATTTCAAATTTTAAAATTAAGGTCTGGTACAGTTTCAAAATTTGCAAAGTAGCCCTTAAACTTTCAAAATTTTACAATCTAGTCCTTGGGCCTTTAAAGGTTGATTTTATTTATCTTAAAACTCTTAAAACTTTATTAAAATGTCCAAAAGTCATTTTGTAACCTGAGTACAGTCCCAAAATTCGAAATTTGCAGAGGGGTCCTTTAACTTTTATTTTCTTGCAATTTAGTCCACCAACTTTCTATTTTTGCATTTTTAAGTCCAAAATTGAAATTTAATCGATTATGCTCGACTTGTCCAGGTTATAAGTCATCCAAAACATGGATTTCAAAGATCATACACATGCATGTCCAATTCATACAAGAATTCATCAAATAGAACATTAAATTGTACATGCATGCACCTAAAATTCAATAAATAGCAATTTTGAGCAACTCTTGAGAATTTTCATGATTTGATACATAAAATCGACATGCAATACATAAATTATATATCTCAAGGGATCATGATCAAAATTCTACATGCATTTTAACAAAAGCACCTAGAAGTTGAAAGAGTTTTTCCACCCACCTTAAATTGAAAAGTTGTGAAATAAAAAGGAAAAATTTCACAACTTTGGATGAGGTCACTTAGGTCAGCCCCTAAGTCAAGAAATATCAAAAAATTGGAGTTAGAAAAATGAGAGAAAAATTAAGGAGAAAAGAAGAAGATAAGAAAATTGGGAAGACTACACTTTACCTTGTGTAGTAGGTGATTTGAAACTAGTTGGAGCTTCAAATTTGGAAATTTTGGTTCAACTCCAAAATCACCTAAGGTCAGCCCCTATTTCTCAAAAATGAAAAAGGGGTGTTAAAGTTGAAGAAAAAATAGAAGGAAGAAGGAAAATACACTAGAGTCCATTATCTTACCTTATAGTCTAAATCTTCAAAATTTTCTTGAAGTCTTGAAATCCTCTTCAAGGTGATGTCAAGCTCTAGTCTTCAAAGTCTTCTAAATGTACCTCCAAAATTTAATTTGAGCTTAAGTTAAGAAGTGAAAAGAGGTAGCTAGAGGATATCAAGATGAATTTAAGAACAAAACTTCTTACCTTGTATAGTTGTATGTTTCAAAACTTTTGAAGGAATGGGAAGAAGTTCTTGGATTTTTTCTAAGTATTGGAAGAAAGGGAAGAAGGAATTTTAGAGGGAGGTAGGAGGCTTCTTAGAAAGAACAAGGAGAAAAATTGCAAGACTTGAATGTATTTGGTGTTGGTGAAATTGAAGTGCAATTTTGCACATTAAGGCCTAATGGCCGTGTATTTTGGGGAGAGAGGGAGAGAATTTTTGCAAGTCTTGTGTTGTGTCTCTTGCATGGAGACAAAATATGAGTCAAAGTATGGGCATAGTCAAGGCTTACATGGTGCTTGATGAGGGAATATTTGAATGGTATAATTTAAATGTGAGTGAGAATAAGTTGGGGATTTTAATGATATAATATTATAGTATAAGATGATGTGTATAATGTTTGAATTAATGGTATAATTATACACAAGATGACTAATATAAGGTGTAAGTGTACAAGAGTTGGATAATATTTCTACTCCAAAAATCATCACCATGGCCGTCCACTATAGGGTACTATGGTAATTCCATATATTTTTTTTTTGTCCCAAATTTGATGATAATAGATGAAATATATCAATCTCCAAAGTAATTAGTGATTTCCTTGATCACTTATAAATCTCATGATCACTTAATCTAAATCAAATTCTTGATTCTATAAGGTAAAAGTCTCTAAAATAAATAGTCTCTTAAAATTCTAAGGTGACTGATAAATACAAAAATAGTAATAATGATCAATCAAGTGATCATAAATTTGAAAATAGAAGTAATGATGATCATGATCATAAGTAATAAATGAAACGAAATAAAATACAATATATATATATATATATATATATATATATATTAATAATTACCCGTCCAGTGACGCGGTAAAATAGTCGATCAATACATAGACGACAAAAGGATCAATCATAGTTCGAAAAAATCAGGGGCTTCACAATAAGTCCTGGAAATTTCATTTTGGTCCTCAAGTTTAATCTTTTACAATTTGGTCCCTCAATTTTGTAGAATTACTTTCCAAGCTCTAAACACTTGGATTTTCGGAATAACTTTAAAATAAGTCCTTACACTTCTAATTAAAATTTTAAAATATTAAAAGTGGGGCTGGTACAGTTTTGAATTTTGTAATTTAGCCCTTACACTTCTAAAAGTTTTTAATTTAGTCCTTGGGCTTTCAAGGGTTAATTTTATTTATTTCCAAACTCTTAAAACTTTATTAAAATATCAAAATAAAAATTTTGGACCAGAGTACAGTCCCAAATTTTGAAAATTACAGAGGGGTCCTTTAAGTTTTATTTTCTTGCAATTAAGTCCACCAATTTGCCATTTTTGCATTTTAAGTCCAAAAATTCAATTTTAATCAATTATGCTCGACTTTTCCAGGTTATAAGGCAAATAAAACATGAATATCAAGGTCCATAAATATGCATGTATATCTCATTCATTAATTCATCAAATAGAGCATTAAAATGTACATGCATGCACCTAAATTGCAATAAATAGTATTTTGAGCAACACTTGAGAATTTTTGAAACATAATACTTGAAATCAACATGCATTACAATATACATATACCTCAAGCTCTCAAGAAAAATTACTACATGCATTTTTAAAGAAAGCACCTAGAAGTTGAAAGAATTTTTCCACCCACCTTATAAATTGAATTGTTGGTGAAACAAAAGAAGGAGAATCACACTTGGTAACAAGGTCACTTAGGTCAGCCCCTAAGTCAAGATATATCCAAAAAAAAGAGTTAGAAAAATGGAGCTTGAATTAAGGAGAAAAAGAAGGAGATGAAGAAGTTGGCAAAAACTATACTTACCTTGTGTAGTGGGCAAAATGAGACAAGTAGTAGCTTCAAAATTGGAAGTCTTGCTCACCCTCAAAGAATTCTTCCAAGGTCAGCCCATATTTCTCAAAAATGAGAATAGAGTGTCAAAATTTGAAAAATAAAAGAAGAAGGAGAAATTGCACTAAAACCCCAAGTTCTTACCTTATAGTCAAATTTCTTCACAAATTCTTAAGGTCTTGTCAAGATGACATCAAGTCTCTAATACCTTCAAGTTGTCTCTAAGTATACCTCAAAAAAAAAATTAAACTTAAATTAGAAGGTGAAAGAGATGAGCTAGAAGATATAAAGAATGGATTGAAGAATAAATTTTTACCTTGTTAGTAGTATAGTGTTCGAATTTTTGAAGAATACGAAGGAAAATTCTTGTATTTTTATTAAGTGTTTAAGAAGAAAATAAAAAGAAGATGGATAAATGAAGAAGATAGGAGATGAGAGTATGTTGGGGGTTCTTGGTAGAGATGTGTAGGAGAAGAATGAAAAAATTTCTCTCTTTTTTTCTTGGTGTTGGCCGATTTGGTGGACTGAGGGAGGGAGGATGATTTGTTTTGTCTTGTGTAATGTTGTTGCATGGGGGACAATTAGGTGGTCAAAGTATGGGTGTTGTGTAGGAGTTAGCAAAGGATGGGTGTTGGGGAATTTTGAGGGGAATGTTGGTAGATAGTGGGAATATTGTGGGGAAAAATGAAGAAAAATTATGGGTGTAGAATTTTTGGGTATAATTGTATATTGTTGTGTATGTGTATAAGAATTGAGAGGTGTTTCTACACCAATTTCATCACCTTGGCTGTCCACTATGTATGTTATATGTGGTATCCATATATTTTTTTTTGTCCCAAAATTGATGATAATAGATGGATAATATCAATCTCCAAAATAAATAGTGATTTCCTTGTTCACTTATAAGTCTCATGATCACTTATCCTAAATCAAATTCTTAATTCTATAAAGTATAAGTCTCTAAAATAAATAGTCTCTTAAAATTCTAAGGTAACTAATAAATACACAAATAATAATAATGATCAATCAAGTGATCATTAATGTGAAATAAAATTAATAAAGAATCATTAATCACAAGTAATTCATCAATTAAATAGAAATGAAATAAATGTGAAAATATATATTTATTAATATTTACCCATCAAAGTGACGCAATAAAGTAGTCAAAATAGTACATAGACGATAAGAAAAATAAATACACGCTCGAAAAATTGAGGGCTTCACATTCTCCCCTCCTTAAAAGAATTTGGTCCCCAAATTCCCTTCAGAATTGCTCCGGATATTGATTCCTCAGATCTTCTTCCATCTCCCACGTGGCGTCTTCATCTCGGCTATGGTTCTGCCATACTACTTTAACCATCGGGATTTCTCTCTTCCGTAGCTGACATATCTGCCGATCAATGATTCGAATCGACTTCTCAGTGTAGGACAAGTTCTTCATCAGAGGAGTATATCACGAGTGATGATGTGCTCGGGATTTGGTCGGTGCTTCTTCAACCTTGAGACGTGGAATACGTTGTGCATTCCTGCATACTGTGTTGCTAACTCGAGTCGGTAGGCTAACTTCCCGATCCTCTGCAGAATCTTGTAGGGTCCGGCATATCTTGGACTCAACTTACCTCCTTTCTTTGGATTGATCAACCCTTTCCGTGGTGAGAGTCTGAGAAATACTTCATCTCCGACATCAAATTCCAAATCCTTCCTTCTCTTGTCCGCGTAACTCTTCTGGTGGCTCTGAGCCGTGTGGATCCGTTCCTTGATTAGTTTGACCTTCTTCATGGCCTTCTGAACTAAGTCATCCTTTGGAATCGAGGGTGACTTTCGTTTTCCTTTTAGAGTCCATTGGTCATTAATCTCCCAGTGTAGTGAGGATCTACAGTTTCGCCCATATAGTGCCTCGTAGGGTGCCATCCCAATCGTGGCCTGATAGCTGTTACTATAGGCAAACTTGGCCAACGGTAAGTGCCGAGTCCCAACTTCCTTGGAATTCCAACGTGCAGGCTCGCAACATGTCTTCTAGGGTTTGAATTGTTCGCTCAGACTGTCCATCGGTTTGTGGGTGTGCTGCTGTGCTGCTGTGCTAAAACTTAGCGAGGTACCCAACTGCTCGTGTAAGCACTTCCAAAATCTGGAGACAAACCTCGGGTCTATGTCTGATACTATGTCGATTGGTACTCCATGCAGTCGAATGATCTCTCGGATATAAGTCTGCGCGAGTTTCTGCAAGTTGTCATCTTTCTTGATGGGTAAGAAGTGTGCAGATTTCGTGAGTCTGTCTACAACTACCCATATAGCATCATGACCTCCTCTGGTCCTCGATAGGTCTATCACGAAGTCCATCGTTATGTGTTCCCATTTTCACTCGGGAATCCTCAACGGTTGCGGTAAACGAGATGGTCGTTGGTGTTCCGCTTTTACTCGTTGACAAGTCATACATCTCGCAATGAACTCTGCTACCTGGTTCTTCATGTTTACCCACCAATAATTTCATTTCAAATCCTTATACATCTTGTTTCCTCCAGGATGTATAGTATACTTCGAGCGGTGCGCCTCTTCCAGAATTTTATTTCTCATCTGCTCGTCATTCGGTACACATACTCGATTTCAAATCTAATAATCCCATCTTCGGGTACTGAAAATTCTGGTCTCTCACCTTTAAGTATCCTCTCCTTCAGCTTCTGAAGATGTACATCGGTTTCCTGTGCGGCTTTGATTTTGTCCAGCAGATCGGGTTTGACCGAATGTTAGCACATGTAATCTGGGAACTGGTTCTCTTTGGATTCCAACTGCTCAGTTCTTCTAATGATTATTAGCCTTGCTAAACTTGCCTTTCTGCTCAAGGCGTCGGCTACTACATTAGCCTTCCCGGGATGGTATTGAATGTCAAAATGATAGTCCTCAATTAACTCCATCCATCTTCGTTGCCTCAGATTGAGATCTTTGTGAGAGAATAGATACTTCAGACTCTTGTGATCTATGAAAACCATGAATGTTGCTCCGTAGAGGTAGTGTCTCCACTTCTTTAACGCGAATACTATCGCTGCCAATTCCAATTCATGCGTCGGGTAATTGGCCTATACGGTTTGAGCTTCCGTGATGCATAAGCAATGGCATTTCCTTCCTGCATAAGCACTGCTCCTAGTCCTTCTTTTGATGCGTCACTGTAAACGACAAAGCTTTCTGTTCCCTCAGAAGGGCTAAGACTGGAGCTGTAGTAAGTCGTTTCTTCAGTTCTTGGAAACTAGCCTCGCACTTGTTGTTCCATTCAAACTTGACTTGCTTCTGGGTCAGTCGAGTGAGTGGTCCTGCTATCTTGGAGAAATCCTTGATAAATCTTCGATAATATCCAACCAATCCTAAGAAGCTCCTGATCTCTGTTACTGACTCGGGTTGTTTCCATTCAACCACTGTTTGTACGTTCCAAGGATCTATTGCGATCCCATTACCGGATACTATGTGTCCCTAGAATGCGACTTCGCTAAGCCAAAATTCACATTTGCTGAACTTGGCATATAGCTTATGCTCTCGTAGTGTCTCTAGGAGGATTTTCAGGTGATCCTCGTGCTCTTCTCTAGACTTAGAGTACACGAGTATGTCATCGATGAATATCACTACGAACTGATCCAAATACGGTCAAAAGACTCGATGCATCAGATCCATAAATGCCGAAAGCGCGTTAAATGACCAAAAGGCATTACCACTAACTCGTAGTGTCCATACCTGGTCTGAAATGCGGTTTTAGAAATGTCTTCTTCACGGATCTTCAGTTGGTAATATCCTTGTTGCAAATCAAACTTCGAGTACACCGTCGCTCCTTGAAGTTGGTCAAATAGTTTGTCTATCCTCGGGAGGGGATATTTATCTCATTCTATTAAGACCGCGGTAATCTATACAAAGTCTTAATGTTCCATCGTTCTTCTTGACGAACAATACCGGTGCTCCCCATGGGGAAGTACTCGATCGGATAAATCCAACCTCCATCAACTTCTGAAATTGAGTCTTCAATTCTTGCAACTCAATGGGATCCATTCTATACGGCGTTCTGGCAATCAGGGCGGTTCCCGATAATACCTCGATGGTGAACTCGACTTCCCTATCTGGAGGGACAGAGGTGAGTTCTTGTGGAAATACATCTGTGTATTCCGATACTATGGGCACTTGGTGAATTTGTGTCTCTACCTTGGGTTTGTTGATTATAAATGCCAAGTACTCTTGTGGCCCTCTAGCAATTGCCCTCCTTGCTTTCATTGCAGAAATGATTGGGGCAATCTTAACTCGTGCCATTCTCGAAATTTCCACTTTGGGCTTTCCCGGTTCGCATAGTTTGATGGACTTGCGATGGCAGTCCATCTGTGCATGGTGTGCGGATAACCAGTTCATTCCCAGTATCACGTCATATTTGGATATAAGTAATAAGATCAGATCAACAAGAAAATTTATCTCATCAATCTTAACTTCGCATGCATTATAGATAATATCTGTTATTTGGCTTGCGCCCATAGGAGTTGATACTTCTAGACATATAAGCATATGTTCCATGCATGCATGCAACTTGTGTACAAAGTGCGGTGCGAAAAATGAATGCGATGATCCAGGGTCAAACAATACTTTAGCACAGTGGTCAGATACAAGAAGTTTACCTTCCACCACGTTTATTTCCTCTGGAGCCTCACGCCCAGCTAGTGCAAACGCTCGAGCGGGCATCCTCGCCCAGTTACCCTAACCATTGCCCGGCTTCTGTGGTTGCACTTGCTTGTTTTTATCCTCAAATTTTGCAATCCTTCAGCTGGTGCTGATTACTGCCACAGCGCAAGCACCTCCCTTGTTTGCTCCAACAGTCATTGGCAGTATGTCCTGTTTTCTGGTAGTGCGTGCACGTTTGTCCTGGCTTTCCTTGAACTGGCCCTTTCCCCTTATCCGTTTGGCAACTGGTCCCTTCTGAAACTTGGCAGGCTGCTTAGATGGTTGTCCCACAGCTGCCCTTTTTAGATTGTTTGAAGGCCTGTTCTATTGGATCTGCCCAATGCGGTTCAGTCCTAACTCAATGCGGAGAGCTGCCTTCACCGCGGCTGAATATGTTGTCAATTCAACAGTCAGAAGTTGCTTCTGAAGCTCCAGTTTTAGTCCCCTCGTGAACTTGTATAGCTTATCCTCCTCAGTACTGATTGTCCCAGAGCATACTTGGACAATCGATGGAATTCTGACTCGTACTGAACCACCGACATGTTTCCCTGTCTCAATCTGTGGAATTCGTCCATGCGTGCTTCCTTTACCACTTGTGGAATGTATTGTTTATTAAACTCACCCAAGAAGTTCTCCCAAGTTCTGGCTACCCTGTCCTGGACCCATTTCCTTTCAACAGATCTCCACCAGTCCCTAGCCGCAGATTCCAATCGAAACACGACAAGTGTCACTTTATGCTTGTTAGAGTATTGAAGAGCATTGAATATGTTCTCCAATTTTTCAATCCAGTCCTCTGCTTTTATATCGTCTAGCTCTCCCAAGAAAGCCGGTGGATCAAACACTAGAGAGCATTCCAAGACTCTATCATTCACCTCTCGGGCGGGTTCCAGTGCGCGTTGATTGGGCGCTATTTGTTGTCTCATGAAAACCAAGATCTGCTGCAGAGCCTGTGCAGTAAGGTTTTCTCCTGCAGCCGGTGGAGGAGGTGGTGGCAATTTTGGGGATGGTACACGTTCCCTAGGGACATCGGCGTCCTCACGGGGAATTTGGTGGGGTCTTCCACGTCCCCTATGTTCTGCCATTCTGTATATTGAAGTGTTAGTTACAATCCATAATATAAATGATTCCATTAAATGCTCAAAGTAATACAAGCCACAAAATGCCGAAAGTAATAGCAGTACACAAGACACAATATAAATACTAAAGAAAGGCGTATCCATTACTGGAAAATATTGAGTGCATGGATTTAAAGTTCATACAATCAACAATACCGGAAATCGAGAAATACAATGGAAATTAGAAAATAAGCATCCAATACAACAACAAGTACATCCGAGAAATAAAATCCTATCTACTCGGTAACCGCACTGTCATCGTCACTGTTATCCACGTTAACGACCTGGACCTGATCAAGATCATGCCATGCCTCGGCGTCTGGCCAGTCGACGAACTCGAGCCACTCATTGAGTGCATGAGCATCACCATGTGGGGTGGCCTCAAGCGCCTCTGGCTCACTTGCCTCCGTTGGATCCTCTTCGTTGTTCGCCTCTTCACTGGGATGAAATTGGTGAGAGAAAGCTTTTAGGCCCAGACATTATTCAAGAAATGATAGAGGATGTGACACAAATTCGACAGAGAATGGGAACTGCTCAGAGCCAACAAAAAATTTATTCAGATCAAAAAAGAAGAATGCTAGAATTTTCGGTAGGAGACCAAGTGTTCCTGAAGGGGGAACCAATGAAAGGGGTAATATGATTCAAAAAGAAAGGAAAGCTCAGTCCTAGATACATTGGTCCATTCCATATCATAGAAAGAATTGGTGATGTTGCTTACAAACTTGACCTACCTGCATCAATGTCTCAAATACATGACATATTTCACATTTCTATGTTAAGAAAATACGTTGCAAATCCATCTCATATTTTGAAACATGAACCAATAGAATTAAAAACAGACTTGAGCAACGAAGAGATACCTATGGAGATATTGTTACGAGAAATAAAGAAGCTATGAAATAAGGAAATCCTATTAGTTAAAGTACTCTGGAGGAATCAATCAGTAGAGGAAGCTACCTGGGAAACAGAAGAGGAGATGAGGGCTAAGTATCATAACCTATTTCGGTAAGTAAAATTTCAAGGATGAAATTTTTATAAGGAGGGGAGGATGTAATACTCGAGCCTTTCACTTACTCACACGGCCAATATAGTTCATGAATTACATGTTTGTTATGTGTTGCTTTCATATATAATGATGTTTGCATAGTTTATTTTATCTTATAGTCGAGGATTAATTTCATAATTTTTAACTCTCGTATGGTGTTTATTGACGGATTATTAATTTGAGTAGCTAATCACAACTATGAAAAGAATATTGATGTATTAAACTATTAGATATTACTAGGAAACACGTGGTACAATTAGAAGTACACGAGTTACATGGTTACACGTGGTAAATTTTAAAAGTGAGAGGTGTCATCAATATGTGTATCGGCGAATATAATATGAATATATTAGTTAAAATTATTAGCATTTCATGAAAGAGAGTCGGATATTAGTGTGATAGTAATATATGTATATATATACATATATACATATATAATTTTAGAATAATGGTTTCATTAAGAAAATAATAATAATAAGTAACAATAGGATAGGAGGCCGATAACATCATAATTAGTGATTAAATAGAGATTTATGTGTATGTACATATAAACTAATTCCTATATATATACATATATATACAATCACATAATAATGTGATAAGTTGCAGTATACATATATTGATTCTAGCGAGAATATGTAATCAGTGTATATTTGTGTCTTATGACTTATGAGAACATATATATCTCACTAAAATATAATTAACTACATAAGGATGAAAAGTGATCAAAATATAATATATATATATATATAGGCAATTGGAATATACCTGTGAGTGTGCTCGAATAAGTGGGAACCGCCTCAAATGTCGGCAAAGTATATTCTTAAATCTACTTCATTATTTTTGCAAGAAAGAAAAAACAGACACATCTCTACCGTTCGCCGAGTGCGGTATTTGTAATTTTTTTTATTTTTTTTTAATAAATGCGAAATATATATAAAAATGAAAAAGGTGATTCGATCACAAAGCTGATCAGGTAGCCAAAGTAAAGCCCGATAACAAAGTCAAAAGAAAATAACGAAATGGTCACAAGTCGACCATATGGTGGATGGTTGGGGCCTCGTTAAAACCTTCCAAGTTAAAACCCACCCATATGGGAAAACCCCTGGAAGGAAAAAGAGTACCCCCATGATAAAAGTGCCCCGAAAGCCGACAAGACTCAAAATGCGACGCACTAAGGAACAAACCTATAATTCGATTGACCAACATAATCCCGAGTAAGGGACTGAATAATGGACGTTGGGGCGAACCCCACCATGTATCCACACTGCGACGACTTGCTAAGAATATCCATTGCCTGGTTTCTTCCCAAAGATGTGCGACACCACAAAATCCATTTCGAGAAAGAAGGTGGAGAGTGTATCTCCACATACTCAAATGGCGCCAAGGTACTCCGGTGGATTTCTTACGCACAACTCCACCACATAGATCGAGTCCGACTCAACCATAGTTGGTTCCATCCTTTGAGGAAGCGTATTGGATGGCCCGCATAGCCGCCTGTAAGTTCCGCCTCAAAAGCAAAGCCAAAACCACATCGTTCCACGAAGCACCCGCGAAAAAACCCCCTACAATTGCGAAAAACTCCGGAAGCGGTGGTGCCCCGTAGCACTACCGGTGGTGTTAACTTTGATCCATCCCGGCAAAGGTTTTCGCCAAGTGACTGCCTGCACAATCTTCGGGGGCTTGTCTAGGCGCCCAGGAACACGGAGTGCGGAGAATGAAGAGGTCTGTTGATCATTTTGCATGCAACCACGGTCTAAGAAAGATGACTCCTTAATTAGGACACGAAGGCGTAGGATAGCCGCCTCCGGTGTCAAGTCTTGTTGTTGAAGGTCAAGTCATTTCGATTTCCCGGATGAGCCAAGTACAAAAAGAACCGCCGTGCGCCGAGAAAGCCCACCGATCACCGAAATGAAAACTCATCAAATGCACAGAAATTCATTAAAGCTATAAGCCCTAAAGTAATTGATATTAAAGGCATCAAAATCCACCGCCATAGGGAAAAAACCACATGAGACAAATAAATGATCAACACATTCATTGTTAGCACAACAAAGACCGCAAACCGAGGGTCTGTGAAGGAAACGCGAACGTAGCACGTCTAAAACCGCAAGACGATTGTGGATAGCCCGCCATGCCACAATCGAACGTCTTTCCGGAATGTGAGGAGACCAAATCCAGGAACCCCAATGAACCGTTGGAGCGCGAGGACGCAGAAATGTGTAGGCAGATTTCGAAGTGATACATCCATCATCAGAGTGAAGCCACACCCGTGTATCCGACGATGCTGGAGTGATGGGGACTCTAACAATATCTCGGACCATATCCAAATAAGCCTCAATGAATGAGAAAGTAAAGTGCCATGTCCCGTCATAAAAGTAATCCGAGATGTGATGTCGAAATAAGTGCCTGTACTCCTCAGGAATCCCAATCCTATCAGCAATAATGTAACCCAACCAATTATCCAGCCAGAATCGAACTCCGGAATTGCATCCCGGAATCCAGCAACAGTCCTCCAAGAAACCCGAGATCCCAGGCCGAATCCCTCTCCAGATGGAAGAGGGGATGAAAGAACGGCGTGGAGATCCATCAGAGGCCAAGAAACGCCTACGGAGGATGTTGTAAACCAAAGAGTTGGAAGTCATAATCTTCCATCCCAACTTCATAAGGAAAGCATTGTTGGCGACCACAATAGACCGGACGCCCAAACCGCCTTCCGCCCGTGGCATACAACAACGGCTCCAGTTAACCACCACTGATCCTTTCAAGTTCACATCGCCAGACCAGATGAAATTACGCAAGGCCACTTGTATACCATCATCGTGTGCACAAAGGAACTGGTAATCACTGAATTCACCAAACAAATGCGGCCAATCGACAGAGCGTAACCTTTCCACCTTTCGAACTTGAAAATAATCTTGTCGAAAATGGATTTGGCCACTTTGGGCGCACCCTTGAAGATGGGGGCGCCAAGTAGAACGTATGTAGGGAATGCGCCCATATGCATCCCGAATCGTTTGAATACGACCTCGCACATGATTGGAAACCCGGCTTCCAAAATAAGCTTTAGATTTATTAGGATTGAAAATCGACCTGACATGTCTTCGCATAGAGGTTAAGTGTCCGGATAATAGCACGTGCATTGCTCGAGGATGCCCCACACATAATCACAATATCATCTGCATACATAATGGATGAGGGAAAACCACGATTAGGCGCCCGAAAAGGCCGGAGTAGATTCTGTTGATTGCGTCCTCGACCAATCTACTCGAGAATGTCCTCCGCGATGCAAAATAGCGGAGGAGATAACGGATCCCCCTGTCGAACCCCTCGAAAGCAAGAGAAGTAACCGGTGACCCATTCACAGATAGATTCTGGAAGAGAAGGATGATCTCAATCCGGTGAATGAACACTTCCGAGAAACCAAAGGACGTAACACGTGAATCAAGAAGCCCCAATTAATCGTATCAAATGCCTTCCGGATGTCAATCTTTAAGATCATATTGACATCATTACGACCTGTAAAATATTGAACCCCTCCGAGACCAACGCAATACAATCATGGATCCTGATCAGGGATAAAGCCAAACCGGGTAGGTGACAAGTAAGAAGAGATGATTGAGCCCAACCGCCGCTAGAATCTTGGTAATAATCTTAAAAAGGAAATTGCTCATCACGATCGGTCTAAAGTCTTCCACCACATTAGCTTCCTTGGTTTTAGGGATGAGAGCCATAAAGCGGGGACCCGGGGAAGGAAGCCGATGACGAAAAAATAACGGATAGCGGCCACCACCTCCTCGAAATGAGATCCCAAAAATGATGATAAAATCTCCCAAAAAAACCGCCGGGCCTGGGGGGCACTTCCAAACCCATATCAAATGCCGCCTCTTTCACTTCTAATTCTGAAGGAATAGCCGTCAAAAGTGCATTATCAACCATGCTAACTATCGGAGAAATAAGATTATCGACCAGTGTAGTTGAAGTGGTTTGCCCGTGTCCGCGAAGAGGTCCGTATAGAAGGAGATAATGTGATTCCCAAGAGCCACCGGGTCCTCCTCGTATAACTACCATCAACCATCAAACCTTGTATCCGTGAGCGCCCATTTCGAATGGACAATGACGATGGAAAAATCGTTACGATCTCCATCCTTTAACCAATCCGATCGTGATTTTACGTGAAGGAAATTTCGCATGAGCATAGCGCCGATTGCGCCTCCAACTCCATATCCCTGCGAGCCTCGGTGAAACCGTCGGATTCAATTTTTGAAACGACGAACCCTTTCCATCGATAATCCACCCGACGATTAACATCCCCAAAAACTTCCTTATTCCAAACTTTAATCGTTTGTCTCAACCTCTTGAGTTTCCACATGACGCGTTGCAAAGGATTATGTGATGCGCACGGGATCGCCCAAGAGGTAGTCACAATATTTCGGAAAGAGTCGTGATGAATCCACATGCGCTGAAAGCGAAAAGGAGACGGACCCACGATAGTGGGATTAGAACAAGAAACCAGAATGGGGTGGTGATCGGAGCCAATGCGAGGAAGAACTAAGCCCTTAACAACTTGCCAAAAAGAGAAGAATTGACAGTTGCTGGGGCTCGATCCAACTTAGCCTGAAGGAGAGATAGAGGCCTTCGTGGGAGCACCAAGTAAATGAGTTCCCCGTAGTCGGACCGCAAATAAACCTACATCCTCCAAGAAGGAAATCGACAAGAATTTGGGGATAAGGTACTACTGCGCTTTAACGCTCATGATGTCCCAACACGGCATTGAAATCCCCAATAAACAACGGATCATTAAGACCCAAATTCCTCACATCCAACCAAAGGCGCGACGAGCAACATGATCACACAAGCCATGAGCAAAACCAACATGGAAAACCATAGAGCCAGTTTGAACTTGCAAAATAATACATTGAGAGGAAGACCAAAACTGATTTTGGACAAAAATACTCGCATCGCATAGGACCCAAATATCGGGCGTCCGTTCGCCAGGAAGCTTTGAGCAACAAACCCGAGACCCAATAAGAATCGAAACGGATGAAATGTCCACCTTAGGTTGCAAATGGCTAAAATAGAAGGTTTATGTTTGTGACATAAAGCCTTAAGAACATTACGAGATGCAATGTTCCCAATCCCCGGATATTCGAAGATGCAATTCATTGAGCTGCGGGGATTTTCGACCGCACGGTAAAAAAAGCGGCATGTGGTGCATTGAAGATTCGGACGATTGAGAGTTACCCATTTCATCCGCATAATCGCCCATCTCTTGGAAGCCGCAAAGTTCATCTCATGTGGTTCTTGGCGCTCGGTTCAATAATAATGTCATGAAGTGGCGGCGGACGATTAACGCAACACGGAGAATTCTATATTTGGCCGAGTCCAAGGAGCTATCCGGAAGGCACGGCTAAAGGGCTCGAATAGGCTTCCCCAAAGGATCTTGAACCGTAAGAGGCATAATAGTGGAGACCGTGCGGTGTTGGAAGTATTAGCCTTGGGAGATGACTTAGCTAGGATAATCGGCCTGGCAACTGGGAAGGCAGTCTGGGAGTCGATGAACCAAGAGCCGCAAAGGTGTTATTAAGGTGGATATCCGTAGAGCAATCGACTATTGCGCGGTAGGAGAACCCGCACGCATTTAAAACCCATCTTTCCCATTGAGTCATCAACTCCTTACCCTTGTCTCCGCACGCACAGACGATAAACCTTGCGCACCACTGGATCGCCCTCTCGCATGAACAATAGTTGGTGCCGGGGCGTCCATGGTCGGGAGAATACGCTCGTATCCGGATTGCCGTATTATTAAGGCGACAAGAGAATTTTATCGAGGTCCTATCTTGTCATTTCGATCGGGAGTGGCACGTCGTGTGTAGTTGGTTATCGGAGTAATATAATGTCCCGAATGTATACATCGCACTTCAACAAAATTAGGCAATTTTTATAACGCTATTGACACGAAGAATCGTTCAACCATGATGTGATCCTCCAATGGCTTTTATGATCAATATCCACCAACACCCGGATAAAGTGATAGAACCATCCAATCGTTGGTCATTTGTATTAGGCAATCCCAAGATGGTGTTAGGATCCCGATATTCCAAACCAAGCTCAAAGATACGAACCCAAACACTTGCCATAGGCGTGTGCACTTTGTATGGATTGAAATCGGAACCCATGGAGAGAGACGGATCGTTCGGGTTGACGCCGATTAATACGAGCATAAGCTCGAGCACGATCTGCGCATTATAAAACTTAACACAAAAATCCCTTACCAGGGGATTAGTTTCATACAGATAGGCGTTTGTGTAACATAATGGTTGCCCATGGTTTATTTCCTTTCCCTAAAATCACTCTTCCAATTAATGAATAAGAGAATTCAATGAGACGTTGTTGATAGATATGTTCATCAATAGTGTGAGAATAATAATCACCTTTTCTAACCCGGTTTAGGAATGGAATTGGCGTGAAACCACATGTGAAAATGTTTTGCAATTACCTTGGGCATGCGTAGTAGAATCCATGTTGTGGTGTGTTGTGGCCTTTTGGGCAAAGGTAAAATTGCACGATAAATGAGGCGGTGACATTCCTTGAGCTCCATGGTTGGATGGAGTGCCTAGAATTTGATCACTTGAGGACGCGTCCAAGAGGTCTTGGAAGGGGCCACAATGTCCTCAAAAGACTGCCTTCTTACAAAAATTAGGGAGACCGCTCCCTTCTTTTGTGGACGCCCAAGTGGGCTTGGTGGGGGCCACAATGCCCTCAAAAGGTGCTGCCATCTTACAAGAATTGGGGGGGACCGCTCCTTATCAATTGTGGACGCCAAGAGGGCTTGGAGGGGACCACAATACCCTCAAAATGGGCTGCCAACTTACAAGAAATAGGTGGGGGCGTCACTTTTTCAAGGGAGGATGTCCAAAAAGATAGGGGGGACCGCAGCATCATGAGGTTGCATGTTGGTGGGGGGGACCATCATAGAGAGAGCATCTTCTTGTTCCACCATGGGGGTGGTCGTCCAATCATCCCTAGGCATGGTTTTTGCTTGGATGAGGAAAGGAAGGGGCGACCATGGAAGAGACATCCTCGGTCGTTGCCCCATTTGGAGGAAGCGATTCCGTGATCGAATGAGAGGCGATGCGAAAAAGAGACCTTCGCCGTCTGAAACCATGGGGTTGTTGTGTTGCATCTTTGAACGTAGCATTAAGCGGAGTTCATTCAATCTCGGGGAATTACGCGTCCATGATCGAAAAATCGGAGAAGATGGTGATCGGAGGTAGATGATCGGCGAAACAACGATGAGAGCATTCTTCCAGTCCGCATTCGAAGAGAGAAAATATCTTAGAGAGAGAAAAATCTTAGAGTGCGGTATTTAGGAAGCAAGTTTTTGCCACCTAGTTTTGTAAGGTAACAATTCTTAGCTTGTGATATTAGAATTTTTCTTGGTAGGGAATTCAGAGGTTTGGTCTAATAAATTTGGTGAAGTCGAGAAAAGATCAAAATCTTGAAAGAAATTTATTTTTGCTTATAGTAAGTCGAGGAATTTTGAAAGTTATTCTTAGCATGGATTCAATAAGATTTTTGGTGAATACCGAGAGTAGTGTCACATCTTGATGGTGCTTTAAATCAAAATCAAAACTAGTTGATGATCAAGTTAATAGGCCAATTCAAGAGGGGGAGTTTATGCATAGTTTAATTAACTCATTGAATTAGTACCTAGTTAAACTCGAAATTCGAGTCCTTTGTAAAGTTAAATATAATTAATTTGTTGATTTTGGAATAAATTTTAATATCTTATATTTTTACAGGCCTACTCAAATCTAGTGTTAGTGCAGAAAAACATATTAGTTTTCTGTAGCACATCCAAAGGGTGAAATGTAAGTAAAAATCCATCTGCAACTGTAATGCATGAACATAATATTGTTTGAATTGATTGTATTATATGTGAATGTGGTATCTTATTGAATATACGTGGATATTATATGTTGCATAATTGACTTGTATGATGTTGCAATATGGTGCTTGGTGAGCCATTGGACATGCCATTCACAACATTTGTATGTGCATTAATATTACAAGATGATGTTCGCATCCACTAAAATATATTTGGAAAAACAAAATGGATGTTTGTTGATGTTCACTTGGTTTTATACCATTGATTTGGGCTTCCTAGACTTGAGTTTTGTGTTGTTTTTGAGTATTTTGAGTCATTTGAGTAGTCAAGCCATGTTGAGAGACAATTATTTTGAGTTTATAGTCATAGTAATGAATCGGGTATCAAAAGAAGTACAAACAAGCAAACAACGAGAGATTGATTTGAAGAAACATCCAAACGCGTCTGAAATTTCTATTACTGGCAGCGTTTCGTATTTTGGCCATAACTCTCTCTACAAAATTGATATTGAGATGATTCAAGTGGCTATGGAAAGCTAAGAGATAGAGCTACAACTTTGATGAAGGGCTAAAAATCAAATTCGGACTGTGTTGGGCGCTAAAACTGGGCGGGCGCTGCAGCGCCCATCACCTAGCGCTGCAGCGCCCGGTACAGAGTTTTCACCCCCAAAACTTAAAGTTGGGCGCTGCAGCGCCCGGTCTCGGGCGCCGCAGCGCCCCTGGGCGGAAATTCCTATATTCCTCCACCTTTTTCTTGAACTTTTGAGGGGCTATAAATACATACATGGGAGGCTTGATCTGGGGGGTGAAGGAAAGGCTGGGAATACACCCAAGAACACAAGAAATACATCAACTTCATCAAGGAAGAACCAAGGGAAGAATCGGGTCGAATCGAAGCTTGAGGATTGAAGATCAATCGAGAGATTATCCATTTCCCTAAGTTTTCTCATTCTTTGTGCTTTAATCTTTCATTTTAGCTTGTCATGAATATGAACAATTTGTCTATGGGTTGTTTATTTGTAATGAGTAGCTAAACTTCTTGTGATTTCCGGGTTTAGGAAGTAGATTAATTGAACTCTTGTTGAATGTATTAATCTTAATTGAAGTTATTGTCTTGAAGCCTATTTGAGTACTTTGTTCTTATTCTTGTTTTATCATTTGGCCAATGATTTAGCATGTTTGATATATTGATTCATAATTCGAGAGATGCGTTTCAATATTAGATCTTGAGTACTTGACATGAATATTTGCATAATCGAGAGGTTTGTGAATATTTGTGAGGATATATGATCTTTTGTAAATTTGGGAGTTGTGTATCTTATGTTGAGTAGAGATGCTAGCATAGATATTTCAATCTACACTTTATATACATCTCGAGAGGAAGGATAAAATACCGTTGTGATCGTCTTATAGGTGTAGTGATAATAACTTTGACTTTGATTAAATCGGACAACAAGAGGAATATTAATTGAAACCATAACCCGGGAATCCATTTCATTTCCTTGATAATTCCACTATTCTTAGTATCTTGTGTTTTTGTGGTTAATCTTGTCTTTACTTCTACAACAATTATCAAATTTCGATCGTCTAAATAAAAATAAGACTATCTTAGTCTAATACTTAGCGCATAAATTTATTAGTCTCCGTGGATACGACCTTGCTTACCCTATTCTATAAACTACATCGTACACTTGCGGTGAAGCTAAAAATAAGGTGAACGGTTGACCACTGCTAGTGCACCGAGGCACGATGGGCGTGCTTATGATATATATTTAGGTATAGCAAGTGGGGTACTTCCTGGTGAACACAGAGGTAGATGGGAGATGGGCACTCCGTGGGTTACATGAGGATGGACCATTTGTGGGTACCTATGTTATGGCTGTACAGGGTGGAATACTTCTTGGCAGATACATGGGACGCAAGTAGAAGATCTTTGGCTGGGCCACGGGAGGATGGACCGCACGTAAGATCATAACGATATTATTGGTCATTTGATTATTATTATGTCCAGAGCTCTTTTTCGGTATGGTCATGGGCCCAAATGAAAGAAAATAATTTGAATAGAGTATTTTGATTCATGGATTTACATTTCAACATTGCTTGTTGGAAAAAGGATTTCTATTCTTTGGACATGCATGATTTTTACTTGCTGAGCTTTAGCTCATGTAGTTCATACATTGCATGTGAGTATGTGAATACCAGTCTCTCAAGCTTGTTCGGAGTTTTGTGATCATGGATCTTGACGAAGCTTGTTCAGGCTTGCTTTTGGGTTCATTTTGGTTTTGCTTATGTTATGTTATATGGAGGAACTCGTATTGTTTATAACTTTTGTAACTGCATGTAAATATATATAAATAGTGTGCTGGTTTGAGTTCTAGGTTTGTATATCTAGTCATCATGTTTACGTACAAACAGGGTTGACTGGCTTTTTATTTTAAATGGTAAAATCTTCGTTGTTGTGTACCAGGTTTATTTCGTTATTTGTTTGTTATAAAATTTACACAGAAAAAATTACACATTTTAAATAGAGTTTGTGGTCGAGTTGTAATATTTATATATATTTTCTAGTAGTAGTAATAAGGCTGAGTGTGACACACAACCTCCGGGTTAGAACCCCGTTCTCTAATCTCCCTTTCCTGCATCGTAGGATATGCGGCCTGGAGGAGAGGCCCTTGTAGTGCTAAGAACAACTGTCTTTGAGCGAACTGGCATGCTCGTATTTGACTAGAAACGAATTTCTGGTCATCCTGTTGGAGTCATCCAACAACTTCTGCATTGAAACATAACGTCCCAAAATCTCGTTCTAGACTCTCCAGGTTTTTCTGAGATGTCTTACTCGTATAAGGACCTCGTCAGCAACGCGTCCTTCCATCTCGGGTCAAGAAATCTGCAAGAACGTTTTCATGAGATTTTATAATGACAATATCATAATCATAATATTGACGTTCAACCTGCCATCTAAGTAATCTAGACTTTTCTGGTTTTGATTCAATTTTGTTTTTCAAAAAAGCTTTGACAATTGAATTATCAATTTTTAAAGTAAACTTTTTATCCAGTAAAAATAGTGAAGAATTCCTTCCCGTTGATATGCCATTGATTTGCCTCATTGTCTGTAAATAAACCGTTGCAATTTCTGCATGGTACATTGCCATTTGGTGTGGCTTTCGTAAGAACTGCTGCCCACCAATAACCACTGGCATCTATATGTAGAACCAGTTCATCCTAACCCTGTGGAATAGCAAGTTTCGAAAGCTTTTTACAAACTTCCTTGAGCTGTTTTATCCTACTTGATGTTCATCTTCCCATTTGAAAATAGCATCCTTTTTTAGTAATGGGCTAAACACCTTCTTGTAATGCGTCAAATTGTTTATGAACATTCCTAAAAAATTAACAACTCCAAGAAAACTCTAGAGTTGTTTCTTGTCTTTAAGAACATCTGGAAATCCTTGTATCTTCTCCACAATGTGGCTCTATAGAATAATTCCAAGTTCATCAATTTCAATTCCGAGGAATTCAATCTGTCTTGTAGCTATCACTACCTTCTTCTCTGAAAGCACTAATCCTTCTTTATGGCAGACATCTGAAAACATCTCCAAATGTTTGAGATGCTCCTTGATATTCTTTGATGAAATAAGAATATCATCGATGTATACAAACATGAAGCTGAAATAATCTTTGAAGAGATGATCTATTTTCCTTTAATATATCTTGGGTGCGTTAGCCAATCCCATAGGCATCACATTCCAACTATAATATCCTTGTGGTATGGGAAAAGCTGTGAACTTCTTACTTTCTTCCTCTATCTTAATCTGGTAAAATCCAGACTTGCAATCGAACTTTGAGAATATCATGGCTCCTTTAATACAGTTAACCAAATGTTCTCTGCTTGGGATATAGTATCCGTCAAACTCCAGAATATTATTAATCCTCTTGTAATTAATAACAAGTCTTGGCATTCCTCTTTTGATCTCCCCATGATTCCTCACTAAAAATCCTTGACTACTGTATGGAGAAACTCCTGGTGAAATCAACATAAGGTCAAGATGTTCCTTAAGTATTTTCTGCATATCGTCACAATCCTGCTGGTTCATAAATATGGTTTCAACCTCACGAACTCGTATTCCTTCCCTAGTTTGACCTTTAAGGATGCTTTGAGCTCGTTGTTCCCACCATGCCAAAAGATATTCATTGTAGTTCCTTTGGATCTTCTTCTTGACATCCTCGAGTGATATTTGTTCTTCTATGGTAATATCACTCTGTTGATTCTCCATTAAGCTCATCATAAATTTCGCAATAGCCTCTGGAGGTACTCGTTCTTTTCCTTGTATTCTGAATGAATACAAGTTATTATCACATTCTTTTGTATCTTTCTGTGTCGAACCATATTGTCGAAAGGATAATAATGTGTCACCAAATTTTCTTTTATCTGCCATCATTAGGTTTCGAAGTTTTGCTTCAACACCATGCTTGCTGCGAAAATTGATAGGCGTTTTTCTGTAGAATGCTTCTCGCAGTCTCTGGACAATAATCTTATGATCACATAATGTTGTGAAAATAAGTTTACTTGTCTCATTTTCCTGTGTAAATCACTTGAATGTTTGTAGGAAATTGTTTCCTAGCAAAACATCTGCTCTTGTATCATGGAAATAGATTGGTGGCGTGTTTGCTTTATACCATGGGGTACCGTCTGCGCGCCCCATCATGAATTCTGCTTGTTTAATTCCTTGATTAAGGATAAGAATCCTTTTAGAGAAATCCCTTCCTGCAATAGCTGGAAAAACTCCAATTTCTTTAGGAAAAACATCTGACTTTTGCAATACATATTCCGACACCTGAATCAATATAGCGGCAAAATACATGGCCTTGTATTCCATATAACATTCTGATAGATATGTATATGGAGAATAGGCTAGTGGTCATCTGATTTTGTATCTTTTATCATCCATTATGAACTCCATTCCATCTTGTAATCTTCCTCAAGGTTTATTTCGTCAAGAAATTCAATACCCAGGATTAATTGCTCGGAGATTTTTCATGTTGTTCATGTGATACTCAACTCAATTTCACCCATTTTTAGGTTTCCTTGATACCTTCCAACTATAGGTTGTTGGAGATAATATAGAACATCACAAGGAAAAATATTATCCTTTTGAGTGATGTCAAATATTACTTCAACTTCTCTCCATCCTTCTGGACATTTCAGCTCTCTTTTTTTTTGGAAAACATCTGGGATTCATTAAACTGTACTAGGTCTTTTTTCTTCCTAACGACTTCTGCTTATCATTCTGTCTTGTTGGAAAGATATCCTACTTGGCTCAACTCTAAGTCTTAGATTTTTGTTGAAGGCTGGTTGATCTTGATTTTTCATATCAATCTCTAGTTGGAGACTTAATAAGTTCTGGTAGAACCACCCTGGCAAAGTCCTCAAAGATTCTTGGGACTTCAATGAATTCCTTTCTTAAGATTACTTTTGAATGATGTGTATTTGAGAGAGCATAGGAAATCTTGTATGTGATCGATTAAGGTCTATTTCCTTCTTTCATCAACTCGACCTTTTTGAAATCTTGATGAAGGGTTAGAACTCTGTTAAAATATCGATCTCCCAAATTGTTTGCAATTCTAAGATAGACATTAAATGCCAATTTTCCTGCCTACAATTTTTCTATAACCTCTCCAAGGCATGAATCTATGAGATTTGAGATTCGTTTGTCAAAGATAGCAAGATTGAGGGGCGAATCAATCTTTTCTTGAATTACGCCTTAATAATAACTCTTATGGCTCCGATATGAATCCATGGGAGTGTATTTGCAACTTATCTCTTAACTCTGGTTTTGATCTCCTGAACTTCACGATGAGGGACCAATTGCATCTTGATCAGGTTACCAGTAATCTCCATCGAAATGGCAAATTCTTCGGTAGTTACCCTATGGATAATTTGTTATTTTCTGTTACGAAACCCCATCTTATCCAAAGATTGCTCTGATAGTAAAACCATCATATATCTGAAGATTTGGATCTTCTTTCATAATCCTCATCAGAGTCATAGTTTGGGAGAGGAATCCTGATATATCCTCCATAACCGTCTGCTGAAAAATTTCTTCTTCACTTTGATTATGAACTAGATTCACTTCCATCATTAGAATATATATGTTCTTCATAATGACTTTCATATGAGGGTAGATCCTTAAATTGATACACCTGGATTAAATCTTGATAATAGACAGCTTCTTTGAACTCTGGTGTAGCTTCGAACTGTCTGATTCCTCGTTTTTGATTTTTTGGGCAATTAGTTGAGATATGCCTTCTTGCTCCGTACATCCAACAATTACAATCTTTAAAACTTTAATTAGCTCTGGTGTGAGCTCGTCTGAAAGTTCTTCTTCCTGAGGTCCTGCTGGTACTATGTTGATTAGAACCCGATGAAGAGGATCTACTCCTGCTCGGCGTTGGTCTTTGCCCTGATTTATAACTTATGGCCTTTCGTTTTGACCAAAACCTTCTAGGTCTCCATGAAGACCTACTCTTTTTGCTTTGCTGCTACTTCTGTAGTTGTATGGATGGCTTTTCAGCTACTTTTTCTTATGACTCTGTGGTTGACCTCCCACAACTGTTGGGATGTCATCATTTTCGCAACATAGATGAACTTTTTTATTTATTCCTCTCAATCTCTTATAATTTCTGTAAAGTAATGCTTGGCGGCACCATTTTGATAGCTTGTCCTTCAGGACATACATTCTTCTGGCCACCGTATCTAGGTCATATGCAGCCTTGTATTCCCTAATAAGCATTTCTCTCTAGGGACTTGGTATCTTCGTAAAGAAAAACTACAAAGCTTCTCTATCTTCCACAATGGACTTCCATTGGTACTCGGTGAACAACTTAATATATTCGTCAATATGATAAATATCATGTAAGTCAAGGCAGTAGAGGGCTTGTTTGTATCTTTTCCTTTTCTCTTGTTCCAATCCCTCAAAAATAGCATGTGCCGAGAAAATGGATTTTGATAAATTTGCCATATTATCGACGATTCCTTTCAATGACTCCCCAGCTGTAACAGGGCTTCTCATTTCTGATCCAGTCATATCCCATGCGATTTTTACGGATCCTTCAAGACTCATCTCAAGGAGTAGGATGAATCCTTTTTTTGTAAGATCAAAGGTTCCTATTTCAATCCGCATAGTCGATGCCCAATCGTGGATAAGGACTTCTTCATTCTTAAAACCTGAAATATCTAGATTTAACATTGATCCATATGGATGTATAGGATCAAATTGGGATTTTCCATAAGGCATATTATATAAATTTGGCCTTTTGGAACATTGTTGAGTTCCTGAAAAAATAGGATCTCCTCTTGTAGTAAAATCTCTAGCGTGTGGCATGGTTCATCCACATGATGTGAACCAAGACTTTCTATTACATTGGGATCAATTGGTGGTGGTGGAGGTGGTATTTGATGTTGGTCACGAGTAACTAAAGCTGATCCATCTCCTGTGTTCATCTTTATATCTACAATTCCTAATCCTGCGAAGGATTCTGCAAGGTCATGCAGATCTTTAAGATTAATCTTTTCTACATCCATAACCAGGTGGCTTAGCCCACCTGGCCACCACAAGCAATTGTGGGGTGGAGGTCAGGGGTTCAAATCCCTGCTCCATCAAATTGTTTGTGGGGTGGAGGTCAGGGGTTCATATCCCTGCTCCATCAATTTGAAAAAAAAAAAAAAATCTTTTCTACATCCATCACTTTTTTAGTTTATGACAAATTTTCCTTTGATGATAGCAAGGAGCGTTTTCATCGTCTATCATGCGTCGTACAACTTCGGTTAGTTTCCCATTTTGTTGTAAATAGGGTACCGTTTCGAAATCAATACGTTTCTTTTTCCAAATGAACTTAGTTTGTCCTCCAAAATTTGACGATATCTCCTGTAGGGTATACATCTTGGACAATTGTCCAAATCCATTTTCTTGGACAAAATTCTCCTTACCAATTGTTAATTACATAAATATAACAAATATAACTTAAAGTTCTTAATAAACCTGGACTCTGATAACATTTTAGTCATAGCACTTAGCCAAATAAGCCATTTGTGTTAGGAAGGGTTGTTAATACCCGAGCCTTTCACTACTCGCTAGGCCAATATAGTTCATGCATTTTATGATATTTGCATTTATATCAATACTTCATAACGCACAATATAATTTCTTATTGCATTTTAATAAATGATTTTTTTAGCTTTCACGTGATATTAGTTTTTCAAAGATTCATGAAATTCGATTGGTCAATCGTGCACTGATGTAGGAGGATCTAGGTGTCGACCGCTAGGTATTGCAAGTCGACACGTGGTATCATTAGAAATATAGATCTGGAAGTGAAATGCTGCATCGTGTTAATCAGAGCGGGATATAGTTTGTGAATATATATTAAATAAAGAACAAATATAATACTAATAATAACATAGTGCGATATATATATATATATATATATATAGAGAGAGAGAGAGAGAGAGAGAGAGAGAGAGAGAGTTGTATATATTTAATATGTTGTTGTTAGTATATATATACATATATAGATATATACTGATAGATATCCTATTATATATATGTATGTGATATGTAAAACAACTCATATGTATAATTATATAATAATATCACTAATGCATATCTAATCAATTAACGTGCATGGAGCAGACAAGTGATAACTATTAGGCTCATACACGTATAGTTAGTTAATTATATTATATACGAATGATATTTTAAATTACAATACAACAATTAATCTACATATATGTGTGCTAGAATACACTTGCTTGTGTATTCGGTAACCGCCTTAGGTATTGATGGAATATATTTATAGGCACTTCATCATTCTTAATTAAAACACAAAAACTAAAGCACACACCTAGTTTTAGTGTTCTGTTCGTCAATAAGGGTATTCATGAAGCAAGCATCTTAACGCCGAACAAAGTTATTAACACTCAAGTCAGGGTGCAGAGCTTTGTTTTTTTAAGCTCATGGGCTCAGCAATTTGATTTATAGAGAAAGTCATATAAGAATTAAAGAAATATAAAGTCTTGGGATTCAGGATTTTGAATGAATTAACTTATTTCCATCTTTTTCATAAATGTAAAGAACTTAGAAATCTCTTAGCATGAATTCAACGGGAAAATCTGGAGGAGTGAGTACCAAGTAGTATCAAATCCTCATAAAGTACTTTGTTGGAAATATATATATATATATATATCTAATCAGGTTGTTAATCAAATTAATAGGTATATTTTAGAGTTCTTTTATCCATAGTTAAATTTATCCAGTGAAGCAATAATTTGTAAAACTTGCGGTCATTACAGTAACTTTAATTATGGCATCTTAGAAATTAATACCTTCACTGCAACATAAATGACATTAGCTAACACAAATTTTGTAGCACTTTTTTACATAAGGTACATATGTTAACACGTGTTTGTAACACTTTTTACATTACAATTTTTATGTAACACTTTTGTAGCACTTTATCAATATGTAACGCTTATATGTAACACTTTTAAATAAGTAACACTTTTTAAGTATCACTTTTTTTTTGTTATTTCTTTTGTAACGCAAATATGTATCACTTTATTTAAGAAGCACTCTTGGTAACACTATATTTTATTAATTGTAACACTTTGTAGGCAATATTTTAGTAACACAAAATTATATAACTATCATTAAATCATGTCAATGATTTATTTAATTAATTGATGTCACGAAATAGGTGATGACAAAAAAAAATCACTAAACCTAAAAATTGTAGACTTCATGTACTCTGGTTTTTACTGGATTTTTGTTTTCTTTTTATAAAGTAATTTAGTTTTGCTTTTATATTATTTTGTTACGGAGGTAATTAACTTCATCGTATTATTTTGTTATTATTATTTGTTTATTTTTTAATTTTTACTAACGGAGACCAATTTCATCGTTAATCTTTTTTTTTACCTTTTTAAAAAAATTACCAATGAAAATTGATGTTGTCGGTAATTACTTATAAATTTTTTCGGTAAATTATTTTTTATTGTTTTTTTACTGTTAGAAATTTTTTATCTGTCAGTAAATTAATTTATATTTATTTTTTTTTATTTTTACCGATTGAATATTGATCAGTCGATAAATTCATTTTATATATTTTTTATATTTTTAATTTTTTTGTGTGCTTTAATATATAACATATATGATTTTCAAACTATATACTATATAATATATTAATATTATATATATATATATAATATTTTTGTACAATTTTAAAATATATATGTGTATGTGTATATATAAAACAAAACAAAAGTTATAATAAGAATCAACCTAACTTAGTGGCAAATTGTCACTTCCACACATAACAAGTCGTGGGTTCGAATCTACTTGGTGGCAAAAAACAGGATTTCTACGAAGTGCTACAAAAAAAGTGTTACATAATATTCATATATAAAACTGTACAAGTATTTTTTTAAAATTGTTACAAATATAAAAAGTGTTACAAAAAGTGTTACATAAAATTCATATGTAACACTTTAGAAATATTGCTTCAAAGTGTTACCAATAGAGAACATAACGTAACACTCAGAAAAAGTGTAACTAAAAGCTAATAAAAGTGATACCTTAGACTATAGGTAGCACGGGCAAGTACAACACCATAAAAGTGCTACCTATTGTCTATAGTAACATTTTATGGGCATTAGGTAATATTTTTTGGGTGTTACCTAATATCATTTATGTTGTAGTGCTTGTATCATTACAGCTTATTCACACCCGAGATTTGGACAATAACAATCAATGAAATTGTAGTAAATCGCAAGGCATCTGAGGTAAGTAAATATCCATCTGCAACTGTAATGCATGAACGTAGTAATATTGTTTGAACTGATTGTATTATCCATGACTGTGGTATCTTGTTGAATACACGTGGATATTATATGTTGCACAATTAGCTGTGATGTTGCAATATGCTGCTCGGTGAGCCATTGAACATGTCATTCACAACATTTGCATGTGCATTTCATATTACAAGAGAATGTCCTCCGCATGCACGAAAATATTTTCAGAAAGAAAACGGATGTTTGTTGACCACTGCTAGTGCACCGAGGCATGCTGGGCATGCTTATGATATATGTTAGGTATAGCAAGTGGGATACTTCCTGGTGAACAGAGGGCTAGATAGGAGATGAGTTCTTGGTGGGTCACATGAGGATGGTCCATTTGTGAGTACCTATGTATGGCCTTGCGGGGTGGGATACTTCTTGGCGGACACAAGGTGTAATATCCGAATTTTTTTCTTTATATATTTAGTATTATTATTATTAGTTCAATAATTTTATTTTATTATTACTATGATTATTATTATTATTATTTCATAAAAACGAAGTATCAATAATTATCCAGGCCCAATTTAAAATATTAATTTCTGAATTTATTATGGGCCCAAAATAATTCCCTCAATTTTAAAAGTCCAAGCCAACATGATTCCTTCACAAACCCTAGTAATACAATCCTATAAATTCACATTAAACACACGTTCTTCATCAACCATCTGCAAAATTGAGCCAAAGTAGATTTTCAATACCATTCTTCATAGTCCCACAAAAAGGTAAGCAATTATTCTTTTTCTTTTCAATGAAACGCCAATGTTTCGCCGGAAATAAAGTCGACACCACACCCAAATAATTCAAACCAATTCTCAAATCATTGAGTAGATACCAAACAAAAAAAAAAAAAAAAAAATTTCACCAACCCAAATCAAAGAAATTCAATATATATATATACACATTTTGATTAAAGTTTTATGCCGATGTGTTTGGTGGTGAGGATATCCGACGGGAGAGGAATTTGGAGGAGGGACTGGTGTGTGGATTTAAAGGGTTACGGGATTTTGATTTTTAGTTGAGAGAGATGAAGGGAGTTTTAAAAAAAAAAAAAATTGTGAGGATAAAAGGGATATATTTAGTTGCGGGAAGAGATAGAAATAAGGAATGTGATGATGATGGTGATGGATTTGTGGGATATGGGGCCGTAGACTTGATTTTGGGGTTTAAGTCTTTGTTGAGATATAAATTGGTTTTAGAGAATGTTGACTTGTCAACCTTTGACCGTTTCATCAATTCATCTTCCAACCTCAAATTCTATTCCTTTTTTTCTTAAATTTCTTTATTTCTTTTATTAAACAACACAAATCCTATATTATTATTCTTAATTATATTTTATTATTTATTGTAGAAAACGAAGAAAACGAGGAGTAGGCTTTTTTTGCATTATTGCAATGAGACATCCGCATTTATTTGAGGTGGGGATATTTTCTATTTCGGAATTGTTTGTCTTTATTAAATTTCGTATATGTGTAATTATTTGTGTGCAAATATGAAAATAAATTATGTTAGCCTAAACAAGAATGCGGGATCAAAAGTTGTTAAATTTAGTGGGGTAAGAAGGTCAGGGATCAAAAGCATCCTCGGGGTGAATAGTACTTTAGTGGGGTACATAAGAAGGTCCGGGATCAAAAGTATCCTTGGGGTTGATACTATTAATATTGGCGATCAAAGTAAAAATTAAATTATATGTTGAATGTTTAGAATTATGCGTATTGATGTATTTAATTTTGACAAACGTGTCCCCATTGAGCGAGTTGAAAGCTCACCCCATATTCATTAATATTTTTAGGTTAAGGAGTCCGACGAGGATTGGAGGCGGTGGAAAATCAATGTTTTTATTTATTTTACAAAATTTAGGAATATTTTATTTTGTTAACAAATTTTAGTTACCAATTTATTTTTGAATGACTGTCTTGTGGGTTCGAATTAAAAGTACTATTGTTTATTTGGATGCAAGTTTTTAATCATATGCTATTTTCTTAAAATTGTGTTCTTTTATTTAAGCTTATTGCAGCACTTGTTAAAAATTTTGTACTGTTAGAGAATTTGGGTCGTTATAGAAATTTAGGATTCAATGTGTATTGGATGAAATTGACATTGAATTAAACCAATAATTTTGCATGAGAACATTTTGAGCTTCAAAATGCTTATTTTGTTCGAATTATGATGCAAAATTCTACAAAAATTGCTTACGTGATTATCTACTAATAAATCGTGTGAATGAAAAAATCAATGCAATACATTACGTAATTGTTTCACATATGTTTCTTTATTGTTTCACAATTGTTTCCATTGGCAATGCTTCGAATTAAAAGTACTATTGTTTATTTGGATGCAAGTTTTTAATCATATGCTATTTTCTTAAAATTGTGTTCTTTTATTTAAGCTTACAAAAGACTTGTTAAAAATTTTGTCTTGTTAGAGAATTTGGGTTACAAGTGGTATAAAGGGTCTATGGTTACGTAGACTTGTTAAAAAAAAATGTGTCTTTTTAAATATATATATATATAAAAAAAAATAGTATAGTGACATCCACCTCCCATATCTCATTTGGATTCCTTAAGGTATGCAAATTTATTATGTCAATTACTCAATTTAGTCATGATATGATATGTCACAATATTATGCAACACATTTATTCATGTCATTATGTCTTCTTTGCTTTTATTTCATACTCCCCATTGCATGTGTACTTGCTATACTAGAAGAAACGAACTCTAGGCTCCTCGCGTAAAAAAAAAGGAGAGACTCATAATAAATTATATTGACTTAATAGTACTAATATATATAATGACTTTTTATTATTATTATTATTATTTTTATTTCAATTATTATGCGATAATAACTTAAACGGGTACTACATATGATTATAGGAATATGGCTCCACGAAAAGTGCCTCGACGCCCCGAACCTTTAACAGAACAATGCAGGGAACCAAGACAATGAAGGAACCCGGTGACATCGAAACCAACCTACTACGAGTGGAGACTTGTTTGCGGAGATTCTCAATAAAATAGAACCACAATTACTAGAAGTTTCGCCATTACCGTCCACCCACCTTTAAACGTGATGGCCCGAAATAGATTGAAGAATGGTTTGGAAAGAATGCACGATGAACAACGAGTGGCTTGTGCCGCCTTTTGATGATGCGGACCATTTGTGGGAAGGTTCTTGGAGAAACAGAATCAAGAAGAAACGTAATGCATTATCCATAAGGAAGTGGTGATGGAGAAGTACTTCCTAGATCCTGTATTTGAACTTCAAGCAAAGGGGATTGACCGAATATACGAAAGGGAGTTTAACCAATTATGTCGGTTTGCACCACATACCGACCTAAAGAAAGCTTTGAGATTGAAGGGGATTTCGGAATTCTATCCTGCACGGGGGGACTTGGAATATCTTTGTGATGGTTAGACGGGCTCATGAAGTTGAAGCAGGACTAGTTGGGGATGATGATGACCGCAAAGCCGTAGTTTGTCGAGAAAAAGAGGAAGTTTGATGGGACAAAGCCGAGTAAAATGGGGAATCGAATAAACAGATAAGAACCGATGGAAATTCTCGCCGAGTGCACCAAACAAGCCGACTTGCCGAAATGCAACATGAATCACTACGGGAATGTTTATTTGGACAAGGAAAATGTTTTATGTGCAAGAAACCGGGTCACGATGCTTCAAATTGCCCTTTTTTGAAAGAAGAGAAGGAAATGAGGGACAAGGAGGCCGCTCGAATGTATGCTAGCGTAGGAAGAGCGCGGACGAGAACCCGTGCGATGTCGGTATGTTAACAATATCGGAATAAATTTGCGGTGCCACACACTCATTTATATCTGCTAAGTTTCATGATATAACTGGACATAAGGATGCTAGAATAGATGTACCCCTAGAGATTAGTTTGCCATCCGGAAAGACAATAACTATTTTGACATCATGGACAATGATATAGAGGCGTGAACATTGGGGGAAACATCTGAAGGCCGCGTATACATAATTGAGATGAAGGATTTTGACGTAATTCTAGGCATGAATTGGCTTAGTAAGTATCGGCGGGCATTAAGTGCAAGAGAAGGAGATAACACTCAAACTCTGGAGATGAGGAAATTACGTTTTAGTTATATCGGCGATGAAAGCGCGAAAGATGTTGGCAAAAGAGAATTGTCAGCTCCAACGACGGACCTATCACCTACGAGCGTACCAATTGTTAGAATTTTTGTCCGTATTCCCGGAGGACTTGCACGGAGCGACCGTCAAGTCAATTCTCAATAGACTTGGTACCGGAGCAACACCGATATCTAAGGCAGAGAATGGCACCAAAGGAGTTACAAGAACTAAAAGCGAGATACAAGAATTCTTGGACTTAGGTTTTATCGGGCCAGTGTATCACCCTGGGGAGCACCATCTATTTGTTAAGAAGAAGGATGGGTCACTAAGGATGTGTATGAGATTATAGAGAACTTAATCGACTCACGGTGAAGAACAAATATCCACTACCAAGAATCGAAGACTTGTTTGATCAATTGAGGATGCCATACTTTTTCTAAGATTGATTTGAGATCCGGGTATCACCAATTGAAGATTAAGGAGAGTGATATCTCGAAAACATCATTCAGGACTCGATATGGACACTATGAGTTTGTAGTGATGCCATTTGGGCATGATGTTCATGGACTTGATGAATGATGGACCAATTCGTCATAGTATTTATAGACGACATACTCGTGTATTCAAGGGACAAGGAACAACACGAGAAACACTTGAGAATAGACTTTGGAGAAGCCGCAAGGAGAAGTTATGCAAGTTCAAGAAGTGTGAATTCTGGATAGACCGAGTTAGATTTCTTGGTCATGTAATCATGCAAACGGAATTGAAGTGGATCGGTAAAGGTTGAGGCGATTAATGAATGGAAGGCACCTACAAATGCAGTGATTCGCGATTTCTTGGGATTGGCGGTACTATCGATTTATAGAGGATTTTCGAAAATAGGCGCGCCCATGACTCGACTCACGAGAAAGGAGAGAAATTTTTGTGGACCGAGAAATGCGAGGAGAGTTTCCAAGAGTTGAAACGAAAACTAACTTCCGCATATTGGCGATTCGACCCAACCACGGACTTTGTGATTTATAGTGACGCATCAAAACAAGGCTTGGGGTGCGTATTGCACGGAAAGGTGGTTGCCTATGCCTCAAGGCAATTAAAGCCCACGAATGAACTACCCGACTCATGATTTGGAGTTAGGCTGGTATGATTTCAAGATTTGGAGACATTATCTATATGGCGGGAAATGTGAGATATTGATTAAGAGTTTGAAATATCTATTTACTCGAGAAGGAGTTAAATATGAGACAGAGGAGATGGTTAGAATCTGGTTAAGGACTATGATTGCACCATCAACTATCATCCAGGGCAAAGCCAATGTAGTGGTTGATGCCTGGATTCGTAAGACCAAAGGTGAGTTGTCTAGCTTACTCACGCAACAAGAGCAATTGGTGCGAGAGTTTGCGAGCACGAAGATTGAAGTCATAACTCCACCGAGAAGTACAAAATTGGCATCTTTGTAGTTCAACCCACTTTGAGAGAAAGGATCAAAGAAAAATTTTTGAACAAGATGAAGGGACGAGTTCGAGAAGGAAATATAAAAGGGTTTGTCATAGCGGATGATGGTGTTTTGACGTATGAAGGGAGATTTGTGTTAAGGAGGAAGAACATAGGAAAGAGATGCTTGTAGAAGCTCATTGTACGCCGTACACGGCCCACCCAGGAGGTACAAAGATGTACCGAGATCTAAGAGAACTTTTTGGTGGCGAAGTATGAAGAGAGACATTGGATCTTTTGTGGAGAAATGCTTGATATGCCAGCAAGTCAAAGCCGAGCATCAACGACCGTTTGGTTTGCTTAAACCTCTTGAGAATGGAAATGGAGCACATAACGATGGATTTTGTGGTAGGACTACCACGATCAACTAAAGGAAATAAAGCAAAGTATGGATTGTTGTAGATCGATTAACTAAGTCACCACTTTTGCCGGTTAAAATAACATTAAGTATGGAGCAATATGCGCAAATATACATTGAAACTACATGGAGTTCCGGTGTCCATTGTGTCGGACAGAGATACAAGATTCACCTCTAAGTTTTGGAGAAGTCTCAAGATTTGGGAACAAAACGAAGTTTAGCAAAACTTACCATTCACAGATGGGACCGAGAGGACAATGAGATATTGGAAGACATGTTGAGAGCATGTTACTTGATAGGGAATCATTGGTGGAGTTTGCTTATGCAAGCGACTATTTTGTACGGGAGGAAGTGTAGATCTCCATTGTATTGGAGCGAGGTCGGAGAAAAGAAGATGTTGGGACCGGAGTTGATTCGACAAATGGAAAAGATAGCAAAAATTCAAGATCGAATCCGAATGGCACAAGATAGACAGAAATCGTATCTTGATCGCGAAGGAAAGACTTACGATTCGAGGTGGGAGACAATGTGTTTCTCAAGGTAACCGGTAAGGGGAGTAATAAGATTTGGTGATAAAGGAAAGCTAAGGCCAAGGTACATAGGACCGTTTGAAATTTTAGTCGGAGATTTAGCTTATCAACTTGCATTACCAATCGGCGTACACGATGTTTTCCACATTTCGATGTTGAGGAAATACGTTCATGACCCAAGTCATATTGTCAACTACGAAGATCTGCAGATTAACGACGACTTATCAACGAAGAAGCACCGAAGCCATTTTGGAGCGAAAAGTTCATAAGGTCGAGGAATAAAGACATAAGCTTGATTAAAGTGCAATGGAAACGTCATGGGAGAAATGAAGCCACATGGGAGCGTGAAGAGGAAATACGTGCTAAGTAAGTTCCGACATTTGGTGAGTTATCGAATTTCGAGGACGAAATTTTGTTAAGGGGAGTAGGATGTAATATCCGAATTTTTTTTCTTTATATATTTAGTATTATTATTATTATTATTAGTTCAATAATTTTATTTTATTATTACTATGATTATTATTATTATTATTTCATAAAAACGAAGTATCAATAATTATCCAGGCCCAATTTAAAATATTGATTTCTGAATTTATTATGGGCCCAAAATAATTCCCTCAATTTTAAAAGTCCAAGCCAACATGATTCCTTTAGTAATACAATCCTATAAATTCACATTAAACACACGTTCTTCATCAACCATCCGCAAAATTGACCCAAAGTAGATTTTCAATACCATTCTTCATAGTCCCACAAAAAGGTAAGCAATCGGTATTCTTTTTCTTTCTCAACCCCTCGACGCCAACCCTTCGCCGGAAATAAAGTCCGACACCACACCCAAATAATTCAAACCAATTCTCAAATCATTGAGTCGACAGATACCAAACAAAAAAAAAAAAAGAAAAATATCAGTCACCAACCCAAATAGACCAAACAATTCAATATATATATATACACATAGAAAAAGAAGAACAAAGGGGAGCCGTTAAAGTTTTGCAGAATTTACTCATCGCCGATGTGTTGTGGTGGTGAGGATATCCGACGGGAGAGGAATTTTTGATGTGTGGATTTAAAGGGTTACGGGATTTTGATTTTTAGTTGAGAGAGATGAAGGGAGTTTTAAAAAAAAAATTGTGAGGATAAAAGGGATTTAACGGACGAGTTGCGGGGAAGAGATAGAAATAAGGAATGTGATGATGATGGTGATGGATTTGTGGGATATGGGGCCGTAGACTTGATTTTGGGGGTTTAAGTCTTTGTTGAGATATAAATTGGTTTTAGAGAATGTTGACTTGTCAACCTTTGACCGTTTCATCAATTCATCTTCCAACCTCAAATTCTATTCCCTTTTTTTTCTTAAATTTCTTTATTTCTTTTATTAAACAACACAAATCCTATATTATTATTCTTAATTATATTTTATTATTTATTGTAGAAAACGAAGAAAACGAGGAGTAGGCTTTACTGCATTATTGCATTCTTCGCACAGACATCTGCATTTATTTGAGGTGGGGATATTTTCTATTCTGGAATTGTTTGTCTTTATTAAATGCTTCGTATATGTGTAATTATTTGTGTGCAAATGTGAAAATAAATTATGTTAGCCTGGGTCGTTAGGGATCAAAAGTATCCTCGGGGTGAACCCGCAGTTGTTAAATTTAGTCGGGTGTGTAAGAAGGTCGGGATCAAAAACATCCTCGGGGTGAACCCGTAGTACTTAGTCGTGGGTCGTAAGAAGGTCGGGATCAAAAGTATCCTTGGGGTGAAAGACTATAAAGTAATTCATTCAAAGTAAAAATTAAATTATATGTTGAATGTTTAGAATTAATTGATGTATTTAATTTTGACAAACGTGTCCCCATTGAGCGAGTTGAAAGCTCACCCCATATTCATTAATATTTTTCAGGTTAAGGAGTCCAGACGAGGATTGGAGGCGGTGGATGCGAAATCAATGTTTTTATTTATTTTACAAAATTTAGGAATATTTTATTTTGTTAACAAATTTTAGTTACCAATTTATTTTTGAATGACTGTCTTGTGGGTTCGAATTAAAAGTACTATTGTTTATTTGGATGCAAGTTTTTAATCATATGCTATTTTCTTAAAATTGTGTTCTTTTATTTAAGCTTATTGCAGCACTTGTTAAAAATTTTGTACTGTTAGAGAATTTGGGTCGTTATAGAAATTTAGGATTCAATGTGTATTGGATGAAATTGACATTGAATTAAACCAGTAATTTTGCATGAGAATCCAAAAACCTGACAGTTTTGAGCTTCAAAATGCTTATTTTGTTCAAATTATGATGCAAAATTCTACAAAAATTGCTTCTCGTGATTATCTACTAATAAATCGTGTGAATCTGAAAAATCTGAATGCAATACATTACGTAATTGTTTCACATATGTTTCTTTATTGTTTCACAATTGTTTCCATTGGCAATGCTTCGAATTAAAAGTACTATTGTTTATTTGGATGCAAGTTTTTAATCATATGCTATTTTCTTAAAATTGTGTTCTTTTATTTAAGCTTATTGCAGCACTTGTTAAAAATTTTGTACTGTTAGAGAATTTGGGTCGTTACACAAGGGATGCAAGTAGGGGACCCTTGGCTGGGCCGCGAGAGGATGGTCCACACGTAGATCAATACTGATATTATTGGCCATTTAATTATTGCTGTGTGCAGAGCTCTTTTTCGGTGCATAGTAGTTGGGTCAGGGGCCCAAATGAAAGAAAATGATTTAAGAAAATTATTTTGATTCATGGATTTTAAATGTTGGAAAAACATCATTATTCTTTGGGCATGCTTTACTTGCTTGTTCGTTGTTAAAATGTCGCAAAAAAAAATGTACAGGTATATAGGGTTGCGTTGTCAAATTTCACTTTTCATATTGCTTAGTAATGTAGTAGTTGGGGTGGGCGTCACATATAATTGGTATTATGAAAATATGAAATAACCCTTAGGGTCTAAATTTGCAACAACTTGAAACTTATAGGACATAAATCACTTAGGTGCAAAACTTATAGGACCAAGTTTGCAAAAACCTTTAAACTTATAGGACCAATTTTGCAAACTTAATACTTATTTTGCCTTTTACCCGAAGTCTATATAACATTTTTATGTTTTTTCAGCTTATTAAACTTAGTACTGTATATTTTATTTTGTTACCAATATTTACTCTGTAGATTATTATAAATCAATTACTTACCGGTAATAGACTTACTTTCCAGATAAAATGTTTAATTTTCATTACTTTATTTTTATTTAATGTTTTGCATGTTTTTGTGAGTGTATTGTGTCACTACTACAAAAATCCTGATAGACACCGGTTTTAAACCGGTGTCTATTAGTAAAACAACCGGTGTTAAAGCCACTGGTGTTAAAAGTCTGAACTTTTTGACACCGGTTTAAAACCGGTGTCGTTTCCTTGAAAGACACCGATTTTAAACCGGTGTCTATTAGTAAAATAATCGGTGTTAAAACCACTGGTATTAAAAGTCTGAACTTTTTGACACAGGTTTAAAACCGGTGTCGTTTCCTTGAAAGACACCGGTTTTAAACCGGTGTCTATTAGTAAAATAACCGGTGTTAAAACCACTTTGGTGTTAAAAAAACTTTTTGACACCGGTTTAAAACGTGTCGTTTTCTTGAAAAAAGTTTTAAACCGTGTCGAGATATAAAATATCCGCTTTCAAAGGCCCCGATGTTAAAAGTTTATGTATTTGACAGTCTTTTGATGAATGACAAAAGAACACGGTTTAAAACCGGTGTCGTTTCATCTAAATACACCGGTCCAACTCGCAAACAATCCATATAAATAAACAAAATTCATTATAAACTCTAATTCTAGCAACCATCATAAGTTCACTACCAATTAAACATGAATTCCATTAATACTAAAGTCACCAATAGCCAAAATCCAACAAAATGTACTAGTAGCGAAGTTTCCTTTCGATCAACCAACAAAAAGACTATATAATTCAACTAAAGGTAACAAAATCCATATGATCAACAAAACTCATGTCATTCATGCTTTCAAAAATGCTCAAGCTTCTCCTACTCAGCCTTTAACCTTTGTTTCTCGTCACGAAGCTCATTCTTCTCAGCCTACAAACATACAAACAAAATTGAATGATTTAGCCATTAATGAATCAACCCTTCTCAGCAATCAAATTAAATTATGCACAAAACATACATACATTTTGTCTAAATTTCTTTATCATATTCAAGATCACTTAAACAGAGGACAAACGCTCCCCCATAACTGGGGGAAGGGGAATGGGGATCAGTGACAAACACCCCCCCATAGAGGATCGCAAGCTTCTATAACCAATAATGTTGTCTGTCATGTGCAAAACAATGTCTTATCTAAATGAAATAGAACATCTAATCTAATAACACTTAGAATACTACTAAAAGGTGAAAATAATTTGGAAAAGCACTCAATTATTATCCTAATAGTGCCGTGAGAATAACCTTTAGTCATATTTCAGTATACCACGTGTTGTGATGGGCTGCTATTTTCAATGTAAATCTACAACTTAGTCTTTCAGTACAACACATGTTGTGAAAGGGCTGCTATTTTCAATGTAAATGTACAGTGAGAAGTTAGGAGTTTCATATATTGGAATGGATTAGATCAAACATAAGCCACTCTTTTTAAGCCAATCTCGAACCATATTAATACGTAAAAAGACACCTAGATAGCCCAATAGATTTTATTCAACTAAAGCAGGGGTAGGAAAGCCAGTTGCCACCTTCCATTACATTTTCTCACATTCAATAGCCAGTTAGCCAACCCGGGCTGTTTAATTGTAATTCTGAAACTTCAAGTGGTAAATTTAAGAATTAAGAATTTAGGCATACCTTAGGGAGTTGTATGTAATTGACACCTGAATAAATATAAAGAAGCACAAAAGAAGCTTGTACTAAAGTATAACACAATCTCAGAAATCAAGAATCAAATTACATAGCAAAAATAATACAAGAAAGTTGATAAGCACATCAGAAATGAAGAATCAAATTACTTTTTGGCTGTTTTGTCTTCTGCTTTTACTTGAAGTATATCGTTTACACCAACCTCAAAAGTGACTTCTATTTGGGGCACTCCCCTGCAAGAAAAATGGAGCATGTTAAGATATTAAACTGAACCAATATTTCAAATGAGCTGTCAACATGGGTGCTACTGTTGGAATACAAATCTGTACTGTTTTCTACAAAAATACAAATGTTAATATTTCATTTAATGACACAAATACCAAATGACTAGCATACCTAGGCCACACATAAAAAAGTAGGTTTTATAATTACTAGAGCAATAACCATGATTTAAAAAACTACTTCAGTTATCAATGGGTGAAAGTGCACTTCTCACAGGTCTTTTAAGTATGAATTGACTCCACAGCCCTCAAGTGTGCAATGGATTTGAGCCTCAGAAAGAGGAATTACCCGTCCACTTTTAGCAAAAGAATATATAATGGGCTAATTTCTGAGACATCTATTAGCAACAATCCAAAAACTACTTCAGTTATCAATAACTGATTCCTTTCATTGCGGATTAATAACACTTTGAGATAAAAATACCACCTTGATATCCTCATTGGAGAAATGTTAAACTAGTTAAAAAGATATGCTAATATACTGCAAGGACAACATCAAGAAATAAAGAAAAATTGAAATGGACCTAAAGTCTGGTTGAAGATACAGATCACAAATTGACAATTCACATTATAGCCTCAGTAGTATGAACTTACCAAGCTCTGCTTCAGGGCTCCAGCGACATCATCTTCATTTGCATCCAGAGACATTATTGGCCTAGCAAGAGTTGGCAGGGCAGATTCAATCTATATCACAAGCCAAAATACACAAACAAAAGATTATGCTCTAGTCTCGAAATGCAGGAAAGAAAAATATAGAGCTAGAAATTAAGTTAAAAATAACAAATCCATATACTGACTCCTGCAAATGTAGGAAAACTAAATGGACGACACTCAGGGATTAACAAATTAAGATCTAAAAATTAAAATGATTTAGCCCTGAACAAATACATCACCAACTAACAAAATCCAAGACATTAATCACAAAGTTGACTCAATAATTTGAGGTTTACGAAACCAGATAGAGTTCAAAAGCTTACATGACGCGGCTCTGGCGCTGTACCACTTGACGCTGGTGCAGAGCAACAGAGCAAAAATCATGAAGCTTGGAGCCGCTGGAGTTCTGCTGGGTCTGCTTAAGGACGCGGAGGTGGCGGCGCGTGTGGTTCTGGTGGTGTGCAACCTGGCGGCGTGCGACGAGGGTCGGGCGGCGTGCGACGAGGGTCGGGCGGCGTTGCTGGACGCCAATGCGGTGGAGTGCTTGGTCGGCGTGTTGAGAAATGGGTCTGAGTCGACTCGGTAAAACTGCGTGGCGGCGCTGCACTCGTTGAGTCATGGGAGTTTAAAGTTCAAAAGGCTAGCGAGGGATGCCGGGGGGGTGGAAGTTTTACGAGAGGTGGCGGAGATAGGCAGCGAATGGGCGAGGGAAAAGGCGCCGAGGATTTTGGAGGGGTTGACAGGGCCGGAGGAGGCAGAGGAAGGGGCGGAGGTGGATTGGGAGACGGGCAACGGCCAGAGATTGTTCAAGTTGGAGAAGAAATTGTACAACTTTTACAAAACCTAGCTAATTAGTAATTACTTAGGGGCTTTCTAAAAAAAAAAAAGTAATTACTTAGGGGCAATAAAGACACCGGTTTCATAATCGGTGTCGAAAAATGTGGTTCGAAAATATTATAGACACCGGTTCTATAACCGGTGTAAAAAAATCTGGTTTCTAATCTAAATAAATTTATATAAATAGACACTGGTTTTGAAATCCGATGCAAAAACCGGTGTCTATTTGGGAAATGTTTTTACAATAGACACCGGTTCTAGGAAACCGGAGTTGTTTATCAAACGACATCACTGATTAGACACCGGTTTCTTACAAAACCAGTGTTAAAAAGGAAAAGACACCAGTAAAGTCATAAAACCGGTGTCTTTTTGGTGGTGTCTATCAGCAGTTTTCTTGTAGTGTGTGATGATTTGTGCATATTTTTGTGTCTTTTATTTGCATGTAGCATGTTTTAGTGTCGTGTTTTTTTGTTGATTTTATAGATATTGGTTGAGTAAACACGTTTTGGGGCAAGGAACGTCAATAATCCATTTTGCGCGTAGCTGTAGTAGTTTTTGTGTTTTGGACATAACTTTTCCATCGAAGTCCAATTGGCTTGATTCTTGCGTCATTGGAAAGCTAAGTGAGACTTCTACAATATCGATAACTAATGCAAAGTCAGACGTTCTAAGGGTTTCAAATGATGTGTAATTGGAAATAATGTTAGAAGTTTCGAAAATGACACATCTTAGTATTTTGGTCGTAACTCTCTCTAGAAAATTGATACTGAGATAATTCATAAGAGACACCAAGGTCAAATTTTGATGTTTTGAGGTCGCGCGTGTCTGGCAGCAGGTTTGCGCGATCGTGCGTGCGGAAGCTATCAGTCGCGTGTCGGTTATTTTTTTAGCAAGTTATGGGGATCTTCTTCTCTTACACCTTGTATAGGATTCTAGGCTTATAAATAAGTTATGGGGAGCCCATATTTTTGTACACTTTTATAATTTATCACTTTTAAAATCTAGTTTTAATTGTTTTCTCTCCCAACCAATATTAGAGATTGCTTGTTTTTCCACCTACAATATTTTATGGCTAATCAAAGCGCATTATTTCTTCATCTTCTTTATCCGATTTTAGTTGTTGGTTGATTGTTATTATTGCATGATAATGTTTATGATTACTTTCTTCCTTTCAATTGAATTGATGAATCCATCTACAAGCATGAACTAACTTCTTTGTTCTAAAATTAGGATGAATTGACTCAAACGAACAAGCATTAAAATTGATTGATTATATCTTGCCTGATTCGATTGTTTTATATAATTAATTGTTTGATTATCTTGAAGGAACAATTGAGACCAAGAAATGAGATTATTGTCAGACTAAATTCAATTAGGAGGTTAGATATGAATCATCAATGTATTATCTAACTTGGTTAATAAATTGTGTGAATTAGATCTATATACAATTAATTTGTGAATATGAGAGTTATCAGGTTTGGCCCTAGTATATATTTATTTTCCATATTTTTAATCGCATAATCAATTTATATGTATTCTGCTTGTGAGTTCGATGAGAAGATTTTAAAATTCTAGACGCTTTCTCGATATGTCTTCAAAATGGTTTAATTATATCTAAGTTTCAATTGGTCGTTCACTTTTTTTCTTTAGTTAAAAATCACAAATCTGGTTAGAGTGTTTAGATTTATTTTCTGTTTTTTGTGAGACACAATTACTATTTGTGAGAGATGACTTTGGTTAACTTGATGTCCTATAATTGATTTTGTGCGCTTGCGAGTATTGTTAGACTTTTATAGGAGTTTAGTAGTTAAACAATTTTTTTTGGTGCCATTGTCGGGGAAGGATTTAGGCATAATAATTAGTGTTTATTTTTCGTGTTTTTATACTATGATTTGTTTTGTTTGCTTTTTTATTTTTACTTTATTCCATTTGTGTGTTTGATCTATTTTCCTTGTGTAGTATATCCAATGACGCAAAAATCTTGGACAAGATCCCGTATCTTTGGTGGATGACATCCATCGGGTTGCGAAGTGTACAAGGGACGAAGTCGATGATTCTTGTGAAAGTAGTGAGAGCATTACGGAATCAAAACCAAGTTCTGAAGGAAGATCCCGAAAATCACAAACCAATTATGGCTGAAATTCAAAACGAAAAGAACCAGGAGGCACGCCACCCTTCAAGGCAAGAGTTTGCCTGACAAGTTATTGAGACAGGCAGCAAGGAACTATGAACTAAAGACTATCAACTTTAATCAATTGTCGTCTTTCTATAGGTTGCTGCATGAAGATCCACTTAATTTTATTCGAGAATTCTACATCGTCATTCAAACTCTTCCTCTAAAAGATTTGAATGAAGATCAACTAAGGATGCGATGTTTTCCTTATACTTTGAAGGATCGGGTGAAAACTTGGCTTGTGTCTCTACCTCCCAGCTCCTTAACTAATTGGGAGGTGGTGTACAATAAGTTTATGGGAAAATACTATTCGCATCAGAAGACTACGGATCTGAGAGCCAAGATTGCTACTTATTGACAAGCCAACAAAAAGCCTTTCCATGAGGCATGGGCTCATTTCAAGGGCTTACTGAATCAATGTCCAAATCATCACTATCCATTGGAATTGTTGGATCGGTTTTTCTTTGATGACCTGTCATATAATTATCAATACATGGTGAATAATGTAGCTAAATGATATAGGCAAACACATGGCCCAAGAAATCTATGATCTCCGAGAGATGATCAATACTAATTCTCAACAAAAGAGTGCCAAGAGTAGATGAGATGTAGTCAATGAAGTAGCACCGAGCTATGATGTAATAAAGTAATTGGCCAAATTGAGAAAGCATGTGCAACTGTTGTCTACAAGGGGGAAATCACCGGACGCCCCCTCTGGCGATTCTTGCGGTATTTGTGGTGGCTTTGGTAATAGGGCTAATATTTGCAATGTTGTTCATAAGCAGCTGTTTAACTGACAGACACAAGCCAATGCAATTCAAGGATTTCAACAACAGCCAAGGAATGATCTTTTTTCGCAAGCATATAATCATGGTTGGCGAAATCACCTCAATTTTGGTTGGGAAAATTCTACTATGCCAGTTCAGCAACCGCAACGACCACCACGACCTACATTAGAAGAGAGCTTGAATTCGTTTATTCACGCTAATCAGAAAAACAACTCCCCCACACTTAACGATTTAGGAGGATGATGCAAATGAGGAAAGCGTGAGTAAGGAGGCAATTAAGGGATCGTCCTTATACAATATGTATAATCCCTACAAACCTCACATTCCATCCCCTAGTCCACTATTAAAACAACAAGATCCAGGTAGTTTCCTTAGTAATATTACTTTTGGAGTGGTAAGAAAGTCACATGTATGCTTGATCTCAGAGCTTACGTTAATCTTATGCCTTACTCCATATTTAAACAATTAGATTTAGTGGAACTTAAACCAAGTTATGTTTGCAACTTGCTAATAAGACCCTCAGGTACCCTAAAGGTATTATTGTAGATTTTTTGGTCAAAGTCGGTGGCCTTGTAATTCCCATAGATTTTATTGTATTGGATATGGGAGAGATTAAAGGTAATAGTAAAGATCATATCATTTTGTTGGGTAGACTGTTCATGGCCACCACCAATACTACGATTGATGTCAAAAAAAGAAAACTAAGTATGAATGTCTTAAACTGTGATGTTTTTAATTTTTGATATAGCTCATAGTCTTCCATATGTATTACATAATAAGTTTATTGTTGACTATGTCGATTCTGCTGTTAATGATGTTCTATGGCAGGAACATGGTATGGTTCAATGCTTGATTAAGCTGGATAACAAGTTCATGGTGATAAGAGATGTATTGCTCAATTATTCACCATGATATTTTTGTCGGTATCATCAACCTAATGAGTTAAAAAAGCACTTTTTGGGAGACAACCCAAGCATTTTGCGGCTTTTGAAAAAAAACACATTGCGTGAGGTTGCATGTGTGCATGTGTGTGGTGTGTTATGTGCATGATAGTTCTTTTTATTTTTTAGTCTATATTTTGTGTGTTATTCCCCCTTCACTTGGTTTTTGTAGAATTGACGTATCACATTATCACCTTAGCCGTTTGTCGATTATAGCACCTTCCAGGGACGTTTCTCTTTTCCTCTCTTTTACATTCCTTACAAACTGCGGCCATTGCTTGGTTTAAGTGTGGGGGAGGAAATTATCGTTGTATATGTGTTATGGTTGCAAGTGGTTGGGTATCACTAGCTTTATGATTGTTACAAGCTTTGTATTTGGCTGGAAAGCTTACATGAAATATATGCCAAAACTTGAATTTTGATTATGAAATTACACTGTGAACTTGATACGTAGGATTTGGCTAGGCTTGTGAATCGAGCTTAGTGCTAGACAAATGAGGCAAGTGTTATACCGTAGTCTAGGTTGTGGGGATTGAATTGCGATGTTTTATTGGTGTGAATTAAGTTGAAACCCTATTTTACTTATTGTGCGTACACAAGATTGTTAAGATATGAAAAACAAAATTGATAAAAAAATGAAACAAAAGAAAAGAAATGAAAAACTTGAACAATTGAGATTATACTCCTCTAGTTATTGTTGCTTAGTAACTAGGAGCATTCATGAGCTACATGTTTGTCTTTTATGTAAAACGGAGGTACAAACAAGAGTATGAGAAGTCACCCTAGGAGCCTTAAGAGAAAATCCAAAGATTACATTTAGTGGAAGACATCTCAAAATTTCTAGAGGAAAAAAACAATAAAAAGAAAAAAAATAGAGAAAAAAGAGATAAAAAAATAGAAGAAAAAGTAAAAAGAAAGGAACAATAATTTTTTTGCTAGCGATTGAGTCGGATGTTGTGTGAAAGGGAATTGCAACTTGTGAATGGATTTTAAACTTAGTAAGGATGGCTGAACACCTTTGTTAACTTTTAACCTTAGTCGAGAGAGTTCATTGTGGAGATTTGGGATCGATTCGAGTTAGATCGGAGGTAGATAGAACATGTCGTTATGGATTAATTGGCTTTCAAATTGGATATGATATTTCTTGTTGGGTTTGAAGGCACAATTATTTGTTTGACGACAAACAAAAGGCTAAGTGTAGAGGAGTTGTTTTGCATATTTTTGTGTATGTTTTGTGTGATGATTTGTGTATATTATTCATGTATTTTATTTGCATGTTGCACGTTTATTTGTCTTGTTATGTTATTTTGTTGATTTTATAGGTATTGGTGGAGTAAATAAGTTTTGGGGTAAGAAACATCAAAAATCCACTTCTAGCGTAGCTGCAACAATGTTTGTATTTTGGACATAACTTTCCCATCTGAAATCCAGTGGACCTGATTCTTGCACCATTAGATAGATAAGAGAGAGTTATGCAATGTCTATCGTATTATACTAAATTCAAAATTGGACATTTTGCGGTTAAAATCATGGGCAATTGGAGATAATGTGATGAAGTTAAGGAGTGACACATTATAGTATTTTCGCCATAACTCTCTCTAGAAAATTGATATTGAGGTCATTCAAGCAGTTATGGAAAGGGAAGAGATAGAATAATAATTTATAAGGACTCTGAGATCAATTTTCAATGTTTTGAGGTCACATGGGCATGCGCTTCTGGCAGCAGGTTTGCGCAGTCACGCGTGCAGAAGGGCGCCGTCGTGCGTCGGTCACTTTTTCAGCAAGTTAAGCAGATTTTCTTCTCTTTTGGGCTCTTCCACCTTGTACAGAATTCTAGGCTTATAAATAAGACTTGGAGAGCCCATATTTTCATACACTTTTATTATTTAGTACTTCTAAACCTTTGTTTTCTTTGTTTTATCTCACAACATACATTGGTGATTACTTATTTTCCATCGGAGATATTTTGGAGCTAGATCAAAGCGTATTATTCTTCGTCTTCTCTATATTGTTCATTTTTGTGGTGATTGTTATTATTACATGATGATGTTTATGATTACATTCTTCCTTTCAATTGCATTGATGAATCCATCTATAAGCATGAACCAACTTCTTTGTTCTATGATTAAGATGAATTAATTCGGATGAACAAAAATGAGTATTGATTGATTGATTATACCTTGCCTAATTGGATTGATTTATTTTATAATTAATTGTCTGATCAACTTTGATTATATTGATGGAATAATTAAGATCGAGAGATGAGATTATTGCTTGACTAAATTCAGTTAGGAGGTTAGATATGAATCAACAACGTATTATCTAACTTGGTAAATAAATTGAATGAATTAGAACTAACAATACTTAATCTGTGAATTCTAAAGTTATCAAATCTAGGCTTAGTTTATATCTGTTTTTTTAATTGTCAATCACATGGTCAATTTATTGGTATTATGCTTGTGAGTTTGATAAGATGATTCCGAAATCCTAGACGATTTCTCCATACATTTTCAAAAGAGTTTAATTGTGCCTAAGTTTTATTTGTTCGTTACTTGTTTTTTCTTTAGTTAAAAACCACAAATGTAGTTAGAGTGTTTAGATTTATTTTCTGTCTTTTGTGAAACACAATTACTATTTTCCTGATAAGTCCTCCGTGAAAGATGACTTTGGTTAAGTTGTCGTCCTACAAATGATATCCTGCTCTTGCGAGTATCGTTAGACTTTTATAGGTGTTTAACGTTAAACATTTAGTATACTTAGAACTATCTTAATAAATTTACTTTGTAATTATGTATTTCATCTTTCTTGAATCATTTTGATTTATTATATTTAGTAGTCGTGTACTTTGTTAGTACTAGTCTTAGAAATGTACTTCAATATTGATTTATATATATATATATATATTCGAAATATGGCATATTCCTTTTTTTCTTTTTTGAAATGTAAGTATGGCATATTCTAAGAAAGTTAAAGTTTGTTTAGGGGTTGAATAATTTGTTTTTCCTATAAGAGGTTGGGTTTTTCAAAATCTTTCTTGTCATTTTAGATGCGTGGTCCATAATTAAGCACCTAACAAATAAGGGAAAAATTTGTATGAGATGGTCTCATAGATTATATCAATGAGACGAGTCCTATATATAAATAGAATTTCAACCCAAACTCAAACTCATATAAGATTAACTCAACAAATAATGTTAAGTCATTTTCCAAGAATATCAATTTAGAGTGTCTAAAGTATTTTCCAAATGTTGCTATTTTCAAAGGTAATGCTTTCGGAGCTACTAATATATTATTGTTTGCGCTTAAAAGTGCCTCAATTTAGAGTGTTCAAAGTAAATTTGTATGTTTGACACAATATTGATAAGGATTTGTACATTTGGTCTCCTACAATTAGGAGTGACAATTTCTGAACGACATGAACCAAACACGTTATAAGCTAACTAAAATGCTAAAGGCTTATATTTTTCCTTTTTAAAACCCCTATTTTAAGTTTTATGCTATTTCTAATATGTAAAAATATGTTCGAATGTATTTCCATTGAAAATCCCTTATTTCTACATCTACATTCTCTCTAAAAGTTCACTATTCACTTACTCCTACAATTTTCAAATCTATTCTTAGATTTATTTTCTTATATTGTCTATCAATCATATTTTGCATGTGTTATCTAGATGTTTTGTGTATTTTTGTGTTCTTGTTTGTGTGTTTGTGCGTGTTTTCATTTGCTAACAAGTCGTTTATAGTGTCTTCTATTACATAGAGTGCTTTTGTTGTTTTCATATGTTATGGTGAAAAAGTGATCCAAAACAGCCAAAATGGTTACAATGGATGGACGACGGTAGGGGAGGCCACAATGCAAGGGTGCACGGTCGCGCTATAAAGTAACTGGTCAACCAAAGTAAACTTACAGAGTAAAATTACATGTTGAATATTTATGATTATGCCTATGTGTTGTATTTTATTCTGACAAATGTTTCTCCATTGAGCGAGTTGAAAGCTCACCCCAGATTTATTAACATTTTTCATGTTGAGGAGCCTGTGCAAGGATTGGAGGCGGTGGTTGCGAAGTCAATAAATTTTATTTAATTTGAAATTTTTAGGAAAATTTTATATTGTAAATTTTGAATTACTTTATGATTCCTAGTGTTTTATTTTTAGAGAACTGTTAGGAAATTTATTTGATAGATTCTGATGATACCATGTAAAACTTAAACTAGGAAGTTGACACCCCATTTTCCTTGTAATTTGTATTATAATAGATAGGACTGGAAAAGCTGAGTTAAGTCAGCTATGTCAAAGATAACAAGAAGTCAACTGCGGACTGAATGAAGACTTTGCTGTGTGCCTGCTGAGTAAGGCAATGAAGGAAGTCAAGGACTCGAATGAAGGAGAGTCAACTGAGGAACATCTGTGAGAAGTGTCAGTTAAGTCAACTCAAGAAGCCAAGTCTAACAGTTGAAGTGATAGTTGAGTCAATCCCATGATTGGAGCAGACTCAAGTCACCTGGGGTAAAGGCAGCAGTCAAGTCAAGACAATTGACTTAGATCCATTTATTAAAGTCAAGAATATTACTCCATTAGTAATATGACAAGCTGCCAGGTCTAAAAGTGTTTGACCCAGAATTGTGCAAAAAAAATAAGCCAATGGGAAACACTGCACCTTGTGTCAGACACCTGCAATGCTGGAATACCATTTAATACGAGGAAATGTCATCATCACCAAGGCCGCAGACCAAGAAAAGACAAGCCAACGAACACAAAGTGACATTTGAAATTAGCTTATCTCTTCAACGGGCAAAATTTCAAATGGGCACTATAAATGGCTGAGGAAGCTATTGAGAAAAGGTGACCTTGATTACCTGAACCACGAAAGAACAAGCAATATTCAAGCAAGCAATCTGCAAATATTCTCATAGCAATTCAAGCAATTCCTCAAGCTTTAAACTCGAAGAAACTCGATCCAACACAAGCTGTGAAGGAGAAATAACTTCAACCAGTTGAAGAGGAAACTTTTGAAGAATCAAAGGGGTCTACTTTCCAAGTCAGGATTGTAGAAAGGTTCAAGTTTGAACCATTATAAAGTTTGTTGAAGGGCTTCGTGATCAAATCCAAGAACTTGAGAAGTCAAATTTAGAAAGGCAAGCGCCTGTGAAGAAGAAGCTGAGTCGCAAGAGAAGCCAGTTGTGTGATCAAGGCTGTCTCCAGACTGATAACCACTTGTAAATTGATCTGTTACATAGTGGATTCCTCCAGGAGTTGCTCTGATCAAATTACAGTGGAGACGTCATGGAAGAAATGAAGCTACTTGGGAGCGTGAAAAGGAGATTCGTGTCAAGTACCCAAAATTTTCAATTCCAGGTAAGATATCGAATTTCGAGGACGAAATTATATTTAAGGAGAGTAGAATGTGATAATCCATTTTTTTTAATTTGATTAGAGGTTAGTATAGGGGTTAGTTAGGGGTTAGTTTAGGGGGTGAGTTTAGGGGTTATTTTAGAGTATTTAGGGGTTAATATTAATTACTATAAATATGTATAATTTCATACTCAAATTCTACACCAAATTTCAAATAATTCCAAGGTACAATATTTTTCTACTTATTATTCAAGTTTCCTATGTATATGTGTATATATATATATATATATATATAATTCTCAATTTACAAGCTTCTTTCAATATTTATTTTTACAAATTAGTACGATTTATTAAAATCTAATATTAATTATATAATTTTATTTAATGCAGAAAAGAAAGGGGTCGAGGACTAGGACTTTTATTGTTCATTTTTCTACATCGAATATCTGGGATTATTAAGGTAGAGATTTTTATATTATTTGTCTTTATTTAATGTTCCATGATTATACTTCATTGATTGCAATATATGTCAAGAGGAAATAAATTCATATAAGTTAGGGGCCCTGAAAAGGGTCTGGGATCAAACGTATCTTTAGGGTGAACCCGCAATGCTATATGCAGTAACTGGCCAGTAAGAGGAAAAAGAGGAAATTAATGAATTTATTGTTGTAACTAATGTGAATGCTTTTCATGTTATATTAAAAATTGACAGATATATCCCTACTGAGCGAGATGAAGCTCACCCACCGGCTGAAGATATGATGTTGTGGATGGTGGAATAAATCATGCTATATTTATATTTTAAATAATTATGATCGAACTAAATTTTAGATTTATGTCTTTAATTTTCCCGGTTTACGCTTGGAACAATTGTTGGATATTTAATTTGGAAGATGTAATATTATTATTATTATTATTATCATTATATTTTTTTCCTTAAGAATTGAAAATTCTCAATCAACTTTTTGATTATTATTGGGATCACTTTAATTTATAAATTTGTGTTTTCTTAATAATATATTTAGAGTACTTTAATTTCAGAAAATTGGGTCATTACATTGATCCATCCTAAACATGTGGTCCCTTTGACGCTGCTGGAACTTGGCGTTGTCCGAGCTTCGAATCACCATTTTTGCGAATAATAATTTGAAGTAGGTGACCTGCTCACGCCTTAATGCCTTTATCTGTTCGATCCAATCTCTTATTCTCAACACGGCCCTCGGATATCTTCAGTGATGGTGCATCGTGGTTGTCTAGCTGTTGGGAGTCGTAAAGGGCACTGATCTCTTCTTCTTCAGTGTTCTCTTCATGAGGGGCAGTCATTTCTTTAACCACTTTCTTACCTAGGGAAGTCTCAACCTCCTCCAGGCCTTTATTACCCTCAACAGTCTCAACCGCTGATGGGCCTTGTACATTCCCTTTCAGCAGGGTCTTCAGCAGATATCCCGTTAGCAGATGGAGCTGCTTTAGGATCTTTAATGGCATCCTTCGGAGTCTCAACTCCTTGCATTGCACTTTCAGGGCCAAGAGTCTCAACTCCCGTGGCCTCACTACCATCATTTGCCTTAGCTGCATTAGCAACTTCATCAAACTGCATGGCATGGCAGCTGAAGTTTCAGCTGAGACAATCGAAACCGTCTGAGCTTCGTCAACCTCAGTCTGCTGAGCTATAAGATTATCACCATCGCCTCCTAACTCCTTCTGGGGTTGCTCTCCCATAGCCTCATCCGACCTAGCTGTGGTGGTTTGAGTTTCCCCCTCAACTGGCGCACCAGCTGAGTCTTGAGCAATGGGGTCACTCAAAACCGAGTCCTGACTATTTGTCCAAATGAGTGTTCAGCCGTTGGGGCAGGTGTCTCATCACATTTTGCAGGGAGTGGCTTGGCTAAGGTGCTCACTTCATCACCTTCCTTAGATTCATCGCCATTTTTCCTGGAATTGTCTTCCTCAGAGTGCACAGGAGATGTGGTTGCTTGAATGTTTTTCACCATCTCCATTATGTCAGGGCTAGGAGTAATCATGAAGGATGAAGATTCTCCAGGGCCCCTAGTCATTTGTTGCTCGTGCATCTCTTTGGATTCTCTTAATGCTTGCCTGAACTTAGCTTTCTCGGGTGCGACAACAAGGTCAATTTCTTCAATGTCACTATCACTGCTGTCAGCTGGTTCCAAGGCAAACACAGGTGCATCTGTGAAGGCACATGAATGAGGCTTCTTTGAATCTTCGACAGCCTTCGCCTTCTCGATGGCCTTAAGCTTCTCTTCATCCTTCCTTTCATAAAGGATGGTTGTGCACAGATCAGGATTAAGAGTGGAGCTAATTGAGATGTTTCCCATGAAGCTCAGAAGCTCTTCTTCTTCTTCCACAAACTCAGGCCTTTGGAATTGATGTCTGGCATAACTCAACTTCCAATGCCTCCAGATCCTAAGTCGTTCTTGAATGTCAGTGTAGGCAGGAGACAACATTTCAAGGTCGTCATCCTCCTTCTGAATGGGCGCAAGTGGAGCATGTTCCTCGTCAATTGTTCGAGCATGAGTTGTATGGGACTTAACAACTAACTCTTCATATTGGTCAGCTGTGTTAGCTCCATGTTCCTCAGCTGTCTCCCGAACAACTATTTTCTTGTTGGTCACGATCTAGGTCGTGATCTTCTCAACTTCCATGGTGATTGCTTGACCACCTTCTACTTCCTTAGACTCCTCGACTTCAGCTTCAGTAGTCTCCTTCATAGGTTCAGTGCCAGATTCAGCTGGATTCTCAAAGGCCGATCTCCTTACCAATCACCTTCTTTTTGTTTTAACAAGAGGAATTCCTTCCTCTTCAGCTTCCTCGATGGTTTCTGGCTCCACCATCCTTATGTTTTTTGTTGCTTTTTCAATTGAGTGTTTTTTCTTCACGACCAAAGAAGATGCAGTCGTATCCTTTTCCGTATCGGCTGCCGGGGAAGGTGCAACTTATGGGAAGGCTGCAGTGGTAGGTGCTTTTTCTGGAATGGCTGCAGGGGCAGGTGCATGCTTAGCGGGATCAGCTCTCTTCTTCTTTTGAATGGGTTTTGGAGAAGGATCTTGGGCGGTTGCAGCAGTGTCCTCAGGGACAGGATCAGCTGACTCACATTCGTTGGTGTCAGCTCTGCGTGTATGTCCTTGCCTCTGAGCACTGGATAGATTAGCCTTGAACATTTTCTTGTTTACATGGAATGGCTTCCACAGTGATCTGACAAACAGACCATCATCAGTTATAGTCTTGTTCCGAACATTTTGGCAGATTCGGCTGAAGATGAACTCAGCCCAGTTCACCTTCTTCTCCTTCATAATCGCGGCCATGACAGTCAGCTTTGTTCGAGATAGATGATTAAAACTACCAAATTTCATGTCCACACACTTGGACACAATATGCATCAACTTGTGATAGTCGTCCTTGATCGACGACTTCTTGGCTGTGTAGACAGCCTTAGCACCAGACTCTGGCTTGGCAATCTTCTTCCATGCCGCAGTCAGGTTCACATCCTTCTCAGCTATCTCCTTCATCCCTTCAGAGGTCAGGTGACATTGTTCAGCTAAGTCCGCAGCAGTAATCTTGATGTCCTTGTTGTGGACCGATTACCTTATTTCTCCGTCGTGAACCTCACCGTTCACGTAGAACATCGCAACTTCTTAAAGGTACGTGTACGAGAACTCCATAGTGAGAAATCCTTTGAAACCATATTTCTCCAACTTTGCTGCAATGTTCTGAGCCAGGGACTTATCGATGCCTTGTTTCACCAAACCTTCAAAGTCCACTGTAGACCCAGGGTGGATCTTCTCAGCCATCTTGACGAAATTGTAGTTGAGTGCCATTTCTTGAAAAATAATCGGTGAAAAACTTGTAAAATGGATGCTGTAAGAACTAGGTTTCACATGGTTGCAGAGAAAAGCTCTAGTTTGCTTGAGTGAGATGAGTGTTTTGTGAGGAGAGAGAAAATTTGATTTTTGTATATAAAGGATGTGAGGGGACGGTTTTTAGAATTTGAATAGGTTGATCAAAATTAACGGTTCCGATTAAACATTTGAAACCGCATTAATATTCCCGCATTAATGCAGTAGTATTTATATCCAATCATAGGTTAAATGTGTACAGGTTTTGTTCTGACACCATAATTACACTGACGTAATGCCCAAAAACGTTACCGCTCATAGAAAATGAATGTGTTTTGTCACTTGCTCATAAATAACTCAGCTATCTTCCAAAAGTGACTTGACTTGGCTTCTCTCTCCACATGATGATCATATAACTGTTAGCTAACTCGATACAGCTGATTTCCCGACTTGGCTGGAAAGTGAAACTTTGCTAATTTGCATTTCTCTCTTTTTTGACTCTGCTGATTGAGTCTTCTTAGTCTCCTAACTCAGCTCAATTAGACCTAGCTCATTCTTAAGATCTTCAAATATTGATTTACATAATGGCTTAGTGAATATGTCAGCTAACTGCTTATATGTTGATATGTATTCCAAAGTGATGTCTTTCTTTCCAACATGATTTTCTATAAAATGATATCTGACATCAATGTGCTTTGTTCTTGAATGAAATACAGGATTCTGAGTAATTGCAATAGCACTTGTGTTGTCACACATAATTGGAATTTCTTTTTCTTCTATGTCATATTCTCTCAGTTGTTGCCTTATCCATAGAACTTGGCACAGTAATTGCCTGCAGCTATGTACTCTGCTTCAGCTGTGGATGTAGTTGTTGAATTTTGTTTCTTGCCGAACTAAGGAACTAATCTATTTGTACTTTTCCTGTCCACTCTACATCCAGCATAGTCCGAGTCTGAGTGGCCAACTTCTTGGCATCCCTTCAAATACCTTAAGATTCTCTTGGTTGCAGTCATGTCACTCTCTTTTCGTGCAGATTAAAATCTGGCACATACACCTACAGCAAAGGTGATGTCTAGCCTACTTGCTATTAAATAGAGCAGTGATCCAATGAGAGCTCTATATCTGGTTTGATCAAGAGCTTTGCCATTTGCATCCATATCCATCTTAACTGAAGTGTTCATGGGAATCTTCACTGATGACTTTGCTTCCATACAAATTTTCTTCATTAAATCTCTAGTATATTTGGTTTGGCTTATGAAGGTTCCATCTTTCATTTTCTTGACTTGAAGACCTAGAAAGAAAGTCAGCTCTCCTATCATGCTCATTTAAAACTTCCCTTGCATGTGGTTTGAAAATTTGTCACACAGCTCTTTATTTGTGGATCCAAATATGATGTCATCCACATAGATTTGAACAAGAAATATACTCTCCCCATCTTTAATTTTGAAGAGTGTTCTATCAACTTTGCCTTTGGTGAATCCATTGTCAGTTAGAAACTATGACAATGTGTCGTACCAGGCTCTTGATGCTTGTTTTAATCCATACAATGCTTTCTTGAGCTTGTAGACTTTATCTCCAACAGTTTTCTACTCAAAACCTGGAGAGACTTCTTCCTCCAGAAGTCCATTTAAAAATGCACTCTTCACATCCATTTGATACACAATAAAGTTTTTGTGTGCAGCGTAAGCAATAAACATACTTATTGCTTCCAATCTAGCAACATGAGCAAAGGTGTAATCAAAATCTATACCTTCCTCTTGGCAATACCCTTAGGCTACCAATCTTGCTTTGTTTCTTAAAACAGATCCTTCCTCATTCATCTTGCTTCTGAATACCCACTTAGTACCAATAACATTTTGGTGGGTAGGCCTTTGAACCAATTCCCAAACTTTGTTCCTTTCAAATTGATTCAGTTCTTCCTGCATAGCCTGAATCCAATGTGTATCATCCAATGCTTGAGATACATCTTTGGGTTCTATCTGCGAAATAAAACAAGTAAACATAGCTTCGTGTTGAGCTCTGGATCTGGTTCTCACTCCATCTCCAACATTTCCAATGATTTGCTCAGATGGATGGTCTCCCAGCCATCTCACATCTGGTTGGAGTAAGTCTGCTGGATTCAGCCATCTCGCAGCTAAATTGTCTTGAACAACTTCTTCATCATCATTCAGTTGCAGACCATCCAGTGTCTCTGAGATTCAGCTATCTCATCTTCTTCAGGGTTGAGTGCTCCCACATCTGCTTCAACATAGGGACTCTTCTGCATAGTTAGCTGATTCTTTTTCTCACCTAACTCTTCTATGTCCTCTCCATTCACATTAGGTTCATCAAAAACCATAAGGATAGATTCTTCCGTGACAATAGTCCTTTTGTTCAAAACTCTATAAGCTTTACTCTCGGCTGAGTATCCCAAAAGGATACCTTGATCAGCTTTAGCATCAAAAGCTTTTAAGTTGTCCTTTCCATTGTTGTTGATGAAGCACTTACATCCAAAGATATTGAAATATCCAACATTTGGCTTCCCTCCCTGTCCAAATTTCATAGGGAGTTTTAGTCAATTGCATGTTGATCATACATCTATTCTGGGTGTAAGAAGCAGTGTTGATGGCTTCAGCCCAAAATCTCTTAGGCAATCTTGCTTCAGCTAACACCGTCCTTGCAGCTTCCTTGAGAGTTCTATTCCTTCTTTCCACTACTCCATTCTACTATGGAGTTCTTGCAGCTAATAACTCATGAGCAATAACATTTTCAACACAATACTGAGTTATAATTCCATTGACAAACTCAGTTCCCCTGTCAGATCTTATCTTAATAATGGTTTGACTCTTCTCATTTTAAACTCCTCATCAGCTGAGGTAATTTCTGCAATGTTTCTTTCTTTTTACAAATGAAAATAGTCCATGTATATCTTGAGTAATCATCCATCACCACTAAGGTGTATTTCTTTCCACTTATGTTGGCTGGTTCAACAGGACCAAATAAGTCCATGTGCAACAGATGCAATATCCTTGTTGAAGAAGGACTTGGCTTATCCTTGAAGGATGACTTGATTTGCTTTCCCGTCTGGCATGCATCACAAATGCTTTCTTTCTTGTACACTGAGTCAGGCAATCCTTCCACGAGATTACTCCTTGCAAGCTTGTTGATTGTCTTGAAGTTTAGGCGACTCAGCTTCTTATGCCACAGCCAACTTGATTCGGATGTACTCTTTTCTAGCAGACATGTGCTTGGTGTAGCATTTGACCAATCCACTATATACATGTTCTTTTGCCTTGTTCCTTGGAGCACAATTTCATTTGATTCAGCATCTTTGATTTAGCAAACTCCCATGTTGAATCCTACATTGTAGCTTTTGTCACAGAGTTGGCTGATGCTCAGCAGATTGAAACTGAGACCTTCAACATATGCAACAAATGTGATCTCCAATCCATTTTCTTTATGGATCCTGTGCCTTTGATTTCCCCCGGAGCTTCATTTTCTCTATTTTTGCACCTTTGATTTCCTTGAACTTTGACAAATTCTCTTGTTTCCTGTCAAATGTCTGGAACAACTACTATTCATGTACCAGGTTCCTTGGCACTCATCTGCTCCCTGAACCTACAATCAAGGAAATTAGTTTTTAGGTACCCATACTTGCATGGGTCCTGAGGGGTTAGTGCTATAAGACTTTCCAACCAACCTATAGCCAGATGATATGATTCTAAGAGGTTCCCATCTATTAGTTCCATAATCATAATGCACATTAGCAAATTGCTTGGGGGTTTTAGGATCATACAGTTGTCTCTTTTGTCTTTATGTCTATTATTTGTTTGAGCATTTGCTTACTTAGGGTAATAGTGGAATTTCTGTGTCTTTGAGTGAGTTTTGTGTGGAATGATAATAGCTCTTTCGCCTAGGGAATGATCTATGATGAGGTTGAGTCTTTGCCATTTAGGTTTGTATCCCATAGGTCTTGACTGATATTTCACTTGGTTATTCCAATCAGCTTGGTTTAGATAGTTTCTACCATTCCCATCATATGATTTTCTTTCTTTCGGGGCTTTTGGTAGCTCGCTTAGGGAATGATCTATGGATCCCAAATTTGGTTTAAGGTCTTTCAACATACTTTAGTGGTTGCTTGTGTTTGTGGCTCCCGAACTCTTGGAATTGGTCTTCCAACGAGCCCAAATATTTCAAACTTGGTTATTCTTCAATCTTGGAGAGTAGACCCTTTTGTTCTTCAAACAAATTTCCTCTTTGACCAATATTTCCCATGAATGTGTTGGATTGAGTTTTCTTTAGGCTTTGAGGAATGTCTTTGAAAGCTTGAGAGTGGTTTTTCTTTTGAATGTTTGATTGTTTCTTGTAAAATTTGTAACCTTCTCTCACTTGCTTCCTTTTTTATTTGGAAAATATGTCCGTTGAAGAGAGAGACATATGTTTCAAATCTCACTTTGGTTGTTGGCATATCTTGTCCTTGAAGCATTATGAGAATCGTACCATAAGTTTAATCAACATACTTTCCTTGGTCTCTGCGGGTTTCAGGTATATCCCATTGGTTTCTTGCTTTTAGCACTCTTTCAAAGAAAAACTCTTGGAATATCAAAACCTTGCCTTTTCTTCAAGTCTTGTCGAGCCCAAAGCTTGGTGATCCTTCACTGGGTTCAAACTGGGTGTTCTCTTCAATCTTCAGTCGACTCTTGTAATCTTTAACATAGACTCCAACTCAACTCATACTGATCTTTCTATTACAAGTTCTTAAAGAAAATGGGGTGCCAACTTCCTACTAAGTGTTACATGGTATCATGAAAATATAAACATAAATTTTCCTGACAATTTTATTTTGCAAAATGTCATTATCCTCTTCTTAAAAATTACTTGAATTTGACAATTATTTGCATATTTTTGATATTTTGAAGAGTATTTTCATATTTGGACCTTATTAACATTTTGGTTACCTCGCATTTGTTACTTTTGAACAACTCATTTTTCTCAATTCATTTACATCATTCGCTCTAAGAGATTGACAAAAGAATGCTTCATGTCTTCACACAATGAGTCTATTTGCAGAAATTGTTATAGTTTGCATCTATAGTTCACCTAAATCAACTAATTATTTTTGGTAATTTATTCAATGAAAAATGAGAAAGAAAAAAATAGCAAAAAATGAACAAATTAGTGCCACACAAAGAAAAAAAAAAGCAAAAAATGAACAAATTAGTGCCACACTCATGAAAAGTAGCAATTCTAATTGATATAATTTAAAGGCATTTTCAGTTAAAAAATATTTGTAATAATCTATTAAACTTAGAAAAAGATTACATAATTACATTCTTGGGTGACCTTAATGACCACAACAATTGGATTTTGAGCAAGAATATCTCGCAATACCTTTCCTTCATCTTTTGCTATATTGATCGTGAAAATCTTTTCACTACACTGCAAGTATATAGTGTAGCTAGCAGATAGTAACGAACAAGGTTGTATTCCCCAGGGATTGAATACGAACACTTAGGCTATAATAAATATCGTATTCCAATTTTATTGAAGCGCTCGTAAATCACAAAATTATTTATTATCTAATCTAAACCATAAATTAACAAATAAAAAGAAATTATTTAAATTATTAAAAACCCAAACTCCACAAGTTTTCAACAAATATGAAAGCAATCATAGGCACATAATCCTAACATGCTTCTTCAATATTAATATCAATTAATGTTTCATCAAAACCAATTTATGTGTATCTATGGGTTCAATTCCTAAATTAGTTTATTCCCCCCTCTTAGTTGGCATAAAAATAGTTAATTAATAACAATTGCTAGTATCCCTACTCAACAATTACTATTAACTCTCAAAAGAACTTTAAATTGAAATACTCCCCATAAAGAGTTGTAGGTGTCCCAACACGTTACACCCATTTATGTCTGAACTCAATTTTCATTTGTTAGATTTCATCTCCCGAATTATGAACTAAAAATATGATATGCAAATTATTGGTCAGATAATCTACAAGAAATAAACATTCGAATTCATGTAATAGAACACAAAAACCAAATAAGAAAACAATCAATATAGATTTAACATGAATCCACAGCTTTGATTATGCCATAGGATCATAAATATTTAGCCTCACATATTTGACAACAAATTCATAGACAAACTAGAAATCAAACAGTTTGACATCATTTAAGTACAAACAAGAGATCTAAACTAAGAGGATAGAACCCTTGTGCTTCCATAGATGCAAAAGATCTTGTGGTATTTTTGTTAATTAGTGCCTTCCTCTGAGAAGTATGTAAATTTGTGTAAACCTAGTGTGTTTTGATGTATTTTCAGATGTAATGACTTGTTATTTCATCCAAGGCTTGTTCCCATTTTTATAGGTGCTTTGAGAGATTACTGGTAGAGTCCCGATGGGATTAGGAAATAAAATCATGCGTAGGACAAACCACACGGCCGTGTGATTTCAAATGGGCATACTGTGCGAAGTGTTTTCTTCTCGGTTTTTGGCACGGACAGTTCACACTGTCATGTCATTTCATATGGGTAGGTCGTGTACTCCTTCTTTTTAATTCTTTCCTAAAAAAAGTTGCACGGACGTGTAAAAACACATGAGCACCATTCACACGGGCGTGTGAGTTCACACGGTCCAACCGTTTACCTTGCTTTTTAGTCGTTTTCTTTGTGTATTTGATCGTCTCTTTGCATTTGGCATTCTTTTCCGGGATATCTAACTTATATCTTTTCATTTTAGCTCTATTTCCTGTAAAAATTACAAGAATGTGCGGTATCATGCCCTTCTAAGGAAATCAAATAAAATACACGTAATATACGTGCAAATGCATCAATTATATATCCAAATAAGCCCCAAAATAAACGTATATTTTACACGTATCAAATTCCCCCAAACTTAAACCATTGCTTGTCCTTGAAAAAAACTAAGAAAAATAATCATATGGGGTAAATAGAACACACAAGAACACTATAAAACACTTAACGTCAATCAAATCCATATTCAAGCAAACATGCAATTCATTATTAAAAAGTCATCAATCACAAATTCGGCATAATTAATACTCATATGTGTATTCGACATCACGAATAACAAGAAGTAGTGCATCATTCAACTCTCAAAGTAAATAGGACGTGTATACGCTCAAATCCATTCAATGACGTAGAACTACCATAAGCTTGCAAATCGTCTAACATCTCTACCACTCAAGTGTGCACAATTTAAGAATCAAAAAGGACTTTTTCTTTGGTTGTAATGTAGGCTCTTTGGTAAGGATATGAAAAATTTGGATTAAGTGACTTGACTTGACCAAATAAAATTTAAGTTCACAGACTTCAACTCACCAACCCAATTTTAACATTTTCAAGTTATTTTCTTTTTCACCTCATACTCCACCCTTTTTCATCTTTTTCATTATTAGGCCTTTCGTCTTCTTTCTTTTGCCTTAAGCTCTCAATTTTTCTAAAACTTTCCTGAAATTTTTTCCTTTTCTTTTCTTTTTTCAATTCAATAATTTGCTTTGTTTTTCGAGCTCCCTCATTGTTTCACGTATTTACTGCTCATCCCTTATTTTTGCCAACATTCTCTATCTCTTTCAACATTTAACCACATCTCCCTGAAAATATATCTCTATAAGCTCAAATTTTAGGAAGAAAAATTATTTTCAAGTTCAAAGTGCAAAATTTGGCTGACAATAAAAAGTTTAGACTCAAAGTGGCAAACTAGGAACCAAAATGCAATGTAAAAATGCAACAGTACTTAATCACGCATTCTTGACAATCCCCCCAAACTTAAATTATGCTTCATCCCGAACATATAATAAAATTTTCAAAATAAAGAGGAATATTTGAAAAGTACTTATATAGCTCACTGTGGTGGAGGAGGTGGAGATTAGTGGCTGTTGGATGTGTCATTGGTCCATATGAGACATCATCTTGTACATATGTTGTTGTTGTTGTGTGATGGTATCAAAGCGCTAAAATACTCAGTGTGATACTCATCAATTGTAGCCGACAATTGATAAGTATCATCCATCAATGAGCCCATATTGACCTCCAACCTTTCAAGCCTATCACTAAATTCCCCGTGCCGACTACCTCCTTGCATAGAGGATTCCAGCCTATCCATCTCATTCATAGGCTCATCTTGCTCACCTTGAGCAGCAGTCGCTTGCTCTCCTCTCATCAACCAATTACCCCTATCCCTAATCGAGGTAGCATCCGGATTCGGGAGCCTAATTTTGGTCCTATCCATATGAAGTAACTAATAATCACGCCAATTAAACCTAATCATCTTCATTGCAGTTATGACAGTCAAATCCATCTTTTGGCCCCATCTGCACGTGCATACCCCTGAAAATTTACGTTAAAATGCTATGTGATAGGTGTAATTAGCCCTCCAACGCATATCCCCTCTCTTTCTTGCTTTTTCACCCTATCAAATTGTCTAGAGATTAATGCCCCGACAATGGGCACTACCTCCGTCCTTGAAACCATACAGTACAATATAAATAATTCATCAAACCGAATGACGCCTTTGCTATCCTCTCTTGTGAACACCATTTCTACCAATGTGTGTTGCACATAGCGAAAAATGGGACTCCTAATATTAGATGCCTTAGAGGTACCCGATTTGTAAATTCTTCACCCCGTAATCTCCCTCCAAAACCCTAGCATATCAAAATCCTCATGCTCATCAATCTCATATGCCGGAGTTTGATAAATTGCATTAAAATCATCAATCAATAATTCCCTCGGCTCATTCGCTAGTCTAAATTGAATACCCATCAAATTTCTTTTCCAAACTACCAATTCAAAAGTGCTCAAAAATTCATACGAATATATAACATATGTAGTCCAATTCCCATTCAACAAAACAGGCCAATCAATTCGCCCATACAAGGGGCGAAAATCATCCAACATTCCCAAATTAGTAAGAGTAGGTTCATCGGGATACCATGTCGAAATCATGTTTCAGATATAGAGCGCCTCACGCCGAACCCGGTGTGTCTCGTCCCTGAGGGCAACATTGTAGTATTCTGGTTCGTTCACCTCATATTTTGGTATGGATTCCGGCTTCAGAGTGGGTTTTCTTCTTCTCCTTGTGTTTCTCCTAACTTCTTTTTCTTCTCCTCTTGAAGCCATGGATGTGGGTTTTGAAGCTTTTGAAAATCTGAAATTTAAGATTAAACTTCCCCAAACTTGAAGAAGAACAAGAGAAAATTGAGAATTGGAAGAAATTTGTTGTGGGTTTCTTGAAAGAGAGAAGTATTTCTGTTCTTGCTTGAAGATTTGAAGTTAAATTTGAAGAAATTTGAAGATAGAATGGGGCATTTGTAGAGTCGATATTGGTAAAATGGGATAAATTGGGAGTGTTTGAGTTAAAAAGGGGAAGAATATTTCGTTGACCACCTCGCACGGTCGGACTGTGCGACCCTGCTGCTGTCTCTATTTTGTTGTGTGACTGAACACTCGGCCATGTGAAATCACACAGCCAGACCGTGTGTTCAGTCTCTGTTTTGTGGTTCACAGGGTCGTGTGTTTTGATTTTTCGATTTTTCCTTTTTATTTTTTTGATAATAACCCGGAGTTTGTCGTGACGCGTCCTACACAACAACTCACAAAAACAAAAAAAAAACTAAAAATTAAGTTAATAATAAAATCAAAATCGAATTGAATGAAGGTGATAAAAAATATAAATTGGATTGCCTTCCACAAAGTGCTAAGTTTTACGTCTTCAGCCAGACGTCAGGTTTCTATTACTACTGTCATTAAACTGTGTCATTTGATGTCTTTGGGCCCTCGTATTCTGTACCACTCATCAGATAAATGGCATTGCACTGTTCTCTCGGATTAAGTTCAGTATCGCTAGGAAATTTGCCCTTTTGGTGCTGGTCTCCCACTGATGTAATGATTTAGGCTACTTGTGTTTAAAATACTTCAGTCTTACGTTTACATTTGTGTTCAGCTGAGTAACTTGCTCCTCTATCACGTGTATTTTTGCTTCATCTTTATTCAATCTAGCTCTAGTTTCTCCGATAAACGAGGATAGCATCCTTTCTATAGTTGCTTTCTTTTTACTGGACTTCGCTCTGCCTTGATTACCCACATTAAAACCCGAGCGTGGCTTGAAAATGTTTATGTTATTAGCACAGGAAAAGTTTTCATGGTTTCGCAGCCCTTAATGGTACTGTGTAGGTGTCTGATTGTTTCGATAATTGTTGTTGAAGTTCCTTTGTCTCACAAAGTTTGCCTCTTCTTCAACAACTACAGGATATCTAGGAGTCGTTTGCTGCATCGCATCCAGTTTCATATTAAACATGGATACTTGTTATGTGAGCATGGCAACCTTATCTTCATCCTGGACCTCCACCATACGTCGGACATTAGATCTCTCGGATGGCCATAGGTAATTACTGTTTGCCATTTTCTCCAATAACTCTAGTGCATAATCCAGATATTTCCCTAATAGTGCACCTCTAAATGCAACATCTATAATAGTTCTCGTGTTGCAACTTAAAACATTATAAAAGTACTGTACCTATTGGTAATCGGAATATCCGTGTTGAGGGCACTACCTCAATAGCTCTCTAAACCTATCATATGCTTCATATAGCGGCTCTGCATATAACTACCTAAACTGGGCGATTTCACTTTTTAGTTGCAATGTTTTACTTGGGGAAAAATACTTAGCCAGAAACCGTTGACTTAGTTCAGCCCAATCTACTACGAGTGGTGTCAAAGAGCATAACCATCCCTTAGCCTTATCGCATAGAGAGAATGCAAAAAGGCGGAATCGAATGATATCCTCAGAAACACCATTCATCTTAACAGTATCGCAGATTTCTAAACATTGCGTCAGATGCGCATTTGGATCCTCAATGGCTCTCCCGCCAAACTGGTTTTGTGAAACCATCTGGATCAATGCAGGTTTTAATTCGAAATTATTTGCGTTAATCGGCAAACGGGCCACACCCCATAACTTTGACTAACTTCCGGCTGGAAGTAGTCCTTAAACGCCCTTCTCATGGGCCTCTCCTCAATCTAGTTTTGTCCACTTGCCCTAGGTGGCGCTCCTTGCTATTTCTTTTATTCAAACCGTCCTGATTATTCCCATCTGCCATCGCTTTAGATTTTTTCCTTAACTGTTTTGCTGTCTTTTCAATCTCTAAGTGAATGGGAATTGGTTGGGTAGATCTGGAACGCGTAACACTATCTGCACTCAACAAAAATACCGTTAGAACCAAAGCAAATAAAAAAAAAATTTAATACTTAAAAAAAAACAAAAAAAATAAAAATACAAATAAAAGAATAAAAAATTGATGCTTCAGTTAAGATTGAACTACTTATTACTATATCTAAGTTGAATATTTCAATATCCGACAACTACGACAAAAGCGTGATAGTGAAATTTTTTTCACTATACTGCAAGTGTACAATGTAGCTAGCAAATAGTAGCAACAAGGTCGTATTCCTCAGGGATTGAATAAGAAACACTTAGGCTATAGTAAATATCGTATTCCAATTTTATTGAAGTGTTTAAAAATCACAAAATTATTTATTATCTATTCTGAACCCTAAATTGACAAATAAAAAGAAAATATCTAAATTAGTAAAAACCCGAACTCCACAAGTTTTCAACAAATACAAAAGCAACCCTAGGCACATAATCTCAACATGCTTCTTCAATATTAATATCAATTAATGTTTCATTAAAAACCGGTTTATGGTATCTATGGTTCAATTCCTAAATTAGTTTATTCCCTCTCCCGGGTGGTGAATAAACAGTTGATTAATAACAATTGCTAGTATCCCTACTCAACAATTACTATTAACTCCCAAAAGATCTTTAAATGAACTCAAGTTTTGTTTGTTAGAACTCATATCTCGAATTATGAACTAACAAATAGGACATGCAAATTATTGATCAGATAATCTACAAGAAATAAGCATTTGAATTCATATAATAGAACACAAAAACCAATCAAGAAAACAATTAATATATATTTAACAATATGAATGTACAATTTTTATTATGCCCTATGATCAGAAATATTTAGCCTGACATATTTGACAACAAATTCATAGACAAACTTGTCAAGATGGATCCTTCTTCGAAGTCTCGAACCCTTGTGCTTCCGTAGATGCGAAAGGTCTTAAGATGTTTTTGTTAATTAGTGCCTTCCTCTGAGAATTATGTAGATTTGTGTAACCCTAGTGTATTTCGATATATTTTCAGATGTAATGACTTGTTATTTCGTCCAAGGCTTGATCCCCCTCTTATAGGCGCTTTGAGATATCACTGGTAGAGTCCCGACGTGAATATGAAACAAAATTCGACGTAGGAAAAAACCACACGACCGTGTGATTTCACACGGGCAGACCGTGCGAAATGTTTTCTTCTCTATTTTTGGCACAGACAGTTCACACGGTCGTGTCATTTCACACTGGTAGGTCGTGTACTTCATCTCTAAAATTCTTCCCTCGAACAAGTCACATGGACGTGTAAAAACACATGAGCACCATTCACCTGGGCGTGTGAATTCACACGATCCAACCGTGTAACTTGCTTTTCGTCATTTTCTTCGCGTATTTGATCGTCTCTTCGCATTCGTCATTCTGTTCAGGGCTATCTAACTGATATCTTCTCATTTTAGTTATGTTTCCTGTAAAAATTACAAGAATACGCAGTATCATGTCCTATGGAAACCAAATAAAATACACTTAATATACGTGTAAATGCATCAATTATATATCCAAATAAGCACCAAAATATACGTATATTTTACACGTATCACATATTTCCCCAAAAACATATTTACCATGGGAATATATGTGTAGCAGATAATAAGTTAATCTACTAAGTACCTAGTGACATTGAACTTAAAAAGAAAAATTTACTGATAAAGCTAAGACATTGGCAATACTAATTTAATTAAGTTATTAAACTTCAATGGTAAATAATATTAATACATGATAAAACTTACTCTTTGTTACCAATTGTTATTTCTCTTAGACATCAACGCGGTCATTGAATTTACAGTCATTTTGCATAATTATTAAATTCCATAAAATTTTGCACAACTTGATCCAAAGGGGTAGGTGCCCCCATAGCATATTTTCTTTTTATTTTTTTAATTTATGTTTTACTATTTATTATTTATTTATAGATTCTATATATTTATTAGGTTTAAAAACAAAGGGTGTCCCGTTGTAAAAGATTTCTAAATTCGTCCATGTAAGGATTGCCTTTGAGTCTATCCCCTTCCATTAGGATTTGTTTTTTGTCCCTCTCTCTGCCATCGTTCAGATATCATCACTCTTCTCTTGGTATTCTATCTGAAGGTACTCTATCTCTTAAAAACTTGGCCATATACCTCTAAATTTGCAATGCGCAGTTTTATCATAAAAATTAATAAGACAGAAGGGCATTTTGTTTTTAATTTTTAAAATATAATATGCGTGTGTATTTAAATGATTGGGTTGTAGTTCATTTCTTATTTTACAATCAACCGTAATTATCATTTTACGGATTTTAGGAAGAAAGGTTTTGTCTGCATGCAAGATATCTTAGAGGAATTTTCGAATCCATTGATATAACTGATGTTAAAATTATAATTTGCAATCATGAGAGACGTATCCATTTGTTGTGATTCATTCAACAACCCACATATAAAAGGAATGGTTGTAGAGAAATGTCACCAAACCCATTTATGTTAGTGATGTATTTTTAATTAGCAAATAGTTAAGTCATAGGCCTATAAATAGGCATTATGTGAAACATTTAAGAGTATCCCAAATTGGGATCAAAGACATCCCGAGAGGGATCAAAAGAGGGCAATCCCCAAGAGGGATCAAACGAGCATCACAGTGTAAAGAAAGAATCGTGAGCGATCACATCAAAAAAGTAAAGTAAAACCAATAATTCCTTCAATTTATTTCTCAATGTCTCTCACATTTTCACACTTACACCCGTATACCCAACAACTGACAACTTTTCTGCTTTACAATAGAGTTATTGTGCAAGTTAATTCTGGTGAATTAATACATCTCCTTCTACTTGATTTCAGCTTGGTACATAAAATATAACGTAAGAATTCCACCAATTATAGTTCCTGTAGTGATTATAAAATAACCCCATCGACCATTTTCTGTTAAAGATTAACATTTTTTGGTCAACTGAGCAGCTAGAGGATGGTATGGGATCCTAGAATAAAAGCAACTCTTTTTTCTTCTCTCTCATTTTTCTTCTCTCCCTCAATATTCCTCACAAAGTGGAACAAAAACAAGTAAGATTTCATAAACATATTTGCAAGCAGCACGTGCTGACCATGTTTACATTTAATGAAAGATGCAGAAAAGCAGAACCCAAAGTACTAAGCAAATTATTCATATGTCATTATCCAAGAAAATGTGGCTTAATTTTAATAGTTTTGCATAGTACTGATTTATTACTTATTCATTAGGATTACAATACTACAAAAGAATGCAGTAATCATTATATGAAGACTAATATCAAATTTCCAACAAAACTTAACATGATACATTGATTTAGAATAAACAATCGCAAGGAGACTATAAATTCAATGAATAAATTTGCACTTTCAACACTGATTAAGACCGTAAAAGTTGCTAACTTAGTTTCTTTTTCAATAAAAATTAAACTAAAGTTAATTGATTAAAAAATTTCACTAAAGTTTAATTGATTAAAAAATTAAACTAAACTAAACTTAACTTAGTTGCTAACTTACCCCTTCTCATATATTGATTTGTGTCACTGAAGACAAATTTTTTTTTATAATCTGAAAATTTCATTCAACTTGATTGTCTTACAAATTCCCCCAATCACCAACTATTAAATTGACACTACAAAAAACAAGATGACTCTTTGAACAACTTAGACTCTTCAAACTACTTATTCAAACTTAGGAAATATAATTCAAACTTTGGAATACTAAAATACTCTTGAAAATGCTACAGGACACTTGACCAAAATAATTATTCTCCAAATTCAATTTATACTTCCAACAATGCCTCCCGTAAATTGAATTTGCTCTTGACTCCCAAAGCATCAACATTTCTTGAGAAAACCTGTAATACCCGGGGAAAAAAGAAGTGTATTTAATTAGTTAGATGGCCCATTAGCGAATTATTATTATTATTGGGTTTATTATCCAATTACTTGGCCCATGAGGAATCCTAAGGTGTTTGGGAAACTAGCTAGGGTAATTATATTATTAGGACTCTTTCGTTATTAGGGTTTTATTATACCACATTAGAGAAGACAAAAAAAAAAAAACACATTCCAGCTCTTTCTCTGCGCCACCACAGCCCCATCGTCTACCATTCAACCTCGACGAATTTTCTCTTCAACGTCACGATCCCTCAATTGCCTTCCCTATTTCATTCTCAACTCCTAAGGTAATTTTCTTATAAATTTCGAAACCCAATCTATGCTATTCAGAAATTTATGAAATTTTAATATGTTATTCATAATTATGTTTTTATTGTACTGTTAAAATTTCATACTAATCCGATAAGTACTTTAGTAGTTATTGAATTTTCACACTAAGATGCCAGAATTTATGTTATTGCCTATTTTCATTTTAGAAATTCCAAAACCCTACATATACATATCCAACATTTGTGAACTTTTAATATGTTATGTTATCATATGTTTACAATATTCAGTTAAAATTTCATATACCTTTGAGTTAAATTTTATTTTATATGAAATTCGTATTCACGCTTTCCAAATCTTGAATATACTCTGTTTCTGATTTATAAATTCTAGAAACCATGTATAACGACCTTCAAAATATCTAAATTTGTGATATGTTATGTATCTTAATGTTTACTACCGTGTGGTAAACTATCAGATCATTCCAACGTATTTATATTTAAATATTAATTATTTTCCAAGACATTACAGTTTTAGCAATGACTTACGTTTCAGTTTATAAAATTCAAAACCTAAAGTTAACGAATTTAATATTTTATGATTTTTTGATATGTTACACTATGATGTGTATATTATACATTGTTAAAGTTTAAAATCATATAGTACTATATTTATTTAAATATGATTTTTCTCCCTTAGCTATGCAGGTTTTAATGTTACAGCAATTTCAGTTTCACAAATTCAAAATCCATAGCTAAATAGTATATGTTTATATGATATCTAGTTTTGAGTTTATTACCTACTATAAAAATAATAACTAATTATAGTATATGTTTTATGATAAAATATTATTTGATCCCAACTACGCAGAGATTTAGTATTGTTCAAACCTACCAAGTTGAATCCTAAACCTTAGGAAAATACCGCGAGCTTCCAAGAATGTTATTTTAGTGCTTCCGATATTGAGGTTAATACTTAAGTTTTGACTTCTAGGAACTAAGATGAATATATATCTATGTTAGGCGACGAGGACGACGAGCTCTGAAGTTCAATAGGGATATTGCATCAAATCATTCTACTATTTTTCAAGCAAAGTTTTGAGGTGGGGTTTGTTTTCTAAACTTTATTGTCCTTGTTAAATGCTTTGATTATTTTGCATGAATATGTAGTACAGTTGCTTAGGCACCCATGAGCCAGGGACTCAAGAGGTCCGGGGTCGATGTATCCCTCAGGTGGAACCCGTGCAGTGCAATATCTATGTCTATATCTATGGTTTTTCAAAAAGATCTATGCTATGTCCTATTGGATTGTATTTGCATGCCTATGTGAGATATTTGTGTATTTAGCTTGGACAATTTTTACTCTACTGAGCTGTGTCGCTCACCCCATATATAATCAGATTTTTCAGGTTAAGGAGTCGGCGATGGTTATTGGCGGTGGATAATGGGTGGCCTATGAAACTACTGGAGTAATGTCTTTTTATTTTTAAATGTTGTTTTCAATTGAATAAGAAATCATTGTACGAATTATGATTTTCCTATGCAACTACTAGAGTGATGTCTTTTTCTAAATGTTAATTTTCAATTGAATGAGGAATTGTTAAAAAAAATATTATTTTCTAAGTATTTACATAAGATGCTAGACTCTGTGTGATAATTGATTGGTGTTGAGAACAAATGTTCAGTTTCTAGGAAGTTTTCGAATTGAGATAATAAATGATGAATTACCATGATTTTCTAAGTTTATTTATGCAAATAGACTAAAAGGGATATTTTTTTTATATAGATTAGTATATGTGTGAATTTCTTAGAGATAAATGAATATATGAATTTCTACACTTTATAATTGCTTCCGCTGTTGCTATTAAATTTTGAATGAAATATATCTACAGGCCTATCTTCTCTTATAAATAAATGTATGTACGCGATTTCTTCAAAATCTTTCACAATCAATTGTTCTGTTAGAATTATATGTAGATGTCAAGTTTAATTCAAATTATTTTAGTCGATTGTTTCCACTGTAATTATTGTTCTTTTGAAAATTAAACGGCTAGCTATAACGAGTTCTCTTTCTTATGTTAAAAAAACGTATTCCGCAAAATGAATGTATGTGTATATTTTTATATTCCAAAATTTTGGGGCGTTACAGGTGGTATCAGAGCGGGTCTACCTTCCTGTATACTTGCAAAAAAATAAATACATGTAGTTTTCGTGTGTGTACTCTGATAAATGAATAAGCAAAAGTTTTTTTTAATATAAATGAAAAGAGTCTACGTATCCACCACCGCTATGCCACGCCAACTCCAAAGCCAAGGTACGAAGTTAAATTTTCAAAAGTTCTATTGCTATTTTTACTTCTACTGCCATTGCTACTGCTACTGCTATTGCCATTTCTATTGCTACTGACAAATTACATGATTTCTATTGCGAAAGAAAAAAAAATGATTTACTTTATTTATTGATGCAATACACATGTACCATATAGCTATTGACTACGAGGTTTTGACACCCTGCATGTGAATATGGAAAGGATAATATAAACTCTATAGGACTTGGAAGAGGACCCATGTGATAGAATACGTGAGATTCATTACGAATTTATAAGCAATCGAGAATGTCAGGATTGACTATAAGTAGATTACTAGCAACATAGATTATGGATAGACTTTAGTGGCTTTCGTTGAATATTCATGATTTACGCCATGTTCAATTTTTTAGAGTTAATGATAATACATTGATATAGTTATGGTGTTTGTATATCATTTGGAAAGATAATAAATCTTGTTCGGATGTCTAAAGTCATGAAACTGAAGGTTAATGGAAAGGATTTAGAAGTGGATTTATATGTTATAGGAATGAGAAATTTTGTTGTTATCTTAAGCATGGGCTAACTTCGTAAGAGTCAATAAAGTACATTAGGAGGTAATATTTCAATGCATGAGTTTATTTTTCTATGGAACAAAGGCTACTGTACCCCGACTAGTGTCAGGAAAGAAAGCAACGGAAATTTTAAGAATGGAAATTGTCAGAGTATTTGGTTAGTGTAGTAGGTTCCCAATCTTTGATTTGATAATGGTCAATATGCTAAACGTTATTAGAGTTTGAATTAAGTTGACTAAATTTCGAGGACGAAATTTTTTTAAGAAGGGGAGTTTGTAACACCCGGGAAAAAAAAGAAGTGTATTTAATTAGTTAGATGGCCCATTAGCTTATTATTATTATTAGGGAAAATGACATAAACGCCCGATTTTGGATGTCCAATACCTTCACAATGTCCACTCGGCCCGGAAGTTTCACAAATATACCCGATCTGGCCCAATTGTTCCCAAAATAACCAGTTCAAACAAATTCCGGACAAAAGTACCCAATCTTCAGCATCTTCGGTGAATTGCAGCATTTCCCCTCCAAAAATCACGCTTCTAATCACAACAAGATCTCTGATCAAAAATACGATCCTCTCATCCCAAATATTAACCAAAAACAGAGGGAACGCAAAGATACGAGGAAAATAAATCGAGGAGAAAAACTGGAATGTTAGAGATCACAATTCAAGCTCAAAATCAAGAGGAAGAAGAAAAATAAAATAGGTAACAAAACGCGATATGTTTATCTTGTTCTGAGAATACCTTGTTTAGATATATTTCATGATTTTACAGGTTGAAATTTAGGATTCAATGTGTATTAACTGAGATTGAAATTGAATTGAACTAGTAATTTTGCATGCAAATCCAAAAACCTGGCAGTTGTGAGATTCAAAATGCTTATTTTTTTCGAATTATGATCCAAAATTCTACAAAAATTGCTTCTCGAGATTATCTACGAATAAAACATGTCAATCTGGAAAACACTGAATGCAGTACATTACGTGGTTGTTTCACATATATTTCTTTCATGTTTCACATATGTTTCTTTTATGTTTCACAATTGTTTCATTCGCCTAATACAGCACATTGCTTCTTGACGTACGTAAACATTGTTTCATTCATGTTTCATATATGTTTCTTTTATGTTTCACTTAGCCAACTATTCATTGAAATCCACAGTTGAATGGAGCAAATCTCATCTGTAGTATACCACAATGGACAATGGGGAGAAAATGGAGAGTTTTGGAACTTTGAGATAACAGGAATACTCATTCCAATGAACATCACATTCAGCACACTAAGGGGAATCTTAGAACAATAAATTCAATACAAAAAAGATATAGAAGCTATGCAGATTAGATACAAATTGACAGAGACTCTGCCACCATTGAAAATAGAAAGTGATTACAATCTCAAATTCTACTTGGAAGTGAAAAGCAAAGAAATGGACTGGATGAAGTTCCCTTTGTGCATAGTAAGAAACGAACCAAGCTTGGAAATAACAACACAGCAAAATGTAAAAGAAGGAACCATCAGCATGTCTATAGAGAGCTCACTGAAGGAAAACATGGGCCAGAACGCGATTGACTACATCGACTATGCAAACCTCATTAGCAGAAATGTGGTCGGAGAAGAAGTGACGATGGAAATTCAAGAAACTACACATGCTGAAGAGGAATTGATCAAACAGCTCATTTGTTATGCATTGAAAAATCATTTCCAATATAAGGTGAAGAGGTCGTGCAAGTAGAAATACTACGTAAACTGTATCGATGAAAATTGCAATTGGCATTTGAAAGCATCTTCCACATCAGGTACAAAAACATTCATAGTAAGAGAGTACGAAAGAACACACACATGTATGCTGGATAAGAGGATGAGCGACAATAGGCACGCCACGGCAAAAATAGTTGGGGACCTTATCAAATCAAAGTACCTCAACAACATCAAAACAATCTACACGCCAACAGATATAATTAGAGACATGAAAGACGAGCATGGAATAATTCTCGACTACAAAAAGGCGTGGAGATCGAAAGAGAAAGCGCTGGAGGTAATAAGGGGAAGGCCGGATGAGTCTTATCAGAAACTACCGGCTTACTTGTACATGTTGGAGGAAACGAATCCCAGATCGATAACTGAAATAGTAAGAAAGGAGGATGACACGTTCCTCTTCTTGTTCATGGCTATCAGTGCATCGATAAAAGGATGGAGGCACTGCAGGCCTGTTATTGTTGTTGACGGTACGTTCCTCAAAGCAAGCTATGGGGGAACTTTGTTGTGTGCCTGCACACAGAATGGCAATGGGAGCATTTTTCCATTGGCTTTTTCAGTAGTGGATTCTGAGAACGATGGGAGCTGGGTGTGGTTTTTCACAAAGATAAGACAAACCTTTGGACTCAGGGAAGGGATGTGCATAGTCTCAAACAGACACGTGAGTATTGAGACAACAATAAAGGAGGTACAAAATGTAAAATATTTCTTTATATGATGTTTCACGTTTGTTGCTTATATGTTTCTTTCATGTTTCACAAATAGTTTCAAAAACATACCCCTTTACAAATTTCTCACAAGTATATTATTTTAACGATCAGGTATATCCTGAGGTCTCTCACGGGCTGTGCACGTATCATCTACTAAACAATTTGAAGGCAAACGTCAAAAGGAAAAACAGCGAAATACAAGATTCGTTCATAGCAGCAGCAAAAGCATACACGAATGAAGAGTTCCAAAAGCAAGTGTCTGCACTTGACAGCGTAAATAGCAGAATTAGACCCTATTTGTCCAACATCGGCTACGAGAAATGGACACGACTCCACTGTCAGAGCAAACGATACTTTGTCATGACCTCAAACATCGCAGAATCACTGAATGCAGCGACAGTGGCTGGGAGAGACCTACCGGTAACAACTTTGCTCGAATACTTGAGATCTTTAGTTCAAGATTGGACGTGCAGACATCAGATTGAAGCAAGATCAACATTCACAAGGATGACAAAAAGAGCTGAAGAGTATATGGGGAAAAACTACACCATTTCATTAAATTTAAGGGTAATTTAATGCAAACTTTCATCAGTTGGTACATTGTTTCAAACATGTTTCTTATATGTTTCATTTATGTTTCAGGTGAAGCGATCAAATGACTTTATCTTCAAAGTCACACAAGCTGAGAAGATATTTTTTTGGACCTGGAAAAAAGGTCTCGCATATGCAACAAGTTTCAAATGGATGAAATTCATTGCCCACATGCTTTAGCGATAGTAAAAGATTTGAATGCAGATCCGTACCAATACTGCTCGCCATACTACATGAAGGAAACAATGGAAGCGGCTTATTTGGAAACAGTGTACCCAATCCCACATGAAGGTACCTGGGTCCTGCCATAAGAAATCAACACAATGATGATTCTACCGCCGGAGGGCAAGGCAAAATCCGGAAGGCCAAAGAAAAAAAGACACAAGGCAGCTTGGGAGAAAAGCGCCAAAACCAAATGTGGTAGATGTGGGGATCCTGGTCATAATAGAAAAACATGTAGGAATCAACCAAAAACAAAATAGGACTCATAGTAGAATATTACTATTACGAATATACGTGTAATTGATACAGCTTCCACATATAGAAAATCAAAAGCAAATTGTTTCTATGTTGTTTGAAATACGTTTCTTACAATAAGATGACAAAACAAATGTTTGTTTCGAATGTGTTTCAGATATGTTTCTATTGCACAACGAAACCATTTACCAGATGGAACAATAAGAAACGTTAATTTGAATCCCAAACCAATCAACATCAATACATTAATTGAAAAACATCTCATAACTCGTCTGCAAATTGTTCAAAAACATACAACCAAGAAAATCTAATCGATAATCAAAACAGCCAATACCGATCCAAATCATCCAAGGAAAACTATTATAAATACCAAATATCCCATAGTACTAAAAGTACCAAAATTAAGACAAATGCATTCGGTGATTACACAATTTATCAGGATTTTCGTAACAACAATTCCCTAGAATCCTTAGGGAGTGGAGGAAGAATTTCAATGTCGCTGTTGTCCTCGTCGCCATTTTGTTGCTTTAGCTTCGCGTGATTGTAGAGCAAATGACTAAACCTTGACCGCTCATTCTCTACGTCAAACGCCTCAGCATCCATTTTCTTCCCAGCAACAAAATATTCAACATAACAGGCAACAACAACACCACACTCACTACAAAAACAAATGTAAAAAATAGACAGTCAGCCATATAAAACAACTAAAACAAAAACAACAAAAAAGAACAAACAAATCGAAAATACATAGAAAAAACGTACTTCTTGGTTAAGGAATGTCTTTCACAACAACGACTTTCATAGCAGCATTCGGATCACTGGAATATGCACCCTCACCAAGTACAACATTGGGATGGACACCATAAAAGGCTACCAAGGACAGGAACCTAGGAAGGAGAGAGTTGTAAGCTTTCACAGCTTCAGCAGCCACTTTCAGAGAATCGTCCGTCTTCAACGAATTGTACAAATAGATGGTTCTCTCCTTCACGCTCAACTGTCCCATTACCCAATGCTCCATATCAATGCAATGTATGGGGAATAAGATGTGATCAACTTCCAACCATGGCCGTCCGCATGCTATATCATATCCCATGATATAGTCCACAACTATGGTATTGACATTGATCATGGACAGATCAAAATGTTTCTTCTTTCTTTTGTTCACTTGGCAATATTTCTTTAAATTCTTTGGATGCACCGGTCAAATATCAGATCAGTCGTTGTGAATGTCACAGCACTATGCCCGTATAGGAACTCTTCCTCAAATAGTAGAAAAGAACATCAATATGCTGCAAAATGAACACAAAACACAATCAAAAAAATAAAGAAGGGACAATTCAAAAAACAACATGGAATACAAGAAAAACTTACAGAAGAAGCCAAGTACTCATCAACATAATACAGGCTGTGAAACCATGACTTCGACTTCACTTCGCAGACACCAAGTTTCAAAGAAGGCTCAACTTTGTCATCTTCCTCCGAGTATCGATTCGGGCTGAAAAAGAGTATCAAATAAACACAAAATCAAAAACAACAAACTAATCACAAATTTATAAACATTTATGTAATTGTTTCATATATGTTTCAAAATGGTTTCACAATTGTTTCAGATAGCAAGTAATTATAATATGAAAATAATAAAGGTGTATACCCTTGAGAATCAAACCCTTCGGCAAGCCAGTCGTTCAACCCATCCAGCAGGGCCCTTATCCCCGGACCTTCACCATATTCTCATCCAGTGGGCACCTTCCCTTAACCAAGGGCTTTGGAACTTTTTTCCCAGCATCCACAACAACATCTTTGTCGCCGGCATCTTCCAATCCAATCACCACGTCCGCAGGTTCACCACCTTCAGCAGACGGTTTCAAAATCCTCTTCATAGAAGGAGACAGATCAGAGGAGACACCAACTGGACTTTTCAAAGCACCCTGAAACAAAAAAAAAGAGAATAAAATAACAAATAACAAACAGAATCCAAAAACAACAAAAAAACAGAACCTATAATTTAAACACACCTTTCCTAGTGCAGCTTGACTTGCAGTGTTTAATACTTATAATTAAAAACAACAAAAAAAAGTATGAGAATTGAGAACCTCTAGTTTGCTCTTAATATCGGCAAGTTCAGAGAAAACAATAGCAAATTGTTCTTCCAAGAATTTTGAAGTTGAAACCTTAAAAGCCTCAAATTCCTTAGAAAACAACCGCTGATTCCTAGCAATGTCGTCAACGGTCTGATTCAAGCCACTACCACCCACAGCCTCCTTCCTCTTCAACCTTCCAACAACAAAATCATCGTCAACCGGGCTGAATTTGTAATTTGATTTATCATAGAATGTCTGAATGCCCAGCTGCACCAGCACATCATCAGTAGGCCACAAGTTCATCAAACCCAAATGAAATAAAAAAAAAATCAAAAGTCAGAAACATAAAAGAAATAATTCTGAAACATAAATGAAACAAAACAGAAAGAAAAAAAATAGTCAACTCATATTGCCTGTTCAGTCGACCGATTGAATATCTCCATATCAAGGTCTTCGGCACGAACTTTGTTGTCTTTCCCGGACTTTGAACACGTCCAGTTCAAAATCCTCGGGATCTCACAGTCAACCCGAGCACAAAACTTGACGTTCACCTCAGGGCAGCCATCATAGAACCATATCTGGAAAGCCAACGAAAATCCTTGAATTCTATAGAATTTCGTACGCTTCCCACCAGGATTCTCCTCGCCTTGAAGTTTGTTTCTGTACAATATTTGCTGCCTCAACTCACGCATCGTCACATCGAACAACTCACTCCCCCAAGGATACGTGTCAAAAACATCCATATCCTTGTCAACCAACTCAAAAAATGACATCTCGACAGAAGTACCGGTAGAAGTAAAAAGAAAAAAATGGAGAAAATAAAGTAAAGCCAATTTTAGTGCATCTAAATCCTCATCCCCCCAAACACGGAGTAAAAAACATTCCTTGATCGACTGCCTATTAAACTTGTTCCTACTAGCAAAATACTTCTAAAATATAACCGAACTCCGAACATCCCCAGACAAAGAAGGCCTAACACCAACACAATTCAAACCAGTCACAATAGCAAACTCACCCAACCCAAACCGCAACAACTTCCCACCCACAGAAACAACAATTTCGTCCTTCTTCGAGTGGACGACTTGACGTTTTAACAGAGAATGAACAAGCTGATTCTGGAAATCAACTTCTTTCATTTCCAGGAAATATCCAAAACAGGTCTTCTTAAATGCCTCCAGTTGGTTGTCAGTTAAGGTGGTCTTTATATTCTTAATAACATCAAACAAAAAGGCAGTATTTACTCGAGCACTGAACCAGTCAGCAGGGTCAAGAACAAACTTGAAACCCTAGAAACAACAATGAAACAAAACAGAAACATAAAAGAAACACAAAATCAACAACCACTTCAACTTAAAACGCATAAAAAACAAATGAAACATAACAGAAACAAATAAAAAATAAATAAGAAACAACATCAAAACAAAAAAAGAGTACAAATCAAAATACACAAAGCTCATACCTCAGCAACATCGGTTTCTTCAAAGGAAACCTTCTTCTTCCCAGCAGCTTTCACACCGGCATTCGATTTCACAACTTTGGAAGGAGATTTAACATCCAGAACCGCTTCTTCCTCAAAAACTTTTTCTACTTTCCTCTTGTTAGAATCCATAGAACCAGCAACAACCTTCTAAACTTTCATCTTTTTCGAGGAATCTGCTGCTATCTTCGAAGAACTTCTCAAAATTCTCTTATGAGGTGAGTTTTTTGGAGCGTTTTTAGGAGCCGTTAATAATACGAATACCAGCGGTTTGAAAAACAAACTAACCCTAGGAATAACGTGATGAAACTCGAACGACGAATGAAACTGAAAGCACTAATGGAGAACGTGGCCACAACACCTGAAGAATCGCAAGAAAAATGGGCGCGAATTCAATGGAATGAAGAAGACAAACCAGTAAGAAATTTGATTTACCTAGGTTAAGAAACTGGAGGGGGTAAAAACTGAATAGCAGCGTAAAGTGGGCGGGTATTTTTGGGAAAAAAAATAGCAGGTCGGGTAGATTTGGAATAGGGTGGCATTTTTGTCTTTTTTTGAAAAATAAGGGCATTTTGTGTAATGTTCTCTTATTATTATTGGGTTTATAATCCAATTACTTGGCCCATGAGGAATCCTAAGGTGTTTGGGAAACTAGCTAGGGTAATTATATTAGGACTCTTTCGTTATTAGGGTTTTATTATACCACATTAGAGAGAACAAACAAAACAAAAACACGTTCCAGCTCTTTTTCTGCGCCACCACAGCCCCGTCGTCTACCATACAACCTCGACGAAGTTTCTCTTCAACGTCACGATCCCTCAATTGCCTTCCCTATTTCATTCTCAACTCCTAAGGTAATTTTCTTATAAATTTCGAAACCCAATCTATGCTATTCAGAAATTTATGAAATTTTAATATGTTATTCATAATGACGTTTTTCTTGTACTGTTAAAAGTTCATACTAATCTGATATGTACTTTTATCGTTATTGAATTTTCAAACTAAGATGCCAGAATTTATGTTATTCCCTGTTTTCGTTTTAGAAATTCCAAAACCCTACTTATACATATCCAAAATTCGTGAACTTTTAATATGTTATGTTATCATATTTTTACAATATTCAATTAAAATGTCATATACGTTTGAGTTGTATTTTATTTTATATGAAATTCGTATTCACGCTTTCCAAATCTTGAATATACTCTATTTCTGATTTATAAATTCTAGAAACCATGTATAACGACCTTCAAAATATCGGAATTTTGGATATGTTATGTATTATAATGTTTACTACCGTGTGGTAAAATATCAGATCATTCCAACGTATTTATATTTAAATATTAATTATTTTCCAAGATATTACAGTTTTAGCAATGACAAACGTTTCGGTTTATAAAATTCAAAACCTAAAGTTAACGAATTTAATATTTTATATTTTTTGGATATGTTATACTATGATGTGTATATTATACGTTGTTAAAGTTTAAAATCATATAGTACTATATTTATTTAAATATGATTTTGCTCCCTTAGCTATGTAGGTTTTAATGTTACATAAATTTTAGTTTCACAAATTCAAAATCCATAGCTAAATATTTCTAATCTTCTTGAAATATTTATATGATATCTAGTTTTGAGTTTATTGCCTACTATAAAAATACTAACTAATTTCAATATATGGTTTATGAGAAAATATTATTTGATCCGAACTACGCAGAGATTTAGTATTGTTCAAACCTACCAAGTTGAATCTTAAACCTTAGGAAAATACCGCGAGCTTCCAAGAATGTTATTTTAGTGCTTCCGATATTGAGGTTAATACGAGTTCTGAAGTTCAATAGGGATATTGCATCAAATCATTCTACTATTTTCAAGCAAAGTTTCGAGGTGGGGTTTGTTTTCTAAACTTTATTGTCCTTGTTAAATGTTTAGATTATTTTGCATGAATATGTAGTACAGTTGCTTAGGCACCCATGAGCCAGGGACTCAAGAGGTCCGGGGTCGATATATCCCTCAGGTGGAACCCCTGTAGTGCAATCTATGTCTATGTCTATGGTTTTTCAAAAAGATCTATGATATGTCCGATTGGATTGTATTTGCATGCCTATGTGAGATATCTGTGTATTTAGCTTGGACAATTTTTACTCCACTGAGCTATGTCGCCCAACCCATATATAATCAGATTTTTCAGGTTAAGGAGTCGGCGATGGTTATTAGCGGTGGATAATGGAGTAATGTCTTTTTATTTTTAAATGTTGTTTTCAATTGAATAAGAAATCATTGTATGAATTATGATTTTCCTATGCAACTACTAGAGTGATGTCTTTTTCTAAATGTAAATTTTCAATTGAATGAGGAATTGTTAAACAAATTATTATTTTCTAAGTATTTACATAAGATGCTAGACTCTGTGTGATAATTGATTGGTGTTGAGAACAAATGTTCAGTTTCTAGAAAGTTTCCGAATTGAGATAATAAATTATGAATTACCATGATTTTCTAAGTTTATTTATGCAAATAGACTAAAAGGGATATTTTTTATATATATTAGTAAATGTGTGAATTTCTTAGAGATAAATGAATATATGAATTTCTACACTTTATAATTGCTTCCGCTGTTGCTATTAAATTTTGAATGAAATATATCTACAGGCCTATCTTCTCTTATAAATAAATGTACGTACACGATTTCTTCAAAATATTTCACTGTCAAATGGTCTGTTAGAATTATATATAGATGTCAAGTTTTATTCAAATTATTTTAGTCGATTGTTTCCACTGTAATTATTGTTCTTTTGAAAATTAAACGGCTGGCTATAACGAGTTCTCTTTCTTATGTTAAAAAAAAAGTATTCAGCAAAATGAATGTATGTGTTTATTTTTATAGTCCAAAATTTTGGGGCGTTACAAAATCGGTCCTCCAAGCGGTTTAGTAAAAATATATGCGAGTTGCTCATTACTTCGGCAATACTCAATGTTCACTTCTCCTTCATTAACAAGCTCTCTTAAGAAGTGAAAACGAAGACGGATGTGCTTCGTTCTTCCGTGCAAAACAGGATCTTTGGATACAGAAATAGCCGAGCTATTATCACAATATAACACTGTCGGATCATGTTGCTTGAAATTCAAACTTTCAAAAATTCCTCTTAACCAAACAATTTGACATCCAGCTGAAGAAGCTGCGATGTATTCCGCCTCGGTGGTGGAAAGGGCCACAATTGGTTGTTTTTTCGAACTCCATGAAATTGCTCCACTTCCAAGATTGAATATATATCCAGAAGTACTTCGAGAATCATCCATGCTTCCTCCAAGATCACTATCGGTATAGCCAACAAGTTTGATAGGAACTTGTGTTTCATAGAAAATACTATGATCAATGGTTCCTTTCACATATCTCAAAATTCTTTTGGCCGCCTCCCAATGATTTGAACAAGGATTCTCCATAAACCTGCTAACTAGACTTACCGCGAACATGATGTCGGGTCTAGTGGCGGTCAAATACATCAACTTTCCGATTAAGCTTCGAAACATGGTAGAATTCACAAACTTTCCTTCACTGTTCTTGCTTAACTTCAATCTAGTAATACAAGGAGTTGATACCGGATTCGAATTCTCGCCTTGAATTTTTTTTAATTTGATTTGCATACTTTTCTTGAGAAATAAAGATTCCAGCCTTTGATTGTTGAACATTAATCCCAAGAAAATGATGCAACTCTCCCAAATCTGTCATTTCGAATTCGTTCATCATAGAGACTTTAAAATCTTTCAACATTCCCAAATCATTTCCCGTAAAAATGAGATCATCGACATAAAGGCTTACAACCATAAAACCTCCGTTAGTGTTCCTTTTGATATAAAGTGTGTGCTGAAAAGGACACTTTTCAAAACCAAAATTAATGAAATAATCATTAATCAGCCATACCATGCTCGAGGCGATTGTTTTAACCCGTAAAGGGCCTTTTTGAGTTTGTACACTTTATCTTCATCGCTTTTTTTAACAAATCCGGGTGGTTGCTCAAGATAAATTTCTTCTTGCAAATAACCCTTTAAAACATTGATTTCACGTCCATTTGGAATAATTTCCAACCATTTTGAGCAGCAAGAGAGATAACCAAACGAATGGTATCATGTCTAGAAACAGGAGCAAATACCTCATTGAAGTCTTCACCCTCCTTTTGTTTGTACCCCTTTGCAACCAATCGTGCTTTGTATTTATTGATTGAGCCATCTGGATTGGTCTTTGTTTTGAACAGCCATTTAACACCAATCGGGGATTTATGCGGAGGCAAAACAATGAGATCCCATGTACCATTCTTTTCAATGGAATTAATTTCGTCATTAATTGCTCGAATCCACTTTTCTTCTTTTGAAGCTTCTTCATAAGAGACTGGATCTTCACCCGCAAAGAATGCAAAAAATACTTGATCTGGTGCATGAATCACTTCAGTTTGATCATAAATTTATCTCAAGCTTCTTGTCCTTCTCTCCAAAGGTGACGGTGAACTTTGAGGAGATTCGTTTCTTTCACCATCTTCAGGTTGCATTGGTTGAGATTCGCCTTCATCAAAATCAAAGATTTGCAAATTTGATGAACCTGAAAAATCTGAAAAATCATAACAAACTTTTTCATCAAAACGAACATCTCTACTAATCACAATTTTCTTTGTCTTTGGATTATAAAGCTTGTAAGCTTTAGTCCTCTCACTATATCCAATAAAAATGCATTTTTCAGATTTATCATCCAACTTTGTTCTCAAAGAATCTGGAACATGTGCATAAGCAAGACAACCAAATGTTTTCAAGTGACAAACATTTGGCTTTTTTCCGTACCAAGCCTCATTTGGAGTAGAATTCTGCAAACTCTTTGTTGGTGACCAGTTGATTAAATAGATAGTTCATATTTTTCGCCCGCGATGCCATTTTTCTTTTTCAACATGCATCACACCATGTTCATGATAGTTCTATTTTTTCGCTCTGCGATGCCATTTTGTTATGGTGTATACCGAGCTGTCAATTCATGTCTAACACCATGACTACGACAAAATTCTTCAAATAAGTTAGACAAATATTCTCCACCATGATCACTTCTCAAATTTTTAATTTGACAACCGGAAAACTTTTCAGCTTGAATTTTGAACTCCTTGAAATATGAAAGGGCTTCAGATTTTTCTTTCAAAAAATAAACCCAAACTTTTCTTGTGTAGTCATCAACAAATAATAAGAAATATCGGTTACCTGCAAAAGATGGAACTTGAATCGGCCCACAAATATCCGTATGAACAAGCTCCAATGGCGAATGTGATTTCCAACTTGATTTTGTTGGGAATAGATCTCGGTGTTGTTTTCCCAACTGGCATTCTTCGCAAACTTCACTTATTGCATCAATTTGAGGCAACCCTTGAACAATATTTTTGCTTGATAATTCCTTCAAACTTTGAAAATTGAGGTGACCGAATCTGTTATGCCATAACTTGGAAATCTCTTCATCAGAAGAAAGATAACAATTGGCATTTACCACATCAAGCTTGACAGGAAATAAATTGTTCGAGCCCAAACCAATCTTTGCAACAAGTTGATTTTTCTTCTTCATGGTGCAAAGATTATTCACAACGTGAATATCAAAACCTTTCTTCATCAAGTGACCAACACTTAGCAAATTACTTTGCAATCCAGGTACATAAAATACCTCCGACATTTTTTGAACTTTTCCATTTTTTGTTTTAAAAGCAATTTCTTCAACACCTTGAATTTTATATGACTTGGCATCTCCAAATGTAACCTGCCCATGGTTAGCTTCGACAAGAGATGAAAATAAATTTTTGTTGCCAGTCATATGTCGACTTGCCCCACTATCCAGATACCAAATATTTTCAAAATTTCCATCAGAAGCTATCAACAAAGTTTCAGAATTTTCTGTTTCATTTTCATGCACCAAGCCAGCTTCTTTCTTTTTTTCAGGATATTTAATCCAACAATCACTTATTTTGTGGCTTGGTTTATGACAATGATAACATTCAATATATGCTTTGTTACCTTTATAGGTACCTCGTCCTCTTCCTCTTTGAAAATTCTGAAAATATCGTCTATTTTCTCCTTCTTTTTGTTCTTCATGTTCTTTAGGTTGTCTTTCACCTCTTCCTTGTCCACGACCTCGTCCGCGTCCACGACGAGAACCACGGCCTCCCATGAATGTGAACTGGGATTTTAAAGCTTGATCAAGAGAAGAAGTAAGTTGAGGATTTCTTTGAAGTATCCCCGCTTCGTGAGCTTCCAATCTTCCTTGTAGACTCTCCATCGGTATTGATGAAAGATCTTGCGATTCTTCAATAGCCACAACCACATGATCAAATTTATTGGGTAGGCTTCGAAGAACTTTTTCGACAACCCTTTGGGTCTCCATAATTTCTCCATTTGATGCCATTTGATTTACAAGAGAAGTAACTCTTATAAAATATTCTGAGATTTTTTCATTGTCTCTCATCTCTAATTTCTCAAATTCAGCCCATAGAGATTGTAAGCGGACTTTCTTCACTTGATCTTGACCGGAATACATCGTCTAAAGAATTTTCCACGCTTCTTGAGCACTCTTCGCCTTGGAGATCCTTTCATAAATCGGAATTTCGATTGCTTGATAAATTTGAAAAAGTACTTTTCTATCATTTTTCTTCTTGTTCTTCAAAATATTTTTTTGTGCGTCAGTCAATTGAGTTTCATCCTCAGGTGGATTTACACCTTCTTCAACAACACTCCATATGTCTTGAGATTCAAGACATAACTTTATTAGGTTACTCCAATAATCAAACTTTTCTCCATTGAAACGAGGCACAAGTGTAACAAGAATGTTGCTAGCCATTTCTCTCTCTCTCTCTCTCTCTCTCTCTTTTTTTTTTAATATGGCTCTAGATACCAATTTCAAGACAAAAGAATTTTTTATAATCTGAAAATTTCATTCAACTTTGTAGGTCCCAAGGGGTGTGAGTGTAAGGTTTACAAGGGGGGGGGTGAATAAACCTTACCAACTTTTCTTCTTAGTCCTTTTAAATATTCAGAGTTAATATTTCATAGCTGTGTCCTTGATGGACAACTAAGTTAGTTAATCAGCAGAGTTAGTCACTCACGACTGATCGATTTTGTTGATAGAGTAACTCAAATTGTTTTGACTAAAGACTTAACTCTCTTGTGATTTGTTTTATTGGAAGATTTAACACCCTTGAATTTGGTTAAGTTTGTTTTAATACTTGGTTTTAGCATACAGTTGATTATCAATTGGATAGCAAATTTATCAGCAGATATAAAAATAAGATGCAGAATTTAAAGTGCTAAAATGTAAATAACACAATAAGATTTTATAGAGGTTCGAAGATGGGGTAATTCTTCTACTCCTCTCTTCTCCAACTCCTGGAGGAATCCACTAAGTATTGATCAAGATATCTGAGTGGTTAACACCCGATACAAGTCTTGATCACACGGTGACTTGATCCTTTGGGACTCGATGCGGAGATGCCTTGGTCACGCAGTTGGCTTCTCGTACGACTCAGCTTATTCACAGGGCAGCTGCCTTGCTACTACAGCCCACTTGCTCAAGCTTCTTGGATTTGATCACGAAGCCCTCCAAAAACTTGAGACTGGTTCGACCTTGAACCTTTCTACAATCCTCAATGGAATGTAGACCCTTTGATTCTTCAAAAATTTCCTCTTCAACTGATTGAAGTTATCTTTCCTTCACAGGTGAGTGTTGGATTGATTTCCTTCGTAATGTAGGCTTGAGGATTGATCTTGAATGATTTGAGAATATCTTAGGTTACAGTTCAAATGTTTGCTTGAATGTTCGTGGTTCAGGTAATCAATGTAACCTCTTCTCAAATAAATTCCTCAACCTTTTATAGTGATCTTTCAAAAATCTGCCCGTTGAAGAGATAGGCTTATTTTTGAAAGTCACTTGTGGTCGTTGGCTTGCCTTGTTGCAGTCCTTGGAATTGCCACTTCCTCGTATGAATTGTTCTACAGCTTTTCAGAGTTCGACATGGTGCAGTGCTTCCCATTGGTTTATTCCTTTTGCACGCTTCTGGAACTGAGCACTTCAAGAAAGGTAGTATGGAGGTATTACTTGTTTAAGTAATTCTCTTGATTTCTGTGCAATGGATCTCTTTCAATTGTCTTGACTTGACTGCATTTTCTTAACATCCCCAGGTGACTTCGAGTCAGCTTCCAATCATTTGATGACTTTTCTGTCACTTCAACCTTGAGACTTGGTTGTCTTGAGCTTTGACTGATACTTCACTCATTTGCATCTCAACCGCACCTTGATCGAGTTCTGTCTTCTCTTCTTTGCCATACTCATTTTGCCTCGCATGATGGAGTCTTCCTTCTAGTCTCCAGTTGTCTTCTTGCATGTTTAGGCATAGCGACTTAACTCTTGCTTGACCCCTATCAATTACAATGCAATTTACAACAAAAATGGGGTGCCAACTTCCTATTCTAAGTTTTACATGGCATTCATCAAAATCTACAAAATAATTTCCAAACAATTTCCCCCTTTTTGATGATGCCAAAACTTAAAACATTCATACAATTATTTAACAGCAAAGATACATACAAACAAATGTAGAACTATAGAATGTATGTTTAGAATCGATCTTTTATTGATCATAACATTCTTGTTCTTTACATAGCTGTTTACAGAGTGTATCAGAGTTTAAGCCCAAAAAAAATTGTATCAGAGTTTAAACGAGGCTTAGACTAACCATGTTGTTCTATATCTACTCACGTATAGAAATTGCATAATTTTATTCAACGTACAGAAGACTTACATAAAGTGTATTTACATAGTGAAATACATGAAGGGGTGGACAACAACACTTCATCTCCTTCACGCCTCCTTCTTTTATCTTCTTGACTCTGTCATCTTCGACCTTTTCCTTTTCTTCTCATCTTCAATCGCCTTCTTTTTTTCTCACGCCTTCCGGCGACTTCATCTCTTCTTAGTCTTTCTTGTCTTTCCTCCCATAGCTGAGTTTGTCTTTTATTTTCTTCTTCAATTCTCTTCACATACTCAAGATTGTTCTTAGCCACTTGCAGATTGGCTACTTCGTCAAATCCATTTAGATCCCTCCTTTCTTGCCTGAATCTATGTACTCAATGTTTTTGGGCGAGTTCTAGGTCGAAACCTCTTCCTCCACCACTGTTTCTTCCTCTCCGCCGGGCGTGTATTTATCTTGGGGCCTTCTTTTTCCCGGTGAGTGACTAGCAGAGTGACCAAAGCAGAGGATCGCCGGTGGTTTGTGTCGTCGCCTTCTTCACATAGTGTGAGACCTTTTTCCCAAGACAAATCCCAGGCTTGAGCCATGGACATGTTTGCGATGTAACCTTGGGATGCGGCGTCTTAAATTCATCAACAGATCTTGGCTCGATTCGGCATCCGAAATGGCATAGGTGTCTCTGTCTATTGGAATGCCTCCATGTTGTTTAGAATATCCATAACTCGGGCATTCATCCTTCCTTCCACTTCCTCCATCCCCGCTTCAATCGTTTTTCTCTTTTCGACCATTGGTACAGCAGAGTGTTGGAGTGGCAGAGTCACCTGGGAGTTTTTGATAATGTCACCGTGACAAGACCTTGTTGGGGGTTTTAGCAAATCATCAAGGTCACATCTTTCGAACCCCCCTCAACAGACTTCCCTTTCTTCTCTCTTATTATCGCCTCATCTTATCTTTTCCTTTACTGTTTGCTTCCTCCTTCTCAACTTCGATCCCTTCAGCGCTTTTTAGGTATTCCTCTTCCCCTTTTTGGCATCATCAAAGGAGAGAGGAACCCCGAAACAAGCTAGCAAGCAAGAAGTCGAGTCTGGCGATAGTTGAGTTCTCGTCGAATCTGGCTGCGGAGTAAGCCGCACGAAACTCGGAGCGGTGGCGTTGGATTCATTTGCTACCAACTTCATCTCGGCCATTAGGAGATGAATTTTCGATCCATCCCATATTTTCTTCCACACGCAGGAGCTCGTTCTTATTATGTTCACGCAGCAGACTTTATCTCTCGTAGTATGAGATTCATGCATTTGTTCAATATGCTCTTGCAATTTTGTCTTTGCATCGGCATTCTCGGCTCGCCTGGACCAACAACTTTGGTGAACAATGTTCAAATATCGAGCTTGTTCCACACGCATTGTTTCTTTGTTGTTGCCACCACTCCCGGACCACGACTATGATGCCTCTCAAATCGTGAGAAGTAAGGTTGGCATCCCTGTTATCGGCCTCATGTCCGGCGAGGCTGGTGCCTCTCCATCCGTTCAATCTCGGCAAATAGGGCTTTGAACACCTCCCGAACTTGCTTCCTCTGTTTTCACCGGTGACGGCCAGCAAGCGTTAAAGTCATAGTTAGCTAGAACAATGGTGTACGATGGAATGATAGGATCAGGTCTGTGGAAGCGCTCGCGATCTTTGTCTAATTCTTCAGGGAGGTCAGGTACCTCCAGAGAGAAGGGAAATGATTCTATGAAAGAATCATCACGTGCAACTGGAATTTGTTCAATTATAAGCGGTGCTCGTGAAGTTCCTTGTGGAGTCGAACTGCTGCGCTTGGGCGACTGCGATGGTCTCTGTTTCACTGGGGTCTATTGTGAAGTCGACCCCACTTAGTGAGTCTCTCATTGTCTCTCAACACCTTCGTCGGTCTCATTTGGTTTTTCCAAATGAGTTGACTGGTCCTCGGCATTATCGAAGCGTCATCGGACGATGATGAGATTTCCATGGGTGGCTCAACATCAAAGTTGAATGTTTGGCGAGTAGTCTTGAGGTCGACTTACTCGTGGTTGGAACATCCTCGGTGAGTCTTTGGGATCGATCCACAGGGGATGACTCGGCTTCATCGTCTCCTTCCGATCCCGAGAAAGGTTACATCGGGATTATCCGGGAATCGTGAAGAGCACTTATCTCCTTTTCTCGATGGATCAATGATAGCAAGAGGATGTTCGTGCTTGAGTTTATCTACCCCGGAAGTCTCAACCTCCCGTGGCCTTCATTACCTCCTGCCGGTCTCAATCGCGGCGAGGCCTTGGACATCCCTTTCGGCGAGTGTCATGTGTCTTGGGGTCTTTCGAGGTGGCATCCATTGGAGTCTCAACTCCATGGATTGCAATTTCATCGCGCCAGTGTTAACTCCCGGGCGCTTCCTTCTCGTGCCTCAACCGCATCGTAGCGGCGTCATTAGCTCGGCAGAGCGATTAGCACTTCACCGAGATAGTCAATCGCCTCGAGCTCGTCAATGACAACTTGTTGTGTATTCTCGTGATTGATCCTTCTCCACTTCGCCTCCTAAATTCATTGTGGAGTCAGTTGCACCATCCTCCGACCTTGCTGCGGTGGAGGAGTTTCCCCCTCGGTGGCACACCACCGGTGAGTGACTTGGAATGGGGTCACTCATCTCCATACTCCCGACTGTTCCCACTGAGTATTCAGCCATTGGGGCAGGTGGTAAGACACCTTCATTAGGGGTTGGCTCGACTGGGGTCCCCACACTCCCAGTTTCATCGCCATTTCCCTTAACACCTTCCTCCGAATGAGCTGGGGAAGTGGTGGCAGCAACAATAGTGGCAATCTGTTGCACCACTCCCATAGGATCTATTTCCAGCTGTGATTTGGAGGACTCTCCTGGTCCCTCCATCATTCTTTTCTCATGTAGGATTCTGGACTCGTGCATTGCTTGCTGCATTTGCAATTCTTCTGTGGCAGCAACAGGGTCCATATCCTCATCACTTTCTGATAGGACGTCGAGGTGAGGGTGTGTATGATTGGTGGTGCCAGTGAGAGGGCAGATGTTGGCCTTCTCACGTGCCTTTGCGTCCTCAGCTGCTTTAGCCCATTCGTTTTCTTTTCGAATCTGCAGTATATTGATGCAATTATCCTCATCAAGGGCTTGCAAAGATCGTGTCCACTTCAAGAAACTCAAGAGTTCTTCTTCCTCAAAGAATGAACTCGGATTTTCAAACCGCACTGGATAGGCTCAGCTTCCATTTTCTCCACTCTCGCAGACGATTTTGGATGTCTGGATACAATGGAGAGTACATGATTACATCGTCTTCATCAGTCTCTTGCTGGCCCTCATTTCCAGGTATTAAGGGTAGCAGACTTCGCTGCTCGACACCCTCAGTAGCCTCTGTTACAGGTGGAGAGACAACCCAGTCAACAGGTGATTCGGTTGTCTCAGCCATTCCTTGTTCCTCGTTGTTCATCTTCATACTGGTCTCGAGTTGCTCTCTCGCTGATCGGCATCAGCAGACTTGGCCGTTTCATCTATCACGTCTGGAGACTCTACTTCTCCAGCAGTTTCGGGTATCTTCTCCAGCTGAGTGGCTGACTCTGCCGTTTTCTCAAGCTCAGAACGCTTGAAAATTCTTCTTCTTCTTTTTGTTTGTACAGAGGGATTTCTGGTTCGGATATGGTTTCTTCGAGTCCGGGCGGCGGGGGCGTCTTTGTTGTCTTCTTTCGAGGAGCCGGCCGTCTTGGCTTATCGTTCTTTTTCTTTTCTTGACGATCGGAGAAGGTATTTGAGATTCATTCTCCGCGCTAGGGCGCGCAGGGCAGAGAGACATCGCTGCTGCGGGGGCAGTGACTGACTGCCAGGGGCGGGAGCGATTTCTTTTTCTTTCTTTGCGCAGGGGCATCGATCTTTCTTAGCAGCGGGAGAGAGCCTTTTTCTTTGGAGGAGAGGAGACAACAGATCTTCGTGGTCGGTGATTCCCCCTCACTCGTGATCGCTCTCTTAGCGTAGGCTCTCTTCTCGTGCGCCAAATGAGGTTTGATCTTAACATCCTCTTGTTTACATGGCACGCCTTTCCATGTCGAAGAGGACTCCTTTTATCTCCATCAACCAGCCAATCACCAGGCCGTATCCTAGAAACCTCCAAACGTTCCATCCTCCTTGAAGGATTTGTTCCCAACGTTCGGCAGAGTCTCGCTGTAGAGACAAACTTAGCCTGATTCACTTTTCGGTTCCTCAATGATCGCAGCCATTACGATCAACTTTGCTTTGGATATGGTCAAAGCCGCCAAATTTGATATCTATGCATTTGGCAACGATGTCCAAAGCAATTTGTGGTAGTCCTCCTTCACCTCTTATTATTAGTGTAGACTACTTTCTCAAGATAGTCGGACTTGGCTACTTCCTTCCAAGCGAGTCGGTCAACATCGCCTTCATTGATTTCCAACATTCCTTCCGCCGGTAACAAGCAGTGTTCTGCCAAATCCTTGGCAGTAATGATGAACTCCTTTCCATGAACAGAGGACTTGATGCCCTCATCGTGAACCTCGGCGTTCACGTAGAACTGTGCGACATCTTCTACATAGGTCATCGGAAACTCCAACGTCAGAAACGGTTTCAGCCCAGACATTTCCAATTTCTCAGCAATCTTGTTCACTAGGGTGTCGTCGGACCCCTGTTTCACCATACCATCGGAATCCACAGTAGACCCGGTGTGGATTTGCTTTCCTAGCTTGACAAAATCATGAGTGGATGCCATTTCTCAATATTTTACCGAACGAAACTTTAGAAAATGATCTGAGGATTAAAAGGGTTTTGAGAGAAAATTTTGCTTTTGCTTTCGAGAGAGAGATGAACAGTTTTTGGTAAAGTGTGAGAGAAACGGACGAAAATGGTTTAAGTATGGTTCATGAAAGGACGTGCGGGTGGTTTTTGAAATGTGATCAAAATCAATGGCTTAGATCTTGCACGCCGATTTGCATTTAATGTCTCGTATTTAATGCAGCAGCATTTATATCCAATCATAAGCTTGGTGTGTAGCTTTTGCCTGTACACGTCATAATTATGCTGACGTCATTCTTAAAAACATTCCCGCTTAGTAAAAACGACTGCGTTTTTGTCACTTTACTCATAAATGACTCAACTTGCCCCTTAGCTGATTTAACTTTTCTCTCCTCGCATGTAAATACTCAGCTGTCAGCTAACTCGGTACAGTTGTCTTTCCGATACGGCTGTTTCACTTAGCTGATTTAAGAGTTCAGCTCTTTTTTCTCTTTTCGTGTTTCATTACTTTTCTTTCAGTCTTCTGAGTGTTAACTCAGCTCAATTAATCCTAACTCATGCTTGAGTTCTTCAAATCTTGACTCACATAATGGTTTTGTGAATATGTTAGCCAACTGTTTATCAGATGAAATATATTCCAAGGTGATGTCCTTCTTTTCAACATGATCTCTTATGAAGTGATATCTGACATCGATATGCTTTGTTCTTGAGTGCAACACAGGATTTTGAGTGATTGCAATTGCACTTGTGTTATCACACATGATTGGAATTTCCTTTTCTTCAACTTCATAGTCTCTCATTTCTTTGTCTCATCCATAGGACTTGGGCACAACATTTGCCCGCAGCCTATGTATTCTCGCTTAAGTTGTAGAGGTGGCTATTGAATTTTGCTTTTTGCTAAACCAGAAATTAGCCTATTTCCAAGCATTTGACATGTGCCTCGAGGTGCTCTTTCTGTCAACTCTACATCCAACATAGTCGTAGTCGAATAGTCAATTAGCTTGAATCCACCTTCCTTTGGATACCATAAGCCAACTTCTTAGCTTCCTTTCAAATATCTCAAGATCCTCTTGGCTGCAGTCATATGGCTTTCTTTTGGAGCAGATTGAAATCTTGCACATACACCTACGGCAAAGGTGATGTCCGACCGCTTCTTTGTAAGATAGAGCAATGATCCAATAAGTGCTCAGATCTTGTTTGATCTACTGTGCTTGCCATCCGCATCCATGTCCATTTTGACTGATGTATTCATTGGTATTTTTATCAAGACTTCTCTTCCATACCAAATTTCTTCATTAAATCTCGGTGTATTTTGTTTGACTTATGAAGGTTCCATCCTTCATTTGTTTCACTTGGAGTCCAAGGAAGAATGTCACTCTCCCATCATGCTCATTTCGAATTTGCTTTGCATGAGGTTTGAAAATTTATCACACAGCTCTTTGTTTGTGGATGCAAAAATGATGTCATCCACATATATTTGAACAAGCAGTATGCTCTTCCTGTCTTGAATTCTGAAGAGTGTTCTATCCACTTTTCCTTTTGTGAATCCATTCTCAGTCAGGAATTGTGATAATGTATCATACCATGCTCTGGGTGCCTGTTTCAATCCATATAGAGCTTTCTTGAGTTTGTATACCTTATCCCCAAGAGTCTTCTGCTCAAATCCTGGAGGTTGTTCAACATATACTTCTTCTTCCAACAAACCATTGAGGAATGCACTCTTTACATCCATTTGATATACAATAAAGTTCTTGTGAGCTGCATAGGCAAGGAACATCCTTATGGCTTCCAATATTGCCACAGGAGCAAATGTTTCATCAAAATCTATCCCTTCTTCTTGGCAATATCCTTTGGCTACCAATCTTGCTTTGTTTCTTACCACAGAACCTTCCTCATTCATCTTGTTTCTGAATACCCATTTAGTGCCAATAACATTTTGATGGGTAGGTCTTTGAACCAGTTCCCACACTTTATTTCTTTCAAACTAATTCAGCTCTTCTTGCATGGCTTGAATCCAATGTGTGTCATCCAATGCTTGTGACACATCTTTAGGCTCTATTTGTGAGATAAAGCAGGTAAACATTGCTTCTTGTTGAGTTCTGGATCTTGTTTTGACACCTTCTCTTACATCTCCAATGACTAGTTCTGGTGGATGGTCTCTCAGCCATCTTACATCAGGTTGGAGTAAGTTAGCTGGATTGATCGTCGTCTTGCACTGTGTGTTGCTTTGATCAGCTCTCTCATCATCACTTAGCCTGCATATTTTCCAACTATTTTTGAGACTCGGCTATCTCATCTTCATCCGGGTTTATAATTCCGGCTTCAACTTGAAAGATAGGGACTCTTCGCATGGTTGATTGATTGACTTATCGGTGACTCTTCAATGTCTTCTCCATTTACATTTGGCTCATCAAACACCACATGAATGGATTCCTCTGTAACCATGGTCCTCTTGTTGAGTACTCTGAGGCTTTGCTTTCATTTGAGTATCCCAAGAGATAGATACCTTCATCGACTTTAGCATCAAAAGCCTTTAAATTATCTTTGCCATTGTTATGGATGAAGCATTTGCATCCAAATATTCTAAAATATGCAACACTTGTCTTTCTCTCTGTCCAAATCTCATAGGGAGTCTTTGTCAGCTGTCTGTTTATCATGCATCTATTTTGAGTATAGCATGCTGTGTTTATTGCTTCGGCCCAAAATCTTTTAGGTAGCCCCGCTTCACTAACATGGTCCTTCGCTTCTTTGAGAGTTCTATTCCTTCTTTCTGCAACTCCATTCTGTTGTGGAGTCCTTGCTGCAGATAATTCATGACCAATACCATTTTCAATACAATACTGAGTTATTATACCATTGACAAACTTAGTTCCTCTGTCAGATCTTATTTTGATAATGGTTTGACTTTTCTCATTTTGAATCCTCTTCATCAGCTGTGGTAGTTTCTGCAGAGTTTCTTTCTTCTTACACATGAATATTGTCCATGTATACCTTGAGTAGTAATCTACTACCACTAAGGTGTATTTCTTCCCACTTATGCTAGTGGTTCAATGGACCAAATAGATCCATATGTAGCGGTGCAATATTCTTGTTGAAGATGGACATATCTTTTCTTTGAATGATGATTTGATTTGCTTTCCCATCTGGCATGCATCACATACACTTTCCTTCTTGTATACTGAGTCTGGAAGTCCTTCCACAAGATTGCTTCTGGCAAGCTTGTTAATTGTTTTGAAATTCAGGTGACTCGACTTCTTTCTTGTGCCTGACCAACTTGATTCGGCTGTGCTTTTGCTAGTAGACAAGTGCTTGGTGTTGCGATTGACCAATCTACCACATACATGTTCTTTTGTCCGCATCCTTGCAAAGACAACCTCATTTGATTGTTGTCCTTGATTTGGCATATACCCATGTTGAATCCAACATTATAGCCTTTGTCACAGAGTTGGCTAATGCTTAGCAAGTTGAAGTTGAGTCCTTCAACATATGCAACATCTGTGATTTCTAATCCATTTTTCTTGATGGATCCAATGCCTCTTATTTCTCCTGGAGCTTCATTTCCTCCAAATATGACTTTTGCACCTCGACTTCCTTGAATTTTGACAGATTTTTCTTGTTTCTCATCATGTGTCCGGGAGCACCACTATCCATGTACCAGGTTCCTTGGCGCTCATTTGTTCCTTGAACCTGCAATCAAGGAAATTAAGTTTTAGGTACCCATACTTGTCTGGGTCATGAGGGGTTAGTATTGTAAGATGATCCAACCAACCTATAGCCAAATGATTTGACTCTAAGGGGTTGCCATCTATCAGTGCCATAATCATAATTAATTTTGGCAAATTGCTTGGGGATTCTAGGTTCATACAAATTGTCTCTTTTGTCCGTATGCTTGTATATGTGTTTTAGCAATTGCCTTCTTTGGGTGGTTGTGATATCTCTGAGTGTAGTGCCTAGGTGCATATGTGTGCTGATGAAAGCTCTTATACCTTTGGGATGGCCTTTGCTGAGTTCTAGGCCCTTGCCATTTGGGCTTATATTCCGTAGGTCTTTGCTGATAGTTCACATTATTCCAATCAGCTTGGCTTGGGTACTTTCTACCATTCCCTTCATATGTGTTTCTTTTATAGAACTTATGGGGTTTTTGGTAGCTCTGTTTCTTCTTTACAGAGTATTTCCTATTTGGAGTTTGCTGAGGAACTCGGCTGGATTTGTTCTCAGTTGTCCTCTCAAAGCACACTCAACTGGTTGTTTTCCTTTTCCTTTATAACCAAGGCCAGTTTGCTTGTGATTGTGCTTTGGAATAAACGTGTGTGCACCATTTGGAGTTTTGGATTTTTGAGATACTTCATTACTTGAAGATCCTTTTTTCCAAAATTACTTTTGGAGCTTGACATAGCATAGAGGAATTAAATCCTAAGCCTGTCTTGTCTCCACATTCTCTTTGACTCATAATAAGATCATCCAATGATTTAGATGCCTTAGTGAATGAGGCAATCACATTTTTGAGGTCATTTTCCCTCTTTTCTATAGCAGCTATCTCTGCTATTAGCTTAGCATTTTCAGTCTTTAGACTTTCATTCTCATCAGCTATTTGACTTAGAGTACTCAGCTCCTTAGTCAGCTGTGAGTTTTGGTTCTTGAGTATGATTTTTCCTCATTTAGTAGTGTGTGTGAGGATTTAATATGTTCAAAGTCTTTCATCATTTTTCCTAATGAATCATAAAGATCAGTGGGTGATGAAGTGTGTGTCACAGTCACTATCACTAGAATCCGAGCGTGATGAATTAGAGTGTACCTCATCTTCTTGATCAGGTTGGTTTTGTTCCTTGGCCATCAAACAGATCAAGGCTTCTTCTTCAGAGTCACTTGAGTAGTCAGCTTCACTACTCTCTGAATCAGCTGTATCTTTTGACTTGCCTGTCTCAGCAGTCTCTGCAGCCAACATTGCCTTTTTCTTTTCTTGTCTTCTTTCTCAAGACCTTTTTTCTCTTCTTCTTCATTCTGTATTTGTTGACTACAGGATATGGGCAATCAATGGCATAGTGACCTGGTTGCCTCGAGTTCAAAGATAGATTTTCAACCTTTTGATCAGCTCTTTCCATTCTTGGATTGTCAGCCCTTTGATATTCAGCTTTTTGATGCTCTACTCTCTTGGTTAGCCTATCTTCCCTTGACTTGGAGGGAGCTGAGTGTCTTTTGGAGGATTCGCCCTTGCCTCTCTTGTAGTTCTTATTGAAGAACTTGTTAAACCTTTTAACCATCAGGGCTATTTCCTCTTGGTCAATGACTTCTTTGACCTCAACTCTCTTGCCATCCTAAACAATTAGAGCAGCTGTTTTGGGCACAACTGTCTCCTCTTGGTCTTTTTTTCTCAGCTCAAATTCGTAGGCTTTGAGATCAGAGAATAGCTCATGGTTGGATGTCTTGGATAGGTCCATGGAATGTCTTAGTGCCATGACCTTCATTTCCCATTCAGCTGGGAGACTTCTTAGAATCTTCATACACATTTCTTTATGTGTATATTCTTTTCCAAGTGCAGATAGCTCATTGGTAATTTCTATGAACCGAGCATCCAGTTGATCCAAGGTCTCTCCTGCGATCATTTTGAAATTCTCAAATTTCTGTACAGCAATCGATAGTTTATTTTCCTTGATTTGCTCTGAGCCTTCACAAATCAATGTTAGCTTGTCCCAGATTTCTTTAGCCGTTTTGCATGATTTGACTTTGTTGAACATAGCTTTGTCCAGGGTTTTGTAAAGAATGTCCTTGGCCACATTGTCCAAGTTATATCTTTTTCTATCATCATTTGTCCATTCAGCTCTTGGTTTTTCAACCATGACTGGTCTGGGAGCAACATCCTCTTCACCTTCAGCTGCAGCTCTCCTTACAGCTGTGTTCACTTTTAAAATTTGTAGTGGTCCATCCTCTATCACTATCCACATCTCATCATGTAATGCTGATAGATGAGCCTGCATACGAATTTTCCAATCATCAAATTCTTCAATTGTGAACATAGGGATGCGTGTCAAATTTGCTTCCATGATAATAATTTTTGATGGTAAAAAGAGTTTTGAAAACTTAAGTACTAAAACAGACTTTGAAAAATTTGGAGATCTAGTTCAAGAACGGTCATGCGGAAGGCTCAATGAACCAACTGCTCTGATACCACTTGTAGGTCCCAAGGGGTGTGAGTGTAAGGTTTAGAAGGGGGGGTTGAATAAACCTTACCAACTTTTCTTCTTAGTCCTTTTAAATATTCAGAGTTAATACTTCACAGCTGTGTCCTTGATGGACAGCTAAGTTAGTTAATCAGCAGAGTTAGTCACTCAATGACTCGACGAGTTGTTGATAGAGTAACTCAATTTTTTTGACTAAAGACTTAACTCTCTTGTGATTTGTTTTCAGCGGAAGACTTAACACCCTTGAATTTGGTTAAGTTTGTTTTAATACTTGGTTTTAGCACACGAGTTGATTATCAATTGGATAGCAAATTTATCAATGAGATATAAAAATAAGATGCGAGAATTTAAAGTCTTTGAAATGTAAATAACACAATAAGATTTTATAGAGGTTCAAGATGGGATAATTCTTCTACTCCTCTCTTCTCCAACTCTTGGAGGAATCCACTAAGTATTGATCGATATACGAGAGTGGTTAACCAGTCAGATACAAGTCTTGATCACACGGTGACTTGATCCTTTGGGACTCGTCCGGAGATGCCTTGGTCACGCAGTTGGCTTCTCGACGACTCGGCTTCTTCACGGGGAAGTTGCCTTGCTACTTACAGCCCACATGCTCAAGCTTCTTGGATTTGATCACGAAGCCCTCCAAAACTTGAGACTGGTTCGACCTTGAACCTTTCTACAATCCTCCGTGGAATGTAGACCCCTTGATTCTTCAAAAATTTCCTCTTCAACTGATTGAAGTTATCTTTCATTCACAGGTGAGTGTTGGATTGATTTCCTTCGTAATGTAGGCTTGAGGATTGATCTTGAATGATTTGAGAATATCTTAGGTTACAGTTCAAATGTTTGCTTGAATGTTCGTGGTTCAGGTAATCAAGGTAACCTCTTCTCAAATAAATTCCTCAGCCTTTTATAGTGATCTTTCAAAAATCTGCCCGTTGAAGAGATAGGCTTATTTTTGAAAGTCACTTGTGGTCGTTGGCTTGTCTTGTTGCGATCCTTGGAATTGCCACTTCCTCGTATGAATTGTTCTTGACTTTTAGAGTTCGACATGGTGCGAGTGCTTCCCATTGGTTTATTCCTTTTGCACGCTTCGAACCGAGCACTTCAAGAAAGGTAGTATGGAGGTATTACTTGTTTAAGTAATTCTCTTGATTTACGGCAACGGATCTCTTTCGGTTGTCTTGTCTTGACTTTGATCGCATTTTCTTAACATCCCCAGGTGACTTCGAGTCGACTTCCAATCATTTGATGACTTTTTGTCACTTCAACCTTGAGACTTGGCTGTCTTGAGTTGACTTGATCGATACTTCACTCACATTTGCACCTTGATCGAGTTCTGTCTTCTTCTTTTCTTTGCCATACTCATTTGCCTCGCAATGCAATGAGTCTTCCTTCTAGTCTTCAGTTGTCTTCTTGCATGTTTAGGCATAGCTGACTTAACTCAGCTTGACCAGCCCTATCAATTACAATGCAATTTACAACAAAAATGGGGTGCCAACTTCCTATTCTAAGTTTTACATGGCATTCATCAAAATCTACAAAATAATTTCCCAACAATTTCCCCCTTTTTGATGATGCCAAAACTTAAAACATTCATACAATTATTTAACAACAAAGATACATACAGACAAATGTAGAACTACAGAATGTATGTTTAGAATCGATCTTTTATTGATCATAACATTCTTGTTCTTTACATAGCTGTTTACAGAGTGTATCAGAGTTTAAGCCCAAAAAAAATTGTATCAGAGTTTAAACGAGGCTTAGACTAACCATGCTGTTCTATATCTACTCATGTATAGAAATTGCATAATTTTATTCAACGTCTGTAAGACTTACATAAAGTGTATTTACATAGTGAAATACATGAAGGGGTGGACAATCAACACTTCATCTCCTTCGCTTGCCTTCTTCTTTTATCTTCTTGACTGTCATCTTGACCTTTTCCTTTTCTTCTCATCTTCAATGCCTTTTTTTTCTCATACGCCTTCCGGCACTTCATCTCTTCTTAGTCTTTCTTGTCTTTCCTCCCATAGCTGAGTTTGTCTTTTATTTTCTTCTTCAATTCTCTTCACATACTCAAGATTGTTCTTAGCCACTTGCAGATTGGCTACTTCGTCAAATCAAGCCCCAAAAGAGATCCCTCCTTTCTTGTCCGGATCTATGTACTCAATGTTTTTGGGCGAGTTCTAGGTCCGAAACCTCTTCCTCCACCATCGCTTCTTCCTCTCGCTTTGCCTCGGGCGTGTATTTATCTTGGGGCCTTCTTTTTCCCGGTGAGTGACTAGCAGAGTGACCAGCAGAGTGACGGTGTGGTTTGTTGCTCGTCGCTTCTTCTTCACATAGTGTGAGACCTTTTTCCCAAGACAAATCCAGGCTTGAGCCATGGACATGTTTGCGAAGTAACCTTGAGATGCGGCGTCTTAAATTCATCAACAGATCTTGGCTCGATTCCGGCATCTCGAAATGGCATAGGTGTCTCTGTCTATTGGAATGCCTCCATGTTGTTTCGAATATCCATAACTCGGGCATTCATCCTTCCTTCCACTTCCTCCATCCCTCGCTTCAATTGTCTTTCTTTCTCTTTCGACCATTGGTGCAGAGTGTTGGAGTGGCGAGTCACTTTGGGAGTTTTGATAATGTCACCGTGTGACAAGACCTTGTTGGGGGTTTTAGCAATCATCAAGGTCACATCTTTCGAACCTTCCCCTCAACAGACTTCCCTTTTTCTTCTCTCTTATTATTTGATCATTTGTCTTTCCCTTTACAAACCGCTTCCTCCTTCTCAACTTCTGATCCCTTCAGCGCCTTTAGGTATTCCTCTTCCCCTTTTTTTGGCATCATCAAAGGAGAGAGGAACCCCTGGAAACAAGCTAGCAAGCAAGAAGTCTGCTGATAGTTGAGTTCTGCTTTGAATCTGCTGCGGAGTAAGCTGCACGAAACTCAGAGCGGGTGGCGTTGGATTCAGCTGCTACCAACTTCATCTCAGCCATTAGGAGACTGAATTTTCGATCCATATTTTCTTCCACACGCAGGAGCTCGTTCTTATTATGTTCACGCAGCAGCTTTATCTCTGTAGTATGAGATTCATGCATTTGTTCAATATGCTCTTGCAATTTTGTCTTTGCATCAGCATTCTCATCTCGCCAGACCAACAACTTGTTGAACAATGTTCTGAAATATCGAGCTTGTTCCACACGCATTGTTTGCTATTGTTGCCACCACTCCCGGATCGACTATGATGCCTCTCAAATCGCGATAAGGTTGGCGTCCCCGTTATCGAGCCTCATGTCCAGCGAGGCTTGGTGCCTCTCCATCCGTTCAATCTCAGCAAATAGGGCTTTGAACACCTCCTGAACTTCAGCTGCTTCCTCTGTTTCAGCTGACGGCCAAGCAGCGTCAAAGTCATAGTTAGCTGGAACAATGGTGTCTGATGGAATGAGAGGATCAGGTCTGTGGAAGCGCTCGCGATCTTTGTCTCGATTCTTGGGGAGTTCAGTACCTCCGAGAGAAGGGAAATGATTCTATGAAAGAATCATCACGTGCAACTGGAATTTGTTCAATTATAAGCGGTGCTCGTGAAGTTCCTTGTGGAGTCGAACCTGCTGCAGCTTGGGCAGCCTGTAGTGGACTCTGTTTCAGCTGGGGTCTGTTGTGAAGTCGACCCAACTTATTGAGTCTTAGCTGTCTCAACAGCTTCGTCGGTCTCAGCTGGTTTTTCCAAATGAGTTGGCTGGTCCTCGGCCTTATCAGAAGCGTCATCGGACGATGATGAGATTTCCATGGGTGGCTCAACATCAAAGTTGAATGTTTGGCGAGTAGTCTTGAGGTCAAACTTACTCGTGGTTGGAACATCCTCGGTGAGTCTTTGGGATCGATCCACAGGGGATGACTCGGCTTTATCGTCTCCTTCCGATCCGAGAAAGGTTACATCAGATTATCCGGGAATCGTGAAGAGCACTTATCTCCTTTTCTCGATGGATCAATGACAGCAGGAGGGATGTTTTGTGCTTGATTTACCCGGAAGTCTCAACCTCCCGCTGGCCTTCATTACCTCCCGCAGTCTCAATCTGCAGCGAGGCTTGACATCCCTTTCGACGGTGTCGCTTGTCTTGGGGTCTTCGAGGTGGCATCCATTGGAGTATCAACTCCATGGATTGCACTTTCATCGCCAGTGTTAACTCCCGGGCGTTCCTTCATGTGCCTCGATCGCATCGCAGCGGCGTCATTAGCTGCAGAGCGATTGGCACTTCACTGAGACTCTCACAATCGTCTCGAGCCTCGTCGGTGACAACTTGTTGTGTATTCTCTTGATTGATCCTTCTCCACTTCGCCTCCTAAATTCATCGTGGAGTCACCGCAAAGATCCTCCGACCTTGCCGCAGAGAGAGAGTTCCCCCTCGGTGGCACACCGGTGAGTGACTTGGAATGGGGTCACTCGTCTACAGACACCCGGCTATTCCCACTGAGTATTCAGCCATTGGGGCAGGTGGTAAGACACCTTCATTAGGGGTTGGCTCGACTGGGGTCCCCACACTCCCAATTTCATCGCCATTTCCCTTAACACCTTCCTCCGAATGAGCTGGGGAAGTGGTGGCAGCAACAATAGTGGCAATCTGCTGCACCACTCCCATAGGATCTATTTCCAGCTGTGATTTGGAGGACTCTCCTGGTCCCTCCATCAATCTTTGCTCATGTAGGATTATGGACTCTTGCATTGCTTGCTGCATTTGCAATTCTTCTGTGGCAGCAACAGGGTCCAGATCCTCATCACTTTCTGATAGGACGTCGAGGTGAGGGTGTGTATGATCGGTGGTGCCAGTGTTTTGAGAGGGCAGATGCTGGCCTTCTCACGTGCCTCTGCGTCCTCAGCTGCTTTAGCCGTTCGTTTTCTTTTCGAATCTGCAGTATATTGATGCAATTATCCTCATCAAGGGCTTGCAAAGATCGTGTCCACCTCAAGAAACTCAAGAGTTCTTCTTTCCTCAAAGCAATGAACTCGGATTTTCAAACCGCACTCTAGATAGTCTCATCTTCCATTTTCTCCACTCTGCAGACGATTTTGGATGTCCGGATACAATGGAGAGTACATGATTACATCGTCTTCATCGTCTCTTTGTTGGCCCTCGTTTCCGTGTATTAAGGGTAGAGAGATTTCGCGCCGACACCCTCGTAGCCTCTGTTACTGGTGGAGAGACAACCCATCCCAACAGGTGATTCGGTTGTCTCGGCCATTTCTTGTTCCTCACTATTCTGTCTACACTGGTCTTCGAGTTGCCTCTGGCTGATCGGCATCGTTGAGAGCTTGGTCGTTTCATCTATCACATCCGGAGACTCTACTTCTCCAAAGCTAGTTTGGTATCTTCTCCGGTGAGTGGTGACTCGGCCGTTTTCTCAAGCTTAACGCTTGAAAATTCTTCTTCTTCTTTTTATTTGTACCGAGGGATTTCTGTTCTTGGATAAGGTTTCTTCCGAGTCCGGGGGCGGGGGGCGTGTCGTTGTTGTCTTCTTCGAGAGCCGACCGTCTTGGCTTATCGTTCTCCTTTTCTTGACGATAGGAGAAGGTATTTGAGATTCCTTCTCCGCGGCCGCAGGGCAGGAGACACTCTGCGGGGGCGAGTGACTTTGTGTAGGGGGAGGAGCAGATTTCTTTTTTTTTTTTGCAGGGGGCGTAGATCTTTTCTTAGCAATTGCAGGAGCACCTTTTTCTTTGGAGGAGAGGAGACAATTTGTATCTTGGTGGTGGTGATTCCCCTCACTCGTGATCGCTCTCTTAGCGTAGACTCTCTTCTCGTGCGCAGAGAGGTTTGATATGAACATCCTCTTGTTTACATGGCACGCCTTTCCATGTCGAAGAGGGACTCTTTTTACCTCCATCAATCGGCCAATCACCAGGCCGTATCCTAGGAAACCTCCAAACGCTCCATCCTCCTTGAAGGATTTGTTCCCAACGTTCGCGCAGTCCCGTTGTAGACAAACTCAGCCTGATTCACTTTTCGTTCTCTCAATGATCACAACCATTACGATCAACTTTGCTTTGGACCATTTGGACAGCTGGTCAAAGCTGCCAAATTTGATATCTATGCATTTGGCAACGATGTCCAGCAATTTGTGGTAGTCCTCCTTCAAAGACCTCTTATTAGTCGTGTGTAGACTACTTTCTCAAAGATAGTCGGACTTGGCTACTTCCTTCCAAGCAAGAGTCGGTCAACATCGCCTTCATTGATTTCCAACATTCCTTCCACCGGTAAGAAGCGGTGTTTCGCCAAATCCTTGGCGTAATGATGAACTCCTTTCCATGAACAGAGGACTTGATGCCCTTATCGTGAACCTCAGCGTTCACGTAGAACTGTGCGACCTCTTCCACATAGGTCATCGGAAACTCCAACGTCAGAAACGGTTTTAGCCCAGACATTTCCAATTTCTCAGCAATCTTCTTCACTAGGGTGTCGTCGGACCCCTGTTTCACCATACCATCGAAATCCACAGTAGACCCGGTGTGGATTTGCTTTCCTAGCTTAACAAAATTATGAGTGGATGCCATTTCTCAATATTTTACCGAACGAAACTTTAGAAAATGATCTGAGGATTGAAAGGGTTTTGAGAGAAAATTTTGCTTTTGCTTTCGAGAGAGAGATGAACAGTTTTTGGTAAAGTGTGAGAGAAACGGACGAAAATGGTTTAAGTATGGTTCATGAAAGGACGTGCGGGTGGTTTTTGAAATGTGATCAAAATCAATGGCTTAGATCTTGCACGCCGATTTGCATTTAATGTCTCGTATTTAATGCGGCAGCATTTATATCAATCATAAGCTTGGTGTGCAGCTTTTGCCTATACACGTCATAATTATGCTGACGTCATTCTTAAAAACATTCCCGCTTAGTAAAAACGACTGCGTTTTTGTCACTTTACTCATAAATGACTCAGCTTGCCCCTTAGCTGATTTAACTCTTCTCTCCTCGCATGTAAATACTCACCAATTTTGCCTAACCTCGGTATAGTTGTCTTTACGATCTGTTTGTTTCACTTAGCCGATTTAAGAGTTCACTCTTTTTCCTCTTTTTGTGTTTCATTACTTTTCTTCGGTCTTCCGAGTGTCAACTCACTCAATTAATCCTAACTCATGCTTGAGTTCTTCAAATCTTGACTCACATAATGGTTTTGTGAATATGTCACCAACTATTTATCGGTTGAAATATATTCCAAGGTGATGTCCTTCTTTTCAACATGATCTCTTATGAAGTGATATCCGACATCGATATGCTTTGTTCTTGAGTGCAACACAGATTTTGAGTGATTGCAATTGCACTTGTGTTATCACACATGATTGGAATTTCCTTTTCTTCAACTTCATAGTCTCTCATTGCTTTGTCTCATCCATAGGACTTGGGCACAACATTTGCCCGCAGCCTATGTATTCTCGTTCACCAGAGGTGGCTATTGAATTTTGCTTTTTGCTAAACCAAGAAATTAGCCTATTTCCAAGCATTTGACATGTGCCTCGAGGTGCTCTTCCTGTCAACTCTACATCCAAAGATAGTCGAGTCCGAATAGCCAATTAGCTTGAATCCACCTTCCTTTGGATACCATAAGCCAACTTCTTGGCTTCCTTTCAAATATCTCAAGATCCTCTTTGTTAGTCATATGGCTTTCTTTTGGAGCAGATTGAAATCTTGCACATACACCTACGACAAAGGTGATGTCCGGCCGCTCGCTTGCTATAAGATAGAGCAATGATCCAATAAGTGCTCTATATCTTGTTTGATCTCTGTGCTTGCCATCTGCATCCATGTCCATTTTGACTGATGTATTCATTGGTATTTTTACTGAAGACTTCTCTTCCATACCAAATTTCTTCATTAAATCTCTGGTGTATTTTGTTTGACTTATGAAGGTTCCATCCTTCAGCTGTTTCACTTGGAGTCCAAAGAAGAATGTCAGCTCTCCCATCATGCTCATTTCGAATTTGCTTTGCATGAGGTTTGAAAATTTATCACACAGCTCTTTGTTTGTGGATCCAAAAATGATGTCATCCACATATATTTGAACAAGCAGTATTTTCTTCCTGTCTTGAATTTTGAAGAGTGTTCTATCCACTTTTCCTTTTGTGAATCCATTCTCAGTCAGGAATTGTGATAATGTATCATACCATGCTCTGGGTGCCAGTTTCAATCCATATAGAGCTTTCTTGAGTTTGTATACCTTATCCCCAAGAGTCTTCTGCTCAAATCCTGGAGGTTGTTCAACATATACTTCTTCTTCCAACAAACCATTGAGGAATGCACTCTTTACATCCATTTGATATACAATAAAGTTCTTGTGAGCTGCATAGGCAAGGAACATCCTTATGGCTTCCAATATTGCCACAGGAGCAAATGTTTCATCGAAATCTATCCCTTCTTCTTGGCAATATCCTTTGGCTACAAATCTTGCTTTGTTTCTTACCACAGAACCTTCCTCATTCATGTTGTTTCTGAATACCCATTTAGTGCCAATAACATTTTGATGGGTAGGTCTTTGAACCAGTTCCCACACTTTATTTCTGTCAAACTAATTTAGCTCTTCTTGCATGGCTTGAATCCAATGTGTGTCATCCAATGCTTATGACACATCTTTAGGCTCTATTTGTGAGATGAAGCAGGTAAACATTGCTTCTTGTTGAGTTCTGGATCTTGTTTTGACACCTTCTCTTACATCTCCAATGACTAGTTCTGGTTGATGGTCTCTCAGCCATCTTATATCAGGTTGGAGTAAGTTAGCTGGATTCAGTCGTCTTGCAGCTATGTTGCTTTGATCAGCTCTCTCATCATCACTTAGCTGCAGATTTTCCAACTGTTTTTGAGACTCAGCTATCTCATCTTCTAATGGATTTATAATTCCAGCTTTAGCTTCAGCATAGGGACTCTTCTGCATGGTTGATTGATTCAGCTTATCAGCTGACTCTTCAATGTCTTCTCCATTTACAATTGGCTCATCAAACACCACATGAATGGATTCCTCTGTAACCATGGTCCTCTTGTTGAGTATTCTGTAGGCTTTGCTTTCAGCTGAGTATCCCAAGAAGATACCTTCATCAGCTTTAGCATCAAAAGCCTTTAAATTATCTTTGCCACTGTTATGGATGAAGCATTTGCATCCAAATATTCTAAAATATGAAACACTTGGCTTTCTCCCTATCCAAATCTCATAGGGAGTCTTTGTCAGTTGTCTGTTTATCATGCATCTATTTTGAGTATAGCATCTTTGTGTTTATTGCTTGACCCAAAATCAAAATCTTTTAGGTAGCCCTGTTTGACTAACATGGTCCTTGCCGCTTCTTTGAGAGTTCTATTCCTTCTTTCTGCAACTCCATTCTGTTGTGGAGTACTTGCTGCAGATAATTCATGACCAATACCATTTTCAATACAATACTGAGTTATTATACCATTGACAAACTTAGTTCCTCTGTCAGATCTTATTTTGATAATGGTTTGACTTTTCTCATTTTGAATCCTCTTCATCAGCTGTGGTAGTTTCTGCAGAGTTTCTTTCTTCTTACACATGAATATTGTCCATGTATACCTTGAGTAGTCATCTACTACCACTAAGGTGTATTTCTTCCCACTTATGCTAGCTGGTTCAACTGGACCAAATAGATCCATATGTAGCAGGTGCAATATTCTTGTTGAAGATGGACATATCTTTTCTTTGAATGATGATTTGATTTGCTTTCCCATCTGGCATGCATCACATACACTTTCCTTCTTGTATACTGAGTCTGGAAGTCCTTCCACAAGATTGCTTCTGGCAAGCTTGTTAATTGTTTTGAAATTCAGGTGACTCAGCTTCTTGTGCCTGTGCCCGTAACCCAACTTGATTATTTGTGCTCTTTTTTGCTAGTAGACAAGTGCTTGGTGTTGCAGTTGACCAATCTACCACATACATGTTCTTTTGTCTGCATCCTTGCAGCACAACCTCATTTGATTCAGTGTCCTAGATTTGGCATATACCCATGTTGAATCCAACATTATAGCCTTTGTCACAGAGTTGGCTAATGCTTAGCAAGTTGAAGTTGAGTCCTTCAACATATGCAACATCTGTGATTTCTAATCCATTTTTCTTGATGGATCCAATGCCTCTTATTTCTCCTGGAGCTTCATTTCCTCCAAATATGACTTTTGCACCTCGACTTCCTTGAATTTTGACAGATTTTTCTTGTTTCTGTCGTCATGTGTCCGGGAACAAGAACTATCCATGTACCAGGTTCCTTTGCACTCACTGTTCCTTGAACCCGCAATCAAGGAAATTAAGTTTTAGGTACCCATACTTGTCGGGTCCCGAGGGGTTAGTATTGTAAGATGATCCAACCAACCTATAGCCAAATGATTTGACTCTAAGGGGTTGCCATCTATCGTGCCATAATCATAATTAATTTTGGCAAATTGCTTGGGGATTCTAGGTTCATACAATTTGTCTCTTTTGTGTCAGTATGCTGTATATGTGTTTTAGCAATTGCCTTCTTTGGGTGGTTGTGATAACTCCGAGTGTAGTGCCTAGGTGCATATATGTGCTGATGAAAGCTCTTATACCTTTGGAATGGCCTTTGCTGAGTTCTAGGCCCTTCCCATTTGGGCTTATATTCCATAGGTCTTTGCTGATAGTTCACATTATTCCAATCAGCTTGGCTTGGGTACTTTCTACCATTCCCTTCATATGTGTTTCTTTTATAGAACTTTCTGGGGTTTTTGGTAGCTCTGTTTCTTCTTTCTGAGTATTTCTGTTTGGATTTTGAGGGAACTCGGGATTTGTTCTCGTTGTCCTCTCAAAGACACTCAATCGGCTTTTTTTTTTTTCCTTTATAACCAAGGCCAGTTTGCTTGTGATTGTGCTTTGGAATAAACGTGTGTGCACCATTTGGAGTTTTGGATTTTGAGATACTTCATTACTTGAAGATCCTTTCTCCAAAATCACTTTTGGAGCTTGACATAGCATAGAGGAATTAAATCCTAAGCCTGTCTTGTCTCCACATTCTCTTTGACTCATAATAAGATCATCCAATGATTTAGATGCCTTAGTGAATGAGGCAATCACATTTTTGAGGTCATTTTCCTCTTTTCTATAGCAGCTATCTCTCTTTATTAGCTTAGCATTTTCAGTCTTTAGACTTTCATTCTCATCAGCTATTTGACTTAGAGTACTCAGCTCCTTAGTCAGCTGTGAGTTTTGGTTCTTGAGTATGATTTTTCCTCATTTAGTAGTGTGTGTGAGTATTTAATGTGTTCAAAGTTTTTCATCATTTTTCCTAATGAATCATAAAGATCAGTGGGTGATGAAGTGTGTGTGTCACAGTCACTATCACTAGAATCTGAGCGTGATGAATTAGAGTGTACCTCGTCTTCTTGATCAGGTTGGTTTTGTTCCTTGGCCATCAAACAGATCAAGGCTTCTTCTTCTGAGTCACTTGAGTAGTCACTTCACTACTCTCTCGAATCACCAGTATCTTTTGACTTACTGTCTCGTAGATCTCTGCAGCCCAACATTGCCTTTTTCTTTTCTTGTCTTCTTTCTCTCAAGACCTTTCTTTCTTCTTCATTCTTGTATTTGTTGACTACAGGATATGGGCAATCAATGGCATAGTGACATGGTTGCCTCATAGTTCAAAGATAGATTTTCAACCTTTTGATCGACTCTTTCCATTCTTGGATTGTCACCCTTTGATATTGACTTTTTGATGTTCTCGCTCTCTTGGTTGGCCTATCTTCCCTTGACTTGGAGGGAGCCGAGTGTCTTCTCGGAGGATTCGCCCTTGCCTCTCTTGTAGTTCTTATTGAAGAACTTGTTAAACCTTTTAACCATCGGGCTATTTCCTCTTGGTCAATGACTTCTTTGACCTCGGCTCTCTTGCCATCCTTAACAATTAGAGCAAATTTGTTTTGGGCACGATTGTCTCCTCTTGGTCTTTTTTTCTCGGCTCAAATTCGTAGGCTTTGAGATCCGAGAATAGCTCATGGTTGGATGTCTTGGATAGGTCCATGGAATGTCTTAGTGCCATGACCTTCATTTCCCATTCAATTTGGGAGACTTCATAGAATCTTCATACACATTTTTTATGTGTATATTCTTTTCCAAGTGCGAGATAGCTCATTGGTAATTTCGTGAACCGAGCATCCAGTTGATCCAAGGTCTCTCCTGCGATCATTTTGAAATTCTCAAATTTCAGACAAAGAACCGATAGTTTATTTTCCTTGATTTGCTCCGAGACTTCACAAATCAATGTTAGCTTGTCCCCATTTCTTTAGCCATTTTGCATGATTTGACTTTGTTGAACATAGCTTTGTCCAGGGTTTTGTAAAGAATGTCCTTGGCCACATTGTCCAAGTTATATCTTTTTTTGTCATCATTTGTCCATTCACTCTTGGTTTTTCAACCATGACCGGGTCTGGGAGCCACATCCTTTTCACCTTCAAATTGCAGCTCTCTCCTTACATTTTGTGTTCACTTTTAAAATTTGTGGCCCATCCTCTATCACTATCCACATCTCATCATGTAATCCGATAGATGAGCTCTGCATACGAATTTTCCAATCATCAAATTCTTCAATTGTGAAAATAGGGATGCGTGTCAAATTTGCTTCCATGATAATAATTTTTATGGTAAAAAGAGTTTTGAAAACTTAAGTACTAAAAAGACTTTGAAAAATTTGGAGATCTAGTTCAAGAAGAGTGATCGGAAGGCTCAATGAACCAACCGCTCGATACCACTTGTAGGTCCCAAGGGGTGTGAGGTAAGGTTTAGAAGGGGGTTGAATAAACCTTACCAACTTTTCTTCTTAGTCCTTTTAAATATTCAGAGTTAATACTTCACAATTTGTGTCCTTGATGGATGACTAAGTTAGTTAATCGCAGAGTTAGTCACTCAACGGACTCGATCGAGTTTGTTGATAGAGTAACTCATTGTTTTGACTAAAGACTTAACTCTACTTGTGATTTGTTTTATTGGAAGACTTAACACCCTTGAATTTGGTTAAGTTTGTTTTAATACTTGGTTTTAGCACACACGATTGATTATCAATTGGATAGCAAATTTATCGTGAGATATAAAAATAAGATGCGAGAATTTAAAGTCTTTGAAATGTAAATAACACAATAAGATTTTATAGAGGTTCGAAGATGGGGTAATTCTTCTACTCCTCTCTTCTCCAACTCCTGGAGGAATCCACTAAGTATTGATCATATACGAGTGGTTAATGATCCCGATACAAGTCTTGATCACACACCGACTTGATCCTTTGGGACTCGATCGGAGATGCCTTGGTCACGCGGTGGCTTCTCGTGACGACTCGGCTTCTTCACAGGGCGCTTTGCTTTGCTACTACTACTGCCCACTTGCTCAAGCTTCTTGGATTTGATCACGAAGCCCTCCAAAAACTTGAGACTGGTTCGACCTTGAACCTTTCTACAATCCTCCGTGGAATGTAGACCCCTTGATTCTTCAAAAATTTCCTCTTCAACTGATTGAAGTTATCTTTCCTTCACAGGTGAGTGTTGGATTGATTTCCTTCGTAATGTAGGCTTGAGGATTGATCTTGAATGATTTGAGAATATCTTAGGTTATGAGTTCAAATGTTTGCTTGAATGTTCGTGGTTCAGGTAATCAAGGTAACCTCTTCTCAAATAAATTCCTCAGCCTTTTATAGTGATCTTTCAAAAATCTGCCCGTTGAAGAGATAGGCTTATTTTTGAAAGTCACTTGTGGTCGTTGGCTTGTCTTGTTGCGATCCTTGGAATTGCCACTTCCTCGTATGAATTGTTCTTGACTTTTAGAGTTCGACATGGTGCAGTGCTTCCCATTGGTTTATTCCTTTTGCACGCTTCTCGAACTGAGCACTTCAAGAAAGGCGAGATGGAGGTATTACTTGTTTAAGTAATTCTCTTGATTTACGTGCAACGGATCTCTTTCGATTGTCTTGACTTGACCGCATTTTCTTAACATCCCCAGGTGACTTCGAGTCGACTTCCAATCATTTGATGACTTTTTGTCACTTCAACCTTGAGACTTGGTTGTCTTGAGTTGACTTGATTGATACTTCACTCAGCTGCACCTTCATCGAGTTCCTGTCTTCTCTTCTTTGCCATACTCAGCTGCCTCGCAGCGGAGTCTTCCTTCTAGTCTCCAGTTGTCTTCTTGCATGTTTAGGCATAGCTGACTTAACTCAGCTTGACCAGCCCTATCAATTACAATGCAATTTACAACAAAAATGGGGTGCCAACTTCCTATTCTAAGTTTTACATGGCATTCATCAAAATCTACAAAATAATTTCCCAACAATTTCCCCCTTTTTGATGATGCCAAAACTTAAAACATTCATACAATTAATTAACAGCAAAGATACATACAGACAAATGTAGAACTATAGAATGTATGTTTAGAATCGATCTTTTATTGATCATAACATTCTTGTTCTTTACATAGCTGTTTACAGAGTGTATCAGAGTTTAAGCCCAAAAAACAATTGTATCAGAGTTTAAACGAGGCTTAGACTAACCATGTTGTTCTATATCTACTCACGTATAGGAATTTCATAATTTTATTCAACGTACAGAAGACTTACATAAAGTGTATTTACATAGTGAAATACATGAAGAGGTGGACAGCAACACTTCATCTCCTTCGATGCCTCCTTCTTTTATCTTCTTGACTCTTTCTTGTCATCATCTCGACCTTTTCCTTTTCTTCTCATCTTGCTTGCCTTCTTTTTCTCATACGCCTTCCGGCGACTTCATCTCTTCTTAGTCTTTCTTGTCTTTCCTCCCATAGCTGAGTTTGTCTTTTATTTTCTTCTTCAATTCTCTTCACATACTCAGCATTGTTCTTAGCCACTTGCAGATTGGATACTTCGTCAAATCCAGCCCAGTAGATCCATCCTTTCATGCCTGGATCTATGTACTCAATGTTTTTGGGCAGAGTTCTAGGTCTGAAACCTCTTCCTCCACCACTGCTTCTTCCTCTCGCCTCTGCGGGCGCGTATTATCCTGGGGCCTTCTTTTTCCCAGCAGAATGACTAGCAGAGTGACTGCCAGTGGTTTGCTGCCTGTCAGCTTCTTCACATAGTGTGAGACCTTTTTCCCAGTACAAATCTCAGGCTTGAGCCATGGACATGTTTGCGAAGTAACCTTCAGATGCGAGCGTCTTAAATTCATCAACAGTTCTTGGCTCAGTTCCGGCATCTGAAATGGCATAGGTGTCTCTGTATATTGGAATGCCTCCATGTTGTTTCAGAATATCCATAACTCGGGCATTCATCCTTCCTTCCACTTCCTCCATCCCTCGCTTCAATGTCTTTCTCTTTTCACCATTGGTACAATTGCAGAGTGTTGCAGTGTTGGAGGCGAGAAATCTTTGGGAGTTTCTTTGATAATGTCAGCTGTGACAAGACCTTGTTTGGGGGTTTTTCCAAATCATCAAGGTCACATCTTTCGAACCTTCCCCCTCAACAGACTTCCCTTTCTTCTCTCTTATTACTGCCTCAGCTGTCTTTCCCTTTACAGCTGCTTCCTCCTTCTCAACTTTTGATCCCTTCAGCGCCTTTAGGTATTCCTCTTCCCCCTTTTTGGCATCATCAAAGGAGAGAGGAACCCCTGGAAACAAGCTAGCAAGCAAGAAGTCGAGTCTGTTGATCGTTGAGTTCTGCTTCGAATCTGCTGCGGAGTAAGCTGCACGAAACTTAGAGCGGGTGGCGTTGGATTCAGCTGCTACCAACTTCATCTCAGCCATTAGGAGACTGAATTTTCGATCCATATTTTCTTCCACACGCAGGAGCTCGTTCTTATTATGTTCACGCAGCAGCTTTATCTCTGTAGTATGAGATTCATGCATTTGTTCAATATGCTCTTGCAATTTTATCTTTGCATCAGCATTCTTAGCTCGCCAGACCAACAACTTGTTGAACAATGTTTTGAAATATCGAGCTTGTTCCACACGCATTGTTTGCTTCTGTTGCCACCACTCCCGGATCCTGACTATGATGCCTCTCAAATCAGCAGTAAGGTTGGCGTCCCTGTTATCCAGCCTCATGTCCAGCGAGGCCTGGTGCCTCTCCATCCGTTCAATCTCGGCCAAATAGGGCTTTGAACACCTCATCGAACTTCACCGCTTCTGGAATGCAAGGATTTTTGGTGATGGCCAAATGTCAAAGTCATAGCTAGCTAGAACAATGGTGTCTGATGGAATGAGAGGATCAGGTCTGTGGAAGCGCTCGCGATCTTTGTCTGATTCTTCAGGAAGGTCAGGTACCTCCAGAGAGAAGGGAAATGATTCTATGAAAGAATCATCACGTGCAACTGGAATTTGTTCAATTATAAGTGGTGCTCGTGAAGTTCCTTGTGGAGTCGAACCTACTGCAGCTTGGGCAGCCTGCAGTGGACTCTGTTTCAGCTGGGGTCTATTGTGAAGTCGACCCAGCTTACTGAGTCTCAGCTGTCTCAACAGCTTCATCGGTCTCAGCTGGTTTTTCCAAATGAGTTGACTAGCCCTCGGCCTTATCAGAAGCGTCATCGGACGATGATGAGATTTCCATGGGTGGCTCAACATCAAAGTTGAATGTTTGGCGAGTAGTCTTGAGGTCGACTTACTCGTGGTTGGAACATCCTCACCGAGTCTTTGGGATCGATCACGAGGATGACTCGCTTTTTGGATCTTCATCGTCTCCTTCCGATCCCGCAAAGCTTACATCGCTTAGGATTATACTCGGGAATCGTGAAGAGCACTTATCTCCTTTTATGATGGATCAATGATAGCGGAGGGATGTTTGTTTTTTTTTTGACTCTTCTACCCGGGAAGTCTCAACCTCCCGCGTGGCCTTCATTACCTCCTGCAGTCTCAATCAGCGGCGAGGCCTGGACATCCCTTTCGAGTGGTGTCGTTGTCTTTGGGGTCTTTCGAGGTGGCATCCATTGAGTCTCAACTCCATGGATTGCATTTTCATCGCCCAGTGTTAACTCCCATTTGGCGTTCCTTTCTCAAGGAACACCTCGATCGCATCAGCGTAGCGTCATTAGCTCATCGCAGAAAGCAGCATTTTTTGGCACATCACCGAGACCGTCAAACAATCGCCTCGAGCCTCGCATCTCATTGACAACTTGTTGTGTATTCTCTTTGTGATTGATCATTCTCCACTTCGCCTCCTAAATTCATTGTGGAGTTTTGGATTGTGATAATGTATGCACAGATCCTCCGACCTTGCTGCGGTGGATAGAGTTCCCCCTTACCGGCACACTAGCTAAGTGACTTGAATAGGGTCACTCGTCTCCGGACTCCCGGTTGTTCCCACCGAGTATTCACCATTGGGGCGGTGGTAAGACACCTTCATTAGGGATTGGCTCGATTGGGGTCCCCACACTCCCGGTTTCATCACCATTTCCCTTAACACCTTCCTCCGAATGAATGGGAAGTGGTGGCAAAGAACAATAGTGGCAATCTGCTGCACCACTCCCATAGGATCTATTTCCAACTGTGATTTGGAGGACTCTCCTGGTCCCTCCATCATTCTTTGCTCATGTAGGATTCTGGACTCTTGCATTGCTTCTTTGATTTGCAATTCTTCGTGGGCAAAGAACAGGTCCAGATCCTCATCACTTTCTGATAGGACGTCGAGGTGAGGGTGTGTTTGATTGGTGGTGCCAGTGAGAGGGTAGATGCTGGCCTTCTCACGTGCCTCTGCATCCTCAGCTGCTTTAGCCCGTTCGTTTTCTTTTCAAATCTGCTGTATATTGATGCAATTATCCTCATCAAGGGCTTGCATTGACAAAAGATCATGGTCCACCTCAAGAAACCTCAAGAGTTCTTCTTCCTCATTTCCAATGAACTCGGATTTTCAAACCGCACTGGATAGGCTCGGCCTTCCATTTTCTCCACTCTGCAGACGATTTTGGATGTCTGGATACAATGGAGAGTACATGATTACATCGTCTTCATCGATGTTCAAAATTATAGATCTTGTCTCTTGTTGGCCCTCGTTTCCAAGTATTAAGGGTAGCAGACTTGCCGCCGACATTTCTCAGTAGCCTCATACGGTGGAGAGACAAACCAACAGGGTGATTGATTTGTCTCGGCCATTCCTTGTTCCTCAGTGAGCTTTTACATCCTTCTCCAAATATGACCATTGGGTCTTGAGGTTGCCTCCTCTGCTGATCGGCATCGCAGACTTGGGTCGTTTCATCTATCACGTCTAGAGACTCTACTTCTCCTTTAGCCAAAAATCACTTTTGAGCTTGAGATTTTTGGGTATCTTCTCCATTTAGATTGAAAGTGGTGTCATTTTCTGCCGTTTTCTCAAACTCGACTTTAACGCTTGAAAATTCTTCTTCTTTTTTTTGTTTGTACAGGAGGGATTTTCTGGTTGGGATAAGGTTTTTCGAGTCCTGTATCTCGGGCGGCGGGGGCTGGCTTTCTTTTGTTGTCTTCTTCTCGAGGAGACCTTTCTCGGCCGTCTTGGCTTATCCACGATTTTTGAGATATCATTACTTGAAGATCCTTTTTCCAAAATCACCTGGTTAGCGGTTCCAAAGATAGATTTTCAACCTTTTGATCAGCTCTTTCCATTCTTGGATTGTCACCCTTTGATATTCAGCTTTTTGATGCTCTGCTCTCTTGGTTGGCCTATCTTCCCTTGACTTGGAGGATTCCTTTTCCTTTTCGAGTGTCTTCGGAGGATTCGCCCTTGCCTCTCTTGTAGTTCTTATTGAAGAACTTGTTAAACCTTTTAACCATCGGGCTATTTCCTCTTGGTCAATGACTTCTTTGACCTCACTCTCTTGACATCCTTAACAATTAGAGCAGACTATTTTGGGCAATTGTCTCCTCTTGGTCTTTTCTTCTCAGCTCAAATTCGTAGACTTTGATATCTGAGAATAGCTCATGGTTGGATGTCTTGGATAGGTCCATGGAATGTCTTAGTGCCATGACCTTCATTTCCCATTTAGCTGGGAGACTTCTTAGAATCTTCATACACATTTCTTTCTGTGTATATTATTTTCCTAGTGCAGATAGCTCATTGGTAATTTTTGTGAACCGAGCATCCAGTTGATCCAAGGTCTCTCCTGCGATCATTTTGAAATTCTCAAATTTCTGTACAGCAACCGATAGTTTATTTTCCTTGATTTTCTCTGAGACTTCACAAATCAATGTTAGCTTGTCCCAGATTTCTTTAGCCGTTTTGCATGATTTGACTTTGTTGAACATAGCTTTGTCCAGGGTTTAGTAAAGAATGTCCTTGGCCACATTGTCCAAGTTATATCTTTTTATGTCATCATTTGTCCATTCAGCTCTTGGTTTTTCAACCATGGTGTCCGGGAGCAACATCCTCTTCACCTTCACCGCAGCTCTCCTTACAGTTGTGTTCACTTTTAAAATTTGCAGTGGCCCATTCTCTATCACTATCCACATCTCATCATGTAATCTTTGATAGATGAGCCTGCATACGAATTTTCCAATCATCAAATTCTTCAATTGTGAACATAGGGATGCGTGTCAAATTTGCTTCCATGATAATAATTTTTGATGGTAAAAAGAGTTTTGAAAACTTAAGTACTAAAACAGACTTTGAAAAATTTGGAGATCTAGTTCAGTAACCAGTGCGGAAGGCTCAATGAACCAACTGCTCTGATACCACTTGTAGGTCCCAAGGGGTGTGAGTGTAAGGTTTAGAAGGGGGGGTTGAATAAACCTTACCAACTTTTCTTCTTAGTCCTTTTAAATATTCAGAGTTAATAATTCACAGTTGTGTCCTTGATGGACAGCTAAGTTAGTTAATCAGTAGAGTTAGTCACTCAACTGACTCGACTGAGATGTTGATAGAGTAACTCAGCTGTTTTGACTAAAGACTTAACTCTACTGTGATTTGTTTTCAGTGGAAGACTTAACACCCTTGAATTTGGTTAAGTTTGTTTTAATACTTGGTTTTAGCACACAGTTGATTATCAATTGGATAGCAAATTTATCAGCAGATATAAAAATAAGATGCAGAATTTAAAGTCTTTGAAATGTAAATAACACAATAAGATTTTATAGAGGTTCAAGATGGGGCAATTCTTCTACTTCTCTCTTCTCCAACTCCGGAGGAATCCACTAAGTATTGATCAAGATACTGAGTGGTTAACAGTCCGGATACAAGTCTTGGTCACACACCTGACTTGATCCTTTGGGACTCGCCCGGAGATGCCTTGGTCACGCACCGGCTTCTTGTATGACTCGGCCTTCTTCACAGGCGTTGCGCTTTGCTACTACAGCCCACTTGCTCAAGCTTCTTGGATTTGATCACGAAGCCCTCCAAAAACTTGAGACTGGTTCGACCTTGAACCTTTCTACAATCCTCCGTGGAATGTAGACCCCTTGATTCTTCAAAAATTTCCTCTTCAACTGATTGAAGTTATCTTTCCTTCACAGGTGAGTGTTGGATTGATTTCCTTCGTAATGTAGGCTTGAGGATTGATCTTGAATGATTTGAGAATATCTTAGGTTACAGTTCAAATGTTTGCTTGAATGTTCGTGGTTCAGGTAATCAAGGTAACCTCTTCACAAATAAATTCCTCAGCCTTTTATAGTGATCTTTCAAAAATCTGCCCGTTGAAGAGATAGGCTTATTTTTGAAAGTCACTTGTGGTCGTTGGCTTGTCTTGTTGCAGTCCTTGGAATTGCCACTTCCTCGTATGAATTATTCTTGCTTTTTGAGTTCGACATGGTGCGTGCTTCCCATTGGTTTATTCCTTTTGCACGCTTCTGGAACTGAGCACTTCAAGAAAGGTAGTATGGAGGTATTACTTGTTTAAGTAATTCTCTTGATTTATGTGCAACGGTCTCTTTCAGTTGTCTTGACTTGACTGCATTTTCTTAACATCCCCAGGTGACTCGAGTCCCTTCCAATCATTTGATGACTTTTTTGTCACTTCAACCTTGAGACTTGGTTGTCTTGAGTTGACTTGATCGATACTTCACTCACCGCATCTCACCTGCACCTTCAGTCGAGTTCCCGTCTTCTCTTCTTTGCTATACTCAGCTGCCTCGCAGCGGAGTCTTCCTTCTAGTCTCCAGTTGTCTTCTTGCATGTTTAGGCATAGCTGACTTAACTCACCTTGACCAGCCCTATCAATTACAATGCAATTTACAACAAAAATGGGGTGCCAACTTCCTATTCTAAGTTTTACATGGCATTCATCAAAATCTACAAAATAATTTCCCAACAAACTTGATTGTCTTACAAATTCCCCCAACATGGTGTCCTATTTATACACATGAATTGGCCATAGGAATCACCAACTATTAAATTGACACTACCAAAAACAAGATGACTCTTTGAACAACTTAGACTCTTCAAACTACTTATTCAAACTTAGGAAATATAATTCAAACTTTGGAATACTAAAATACTCTTGAAAATGCTAAAGGACACTTGACCAAAATAATTATTCTCCAAATTCAATTTATACTTCCAACAGTCACAACTTCTCCGCACCACTGCCATTGGCATCATAGCCGCAATATTGGCCATGACATATGCCAAAGCATCAGGAATGTATGTTATCTCGATTCCTTTCTCGTTGCATTTGTCTAAAATAATTTTATCGAGAAAGAGAGAAAAAAGAGTGAGATCCCTTTTGTATTAGAGAGGAGAGTGGTCAAAGGAAGTTTTTGTTCGCCCTTTGAGTCGGAAAGAGAAAAAAAAGAGTGAGATCCACCTTAGAAAAGATTGTTTGTGAGGTTGTTGTTCTGCCTTTTGAGTCCATTGTCGTTCAAATATCTTCGGCTAATCCCATTGGTATACCTCTAAAAACTATCCAAAATTGGAATTACTTTTTACCCATTAAATAAAATTATTAATACTATGAAAGGGTATTTTAGTCCCATCAAATTTTTACTGAGTAGTGTAGATATAGAATAGATAGATAAGGCCAATGATTACATCTCAAGATTCGTTGTCTTTGCAAAGACTTGAAATACAGTCAATAACTCAATGATTCATTCCAATACACATTAAAATATGAAAATACTTGAAAAGAAAACTTCATGGTTCTTATCATTTTATGCACTCCAATCTAGCAAACAATATACATCCAGAATATCATATATTACGATTCACTATAAGCCTAAAGCCGAAACAACTTACTCAACAGCAATCCCCGGTGAGCTTTGTTAATCCATTGATACTACCAGCACTCCAAACCATAGTCATTTTGATCTTTTAGACAAGGAGTTATAGCATTCGTCAAATAGTCCTCTTTCTCTTAAATAAATAAGCATGTTATTCAAAATTAAAATTATTTGATATTTAAACTCTACTCATTATTCTAGTTGAATAGACTCTTGGTTTTAAAACTAATACAATTTAGATTTTTGGTTGCTTTAGTTCTTCTTTTACTTGAGTTGATATTGCAATTCGAGACTCTCTTTCCATCCACCTTTAATTTTTTTTTGCAAAGTGGTGATGCAATGTTTAAATACTAAATAGACTTGTTTTCTCCAGAAGTTTATCAATTGTGTAACGCAAGTGAACACGGTCACACATATGAGCTAGCCCATTAAGATGTATACCACAACTTTTCCTTCCTTTTCTTTTGCTACACACTGGCTGTGATAGTAAGCTAATAAGAAAATTACACCTCTTTCTCCTTTTCCCACATCTTAATAAAAAACCCTCAAAAAAAAATTGGCCCCGGAAAATACTAAACACATACATATTTGATAATAAACAATCCATCAGATAAAAATTCCTTAAAAGTTTGAGTAGTATTCAAAAAACTTTCAAAGAAAACCCACAAACAAAAACCACTTGAAATACCAAACATGCCCCATTGCACAATTAAATACATACATATAAGTCTTCATATAACAACCGGAAAAGATAAGAGAAAAAGGGGGGGAAATCGCCTGTTATTAAGACGTAAGAAGGAGGGTTGTGCCAGAGAAAAAGGAGAGGAGACGGTTCACATGCTGAGATTGGAGAGAAAACCAGTCAACCATATAGTCATGCTTTATAATAACTACTGCAAAAACCCAACAAAACGAAGAAAGAGTAGGAAGAAAACATGTAGGTGAAATGCCAGAGAAATTTAAGATTTTATTCACGGAAAACCGATGTGAGCAGGAAATGTTTCTATTTACCTTTCTTAATATAATATATAACATTGAACTTATAACATACTCTAATTACACTTTAGCCCTTATTTATTATTATAAATATAGGGATATTTTAGTCTAACCATATTTGTACAGAAATATTCATCCTTTTACAAGTGTTAGAGATTAGGGATTAGGGATTAGGGATTAAGGATAGTGGTAGGGATTAGGGATTAGTGAATAAGGATAAGGATAGGGATAGGGATTAGGGAATAGGGAAAAACTGATATTTTTTAGGAAGACTACTAATGTTTCATCGGACTACTAATAAGAAAAAATAATACTTTTCATGGGACTACTTATAGGATAAACTAATATTTTTTAGGAGAACTATTAATACTTTTCAGTGGAACTACTAGTACATTTTAAGGGAAAACTAATATTTTTGAAAAAAACTCTTGTCAAACCTCTAACGGGTCTGTTATGTTAGACGGACCCAACCCAACCCGGGTATTTTTTGTAATTTCATCTGCCGGTGGTATTTTTGAGATTTTGAACGCGGTGGCATTTTTGTAATATTCTGGGGCAATGACGTAGTATCACTAGGGCCGTTAAAATTATTAATTTTTCCCCTGAAAAGTATTAGTAATCCCCTTGAACAATATTTGTAGTAGCTCTCATGAAAAAGTACTGATTTTTTCCCTCAAAAGTATTAGTAATCCACCTAAAATGTATTAATTGTCTACTGAAAAGTATTAGGCAGTGACGTAATATTAAGGAGTTGAATAGGACATTGTTGTAAAAATCGGGCCTAGGCGCCTGACTAGGCGGCCAAAAAATTGGGCCTTTAGTTCTTCTTTTACTTGAGTTGATATTGCAATTCGAGACTCTTTCCATCCACCTTCAATTTTTTTGCAAAGTGATGATGCAATGTAAATACTAAATAGACTTGCTTTCTCCAAAAGTAGATCAATTGTGTAACGCAAGTGAACACGGTCACACATATGAGCTAGCCCATTAAGATGTATACTACAACGTTTCCTTCATTTTCTTTTGCTACACACTGGTTGTACTAGTAAGCTAATAAGAAAATCACCTCTTTCCCCTTTTTCCCACATCTTAATAAAAAAAACCTCAAAAAAAAATTGCCCCCTGAAAATACTAAACACGTACATACTTGATATTAAACAATCCATCAAATAAAAATTCCTTAAAAGTTTGAGTAGTATTCAAAAAACTTCGAAAGAAAACCCACAAACAAAAACCACTTAAAATAATAAACAGACCCCATTGCACAATTAAATACATACACATGAAGTCTTCATAGAACAACCGGAAAAGAGGAGCAAAAGGGAAAAAAGAATCGCCTGTTATTAAAACATATGAAGGAGGGTCGTGCGAGAGAAAAAGAGAGGAGACAATTCACACGCTAAGATTGGAGAGAAAACCAGTCAACCATAAACTCATGCTTTATAAAAACTGCTGCAGAAACCCAACAAAACAAAGAAATAGTAGGAAGAAAACATGTAGGTGAAATGCCAGAGACATTTAAGATTCTATTCACGGAAAACCGATGAGAGCAGGAAATATTTCTTATACCTTTGTTAATATAATATATAACATTGAACTGATAACATACTCTAATTACATCAGTAGCCCTTATTTATTATTATAAATATAGAGATATTTTAGTCTAACCATATTTGTACATAAATATTCATTCTTTTACAAGTGTTAGAGATTAGAGATTAGGGATTAGGGATTAGGGATAGGGGTTAGGGATTAGGGAAATAAGGATAGGGATTAGGGAAAAACTGATATTTTTTAGGGAGACTACTAACGTTTCATGGGACTACTAATAAGAAAAACTAATACTTTTCATGGGACTACTCATAGGAAAAACTAATACTTTTTAGGAGAACTATTAATACTTTTCAGTGGAACTACTAATACTTTTTAAGGGAAACTAATATTTTTGACAAAAAACTCTTGTCAATCCTCTAAAGGGTGTGTTATGTTAGTAGGACCTAACCCAACCCGCATATTTTTTGCAATTTCATCAACCAGTGGCAAATTTGCGATTATGGACATGGTGACATTTTTGTAATATTATGGGGCAATGACGTAGTATCACTAGGTTCGTTAAAAATATTATTTTTTCCCCTAAAAAGTATTAGTAGTCCCCTTGAACAATATTTGTAGTAGCTCTCATGAAAAATAGTGATTTTTTTCCCTCAAAAGTATTAGTAATCCACATAAAATGTATTAATTGTCCACTGGAAAAGTATTAGGCAGTGATGTAATATTAAGCAGTTGCATAAAACATTGTTCTAAAAGGCCTAGGCAGCCTCCTATCGCCGACTAGGCGCTAGGCACACCTAGGCCGATCTGATTTTGCTAAAATCGCCCAAAAAAATCGTTCAGGCAAAAAATCGGGCTATGCGGCTAGAAATTGGGCCTAGGCGCCTAACTAGGCAGCCAAAAAATAGGGCCTAGGCGCCCGCCCAGGCGGGCTAGGCGAAAAAAATCGGCTAAAAATGGTAAAAATTAAATAAAAAAAAGAGAAAAACAATGCTATTTCTAGGTGCCCGCTAGGCGTCTGCCTAGGCGCTGGGCCACCGCCTAACGAGCGCCTAGCGATTCTGCAACCTTGGCATAGAATCAATAGGACCCTCAAAAGTATTAGTTTTTTTCGTAAAAAGTATTACCAATCCCTCGGAAAAGTATTAGCAATCCTCTTGAACAACTTTTTAGTATTCCTCATTAAAAATATTAATATTCCCCCTAAAACATAATAGTAGTCTTATTGAAAAGTATTAGGTTTTCCGACCAAAAGGTATTTTAGTATTCCTCTTGAAAAGTACTAGTTTTTCTCAAAAAGGTATTTGTAGTCCCTCTTAAAAGTATTAGTTCTCCCCCCTAAAAGTATCAGTAGTCTTCCTGAAAAATATTTAGTAGCCCCCCTAAAAAAATTAGTTTTCTCTCTGAAAAGTATAGTAGTCCTCCTAAAAAGTATTAGTTGCTCTTTGAAAAAGATTAGCAGCGGATGTGGTTATTGTGATGTTAGTGGTTGTGCAGTTGTTGGTGGCTGTGTGGGTCAATGGATTAGACTAACTGCGGGACGGGTATTTGGATCTGTCTAATAGATCTAATCCATTAGACGGTCTGATAGGAGACTAAGTTAATATTTTTAGGGGAATTACTAAATATCTTTCACTAGTACTTTTGGAAGAAAAAAAACTAGTATTTTTTAGGGAAACTACTAAAATACTTTTTAAGGAACTACTTATACTTTTTCGAAAGGCTGCTAATATATTTCAGAGGACAAACGAAAAATTATATTATGACACCAACTATATTACAAAAATACCACCGTTTAATATTTCAAAGAAGCCATTGGATTTGAGTCCAGACCGTGAGGAGTTTGTGGCTAACAAAATGGATAATCATACCGTGAGCAGTTTAGACCCAATGCGACTATGTGCAACATGCGCGGGCCCGAGCTCGGGCTCGGCTCCGGCTCTGGCTCCTATTAGATAAATTTTTTTATCATGATTTTGATGATTTGGTTCGATTTTGTTCAAATGAGTTTTTAAACCAAAACAATGTCCCTAAATATTGTCTAAATACTTCCGATCGACTTAAAATGTTTTTACTATTTTTCGGAGTATTTTTTGGAGTTTATTTTCGATAAAAAATTAGACAACACATTTGTTTCAGGCTCGACCGGTCGCCCTATAGGGCAACCCGTACCTGAGTCGAGTTTTGAAACTGAAAATGGGACGTAGAAAAAAAGAGGAAGGGCGACCGGTCGACCAGGTGGTCGACCGGTGAGGCGACCTGTCGACCGACCGGGCGACCGTGCACGGGAGCACATCTTTTGGTTCAGTCTTCTCTGTTTCGATTTTTTATCAACCCCAACCGGTCAAGACTAAGGGCGACCGGTCGCACCCCTCTCCGACCGGTCCCCCTGTGTAAAAATAGCAGGAATTTAATTTCAATCTTATCTCTGCGTGACCGGTCGCACCCCTGGTTTATTAGCAAACTATCCATTGCATTTTCAGACAGCTTTTCCCTATTTTGTGGGATTGATTTCTAACAGCTATTTTGATGATTTTAAATGGTTTCTTTTGCAGCAAATCACTCCCCAAGGAGGAGCCTATGTCTGGAAATGAAAGCCAAGTCCTCTCCTATAAATAGAGGCTTCATTCAAGCAACAAGATACAACACTCTACACAAGCAAAGAGCAATCAAGCAAACACTCTCATATATCTTGTTGTATTAGCCTTAACACTTTCACTTGCACAAATTTGAGGTCTAGGCTTTCAATTCTTGATTACACTTGTACTCATATTGTATCAATCATTATTGAGTTGTAATCTTAATTTTTGTCATCATTCAAGACAAGACATCCTTGTGAGTATTCTTGTGGTAAGAATACACTTGGGTGATCTAGGTGATAGGTGTTTGAAGGTTGTTGTAATCTTCAAAGGTGTTGTAAGAGGGTTGTGGTAATCCTTGTTAAGTTGGATTTATATCAATGTATTGAGTGCTCTAGACTAGGATTTTGTGTTGTTTTCGGGTATTTTAGTGTCGTTTGAGTCGAGTTTGTGTCATTTGGTGTCGTTCGAGAATCGGGACTGGACTTGGTAGCCGAAATTGAGCAAAAACGGTGAAAAACGGTGAAAAACGTGTTTAGATGGTGAATATCGCATTTTAGAAGTTGAAAAATGGGAAAAATTGGGTCACATACGAGCGCTGCAGTGCCAAAACCCCCGCGCCGCAGCGCGGGGGGTGAAAAATGGTACAGTACGTAGGGAAAAGGAGTGGCGCTGCAGCACCCAAAGCAAGGGCTGTCTTATACAATCTGTGAGGCCCCTTTTTATACCCAATAAGGAGTTAATCATTCTTGTATTAAATTAGTAGTGGGACACTTGTCCATTGTAGGGTGTATCTTGTAGGGTGTATCTCTTTGATTGATTAGTTGCTATATACTAAAATAATGATGCTATTTCCGGCACGCGTGGGAGTAGCCATGTGTTTGGGAGAATCTTGTTGACCTTGAGGGAACATTACTGCTTTTGAGGAACTATTTTATTGGGGGTATGTTCTTTTTGACTAGTTGACTGACGTCATCTTTTGTTGCTCTTGTTACGTTGGTCCTGCTCGGCAGGGTGCCCATTTAAGTACCTGCTTGACTTTGTTCTACTGGGCCGAGCTCGGTTTGTGCCATGTCATTAGCTCGGCAGCATACGTCATTCGGCTTGGCGACTTACGTTATCTGAGTTATCCTGGTCGGCTGGCATCATTATTAGCTGAATGGCCACGTGGGATTACTTTGGTTTAGCTCGGCTCGGGTGTCATTACTTTGATTCAGCCTGGCTCGGGTGTCATCGATGGCCCCCAAATTTAATTCCAAGGAGAAAATTCTTTGAATCGGATTTAAACTTAAATGCTAATCATGAACCTTAATGAAGAAGAAGAAACCTTAAAAGTCTTCAGTCACATATGGCTGTCATTCGTTATTTAATGCTAGAAACGGCGCATTAATTGGGAGTTATGATGGCACACACGTGGCATTCTGCGGTTGGACCATTTTGCACAGGAAACGGGGAGACACGACCATTTCTGCAGGTATATGACGTTTCTTGCAGCTTTCTGAATCTGAAAACACGTGCCCGTTGGGTGGGTGCGCCACTTCCGAAGGAAATTACCCTATAAATACCCAATTCTTCTTCCATTTCCTACTTTTGCATCTACCATCTTCTGAGCAGCATCCACCGAGACCGAGCAGGAATTTCAGGTTGGCCTAGAGCAAAGAGTCTCAAGAATACTTAGGTATTTTCAAATTTTTCCTTTCTTCCATCTTTTCTTAACTTTTTCCCTCAAAAAACATGTCTGGTTCCGAGGATAGTCAAAATCGAAACCCCAGTGTTGAGGTTGAAATAGAGGACCCTCCATCTGATCCTTCTGTTAATTCCTTACCAGAAAGAGAGGTTCCACCAGCAAGCCCAATCTTCGTCGATCTTTCTAGTTCAGAACAGAGTCCCGAGGAAGAGGTGCCAGTTGAAGAGACGCACGTGATTTTCTACCCTACTCCGGTGACAATATTCTGGGACGGTCAAGTGTATAAGTTGGGTTTACCTCAGAAGGAGTCAGGCGAAGAAGTTGAACACTCGGACCATCATTCCGACAGATCTGCTGAGATTATGGGTTCTTTCCGTGATGATCGTGAAGAGGTTAGGGGTTCGGAGGAGGCCGGTGCTGAGGTTCCCCGAGCAGGTGGCTCGGAGTGAGATGGGCACCATCATGGAGACCAGAGGCAGGGTGGCGGCCCCCCGTTGAATGTAGTTGAAGACTGGACCAAGACCGTCCAAAATGAGCAGATGAGCATGATAATGCCAAGGGAATTAGAGGAGCTGTACTAGAAATTCATGATTCCATCGACAGTGCATTTTTTGTGTCCGGACCCTGCCAAGGTGCCTGAGCATCTGCCGACAGGGTGCATTGCCATGTATTCCCACAGCTTGCTGTTCGGGCTGAGGTTTCCGTTGCCTCGTTTCATAACAAAGTGAATCCAGAAGTGGAACTTGCCCCCATCCCACGTGCATCCGGTGACCTGGGGTCGGATTTTAGGGCTGTTGGTGCTTTTTTCCAAAGAGAAGTACTCGCGCCCTCATTTTGACGAGATAAACGAGCTCTTTCTCTGGAAGGCGACCCCAGGAGCCCAAGGACGCCTTTGGGGTGGCACTACGTGCAGACCCGACCCAGTTATCTGGACGGGCTGGTCTCGGGCCTTCCACAGTCTCTCAAAGAGTGGAAGGACAAGTGGTTCTGGGCTGAGGGTGACTGGCAGTCTGACCGGGGGAGCTCATTCCTTTCCCCACCACTTACTTTTTGATACGATTTCCGTAAGCATTTTCCTTTGTTTTGAATTTTTCTTTTCCTTTTCTTTGGTCATTGACCTTTTATTTCCTCTTATTGTGTAGGTAATTGGCCCCCCACGGGCGGTCTCTCCAGGTCCTTCGTGAATCATCTGGAAAACATAGAGGTCGTGCCCGAACCAGACAGGAAGATACAAGTTATGGTTACTGAGATGGAGTTGGCTGCGGCCGGCCTGCGCGGGAGGTTGTCCGACATCTCAGAGAGCGAGGAGGAGGACCAAGGCAGGATGGATCCTCTGTTGGCCGGGTGAAGAGGGGCCCCAGGGCTGGAGCGTAGCCCAGTTGGGGCCGAGTAGGTCGTTCTGCCTCCCACAATGCCTGTTGGGCAAAGGCCAGCCACGACCGAACAGGGCGTACCACCTCAAACAGGGCCCGTTCCTCCTAGGCAAGTGCCTTTGATGGCCGAGCGGACCGAGCCAGTTGAAAGGGCTCGCCCGACTGATACTCGAGGTAAGCATATTTTCATGAGTTCAATATTTTCTCTTCAGTTATTGGTTTCGATCGTACTTATGTTTTGTTTATTTGTTGTAGGTCTAGCAGGGGAGGACTTGTTTGCCCATTTTCATCGGGTGAGGCAGACTGTTGCCTAGGGGGTTGGAGTCACTGCGGGTCGAACCGCCGAGACCGAGGCGGAAAGATGGGTTGAGATCCAGCATGGCAAGCGCCCTGCTGAAGACGAGCAGCCCCTCAGGAGGAGGAGAGGGAGTGGCGTGGAAATAAATGAGCCTGGGCGGACTGAGCGAACCGGGCCTACTCCACGGGTGTCGCCAATAAATGTCCCCTCAGGCAAAGAGTGTCAGCGGGCCTTCTCTAATGATTTGGGACGGGAGGCTGATTTCATTCCCCCCAATCTTAGCCAAGAAGAGGCTTGTGAAGAGATGGTTGGTCGGCGGCCGAGGTGGTTCGTCGAATTTGCCAAGTGCTCGACGCCCACCGAGGAGCAGGTGGCAAAGCTGCCTGCGGCCCGACGGGCAACGCGGGACGTGTCGGCCAAAGCTTGGACTACTAGGATCGAGGACTTCTGCAAAGAGACCGGTTGGGATGAGAAGGCATAATATGCCATGAGCTTGTCGGGCAGAATTATTGGCATCCTATGGCATATGATCAGACAGGCTCGCGACCTAGAGATGCGCCATGGTAACCTCCAGGAGGCTCATGATACTTTGTTGGGGATTCAAGCATCCCTTGAGGTTCGGGCCGAAGAGGCTGTGAAAAGCACCGCAGAGGAAAGAAGAACTGTGGAACAAGCCATGGCCGCCCGGGATGCTGCTCAAAAAGCTGAGGAAAAGCTCCAAGCGGAAGTCGCACGATTGAGGGAGATGGTGGCCTCCTATCCAGGGAAAATGGAGAGGCGAGAGGCTGTAGTCCGGGGGGAGATGGGGGAGACTTTCAGGAAGTAGGTCGAGGAGGCTCGAGCGGAGGCCGTTCAGGCTTATAGGCAGTCAGAAGAATACGCCTACATGTTAACCTGTGGGCATGCGACCAGTATTAGGGAGATCCTTGTGGACCTCAAGAAAGGAAATTATGTGGTCGAGTTGGAGGAAGAACTCGGCCGGCTGAATGCGGACTTGGATGCTATTCGCCCACGATTTCCTGATGTGGTTGGCGAGCAGGGCGCTCCCCCAGCTCATGAGGAGGAAGTTGCCTCCAGTGGTCCGACCCTGGCTCCTTCCCTCGGCGGAATCCAGCCCCCTGCCCCTTAAGGCGCACTTCTTCTTTTTTGCTTTTGATGTAAATGGCCTCAGGCCTTTTGATATAATTTGCTTCGGCCCCCTGTGTAAACATTTTGCTTAGGAATGGAATTTCTTTTCAACCATCTATCTATTCTGTTGTGCCTCTTATTTTGATTTTTTTGCCGAGTGTTGCGCTCGGCTTCCTTTGTATGCTCAAGTGGTAAACTGAGTGCTTGAATATATTTTTACCAAGTATTGTGCTCAGTTTTATGGAATTCTATCTAAGTATTTTGCTCGGTTTTGGGCGAGCCTTTTGCGTAAAATTTTCTAAGTTTCGTGCTCAGTTGTGACCGAATTGTTTTGAGTAAAAATTTTCTAAGTTTCGTGCTCGGTTGTGACCAAGTTGAGTGGAATCATTTCCAAGATTTTGTGCTCAGTTTTGACCGAGTCTTTTGAGTGGAATTATTTCCAAGATTTTGTGCTCGGTTTTGACCGAGTCTTTTGAGTGGAATCATTTCCAAGATTTTGTGCTCGGGTTTGACTGAGTCTTTTGAGTAGAATCATTTCTAAGATTTTTGTGCTTGGTTTTGACCGAGTCTTTTGAGTGGAATCATTTCCAAGATTTTTGTGCTCGGTTTTGACCGAGTCTTTTCTTGAGGCAAGCTCGATGCTAGGTCGAGTTTTATGGCGAGCTCAGATTTGGGCTGAGATGAATAGTCTGCGCTCGGGACTCGGCCGAGGCGAATAGAGTTGTGCTTGGGGCTTGGCCGAGGTGAATGTACTGCACTCGGGGCTTGGCCGAGGTGAATGAACTGCGCTTGGGGTTTGACCGAGGCGAATAGAAGGTAATCTTTAAGGAGAGCTTACAGAATATCAGATGAAAAAATAAACTTCATCTCAGTTGGCTAGGGTTGACAGGAACCATACTGAGCCTGTTATTATCACTTCAGAACATCTCCACTGTGTTGGAGCAACATCTAGGAAAATGGATCAAGTAAAATGTTCAGAAATCCCAGGCTTTACTGATAATATTTCTTTAAGTAGGTTACATTCCATGGATGAGTGAATTTTTCCCCACTTAAATATTCGAGCTCGTATGCGCCATTCGATAAAGCCTTGCTGATTTTATACGGGCCTTCCCAAGTCGGTTTTAATGGAGTGGGCTCTGCTCTAGTACTTTCTTTAAGACCAAGTCACCAACTAAGACCTTCATTTCTTTCACCTTTGAGTTGTAGTATCTTTCACTTCTTTGTTTGTATATAGCATTTATCATCTCGGCACTACATCTCTTTTCTTCCAATAGATCTAGCTCGGCTCTCAAAGCGGCCTCGTTCTTTTCCACATAAAAATTTGCAACTTTGAATGTTGGGGCTCCGATTTCCACAGGAATAACAGCCTCAGCCCCGTAGGCTAGTGAGAAGAGCGTTTCCCCCGTGGCAGCTCGGTGCGTTGTTCGGTAAGACCAAAATACACCATGTAACTCCTCGTGCCAATTTCCCTTAGATTCTTCTAATCTTGCCTTGTATATTTGAGAATTTTATTTACTGCGGGTGGTATGGAGTGGAGAAGTGGTTCTTGATATGATCTTTATCAAAAAGCTCAAAATTTTCTGTTATCAAATTGATTCCCGTTGTCCGTTACTATCGAGTGAGGCATCCCAAATCTGCATATTATTGATTTCCACAAAAGTTGGTGGTCTTTTCTTCACTTATTTTTGCCAAAGGTTCTGTCTCGGCCCATTTGGTGAAATAGTCCACCACGACTATGTCATATTTGATGCCCCCTTTGCCAGTGGGGAGTGGTCCGATGGGATCAACTCCCTATTTGGCAAATGGCCAGGGATTGAAGATTAAAGTGAGTTGTTCGGGATGGTGCCTGGCCTGCGGAGTGAATCATTGGCATTTTTCGTATTTTTTTACTATCGAGATCGTGTATTGTTTCAGGGATGGCCAGTAGTATCCTTACCGGGTCAATTTGTGCGCCAGTTCGGGCCAAGCAGGTCGTTGCGCAAAGGCCAGCCATGACCGAGCAGGGCGTACTGCCTCAAACAGGGTCCGTTCCTCTTGGGCAAGTGCCTTTGATGGCCGAGCAGACCAAGCCAGTTGAGTAGGCTCGCCCGACTGATACTCGGGGTAAGCATATTTTCATGAGTTTAATATTTTTCTTCAATTATTGGTTTCGATCGTACTTATGTTTTGTTTGATTGTTTTAGGTCTAGCAGGGGAGGACTTGTTTGCCCATTTTCACCGGGTGAGGCAGACTGCTGCCCAGGGGGTTGGAGTCAATGCGGGTCAAACCGCCGAGACCGAGGCAGAAAGACGGGTTGAGATCCAGCGTGGCAAGCGCCCTGCTGAAGACGATCCAGAAGAGGAGCAGCCCCTCAGGAGGAGGAGAGGGAGTGGCGTGGAAATAAATGAGCCTGGGCGGACAGAGCGAACCGGGCCTACTCCACGGGTGTCCCCAATAAATGTCCCCTCAGGCGAAGAGCGTCGGCGGGCCTTCTCTAATGATTTGGGACGGGAAGCTCATTTCATTCCCCCCAATCTTAGCCGAGAAGAGGCTTGTGAAGAGATGGATGGTCGGTGGCCGAGGTGGTTCATCGAATTTGCCAAGTGCTCGATGCCCACCGAGGAGCAGGTGGCAAAGCTGCCTGTGGCTGGACGGGCAACGTGGGACGTGTCGGCCAAAGCTTGGACTACTGGGATCGAGGACTTCTGTAAAGAGACCGGTTGGGATGAGAAGGCATAATATGCCACAAGCTTGTCGGGCAGAATTATCGGCATCCTATGGCATATGATCAGACAGGCTCGCGAGCTAGAGATGCGCCTTGGTAACCTCCAGGAGGCTCATGATACTTTGCTGGGGATTCAGGCATCCCTTGAGGTTCGGGCCGAAGAGGCTGTGAAAAGTGCCGCGGAGAAAAGGAGGACTGCAGAACAAGCCATGGCCGCCTGGGACGCTGCTCAGAAAGCCAAGGAAAAGCTCCGAGCGGAAGTCGCGCGTTTGAGGGAGATGGTGGCCTCCTATCCAGGGGAAATGGAGAGGCGAGAGGCTGTAGTCTGGGGGAGATGGAGGAGACTTTCAGGAAGCGGGTTGAGGAGGCTCGAGCGGAGGCCGTTCGGGTTTATAGGCAGTCAGAAGAATAAGCCAACATGTTAACCTGTGGGCATGCGACCAGTATTAGGGAGATCTTTGTGGACCTCAAGAAAGGAAAGTCTGTGGTCGAGTTAGAGGAAGAACTCGGCCGGCTGAATGTGGACTTGGATGCTATTCGCCTCCGATTTCCTGATGTGGTTGGCAAGCAGGGCGCTCCCCCAGCTCATGAGGAGGAAGTTGCTTCCAGTGGTCCGACCCTGGCTCCTTCCCTCGGCGGAATCCAGCCCCCTTCCCCTTAAGACGCACTTATTCCTTTTTGCTTTTGATGTAAATGGCCTCAGGCCTTTTGATATAATTGGCTTCGGCCCCCTGTGTAAACATTTTGCTTAGGAATAGAATTTCTTTTCAACCATCTATCTATTCTGTTGTGCTTCTTATTTCAATTTTTTTGCCAAGTGTTGCGCTCGGCTTCTTTTGTATGCTCAAGTGGTAAACTGAGTGCTTGAATATTACCAAGAAAATTCCATGCCCGTTGTTATCATTGGGCGATGGTACTCAGGCAGGATTGGGACGCTGTTCTGGATTTGTTTCCACAGTGGGTGGTGGAGGTTATGTACATAATGTTTCAAGCCTCCTTTCTGGACCAACCTCATGATTTCTCGGACAAGGTCTCAGCATTCATCTATTTTGTGGCTGATCGACCTGTGGTAGCTACAATATCAGTTGGAATCCATCTTGGATGGGTCCAGCCTAATTTGGCGGGCAGGAGGTAACATATTTAGGTTTCTAATGTCCTTCCAGATAGCCGAAGGTGTGTGTGTCAATGCGCTCTTCAAAGGCGCCACTTCAGCTCTAACTTCTAGGTGAGCCCTATAACCTGTCGTGGTGTTGTCAGAAAATGGTCTGAACCTGGAACCTTACCCGGAAGGGGCGTCCTTTTGGCGTCCTTTCGAGGATTTTGGTGTCTATGCTCGGTGGCGATATTGGCCATGGACTCCTCGGCACATATGTGTCTTTTTGCTCGGAGGAGAAACTCCTGAAAAGTGCTCGCCCCCGATTTGTGGATGGCATAATTGAATTGGGTTCCAGGGGTGAACCCATCCATGGCTGTGATGACCATCGTGTCATCAGATACCAGCTCCATTTCACGGATTTGTTTGTTAAACCGTGTGATGTAACTTTTTAATGACTCGTCCCTGTCCTGTTTTATGTTGACGAGAGAGTCTCTCGGGGCCACGCAGACCTTCGAAGCGGGATAGTGTGTGTTGAAAGCTGGCATCTTGTCGTTCCACGAATGTATACATCCCGATAGTAGAGTTCGGAACCAACGGTGTGCCCAATCACCAAACGTCAGGGGGAAAGCTCGACATAGGATGGCATCGCTTAGGCTATACGACTCCATCCATGCCAAGTATTTGTGAATGTGGGTAGTGGGGTCAGTTTCTCCATCATATAGTCCGATCTGGGGAACTTTGAACTTTGCGGGAAGAGGAGTTTCCAAGATGTGGGGGGCAAAAGATGACGCCACGCTCGTCCGACCCATGGTGGGACTCGGATGATGTCGAGCCCCTTCATGTGTTTCCTCTAATTCGTTGAGTCATCTTCGTAGGTGGGTGATTTCTGCCTCTCGCTCGTCGAACGGGCTGGGCCTCTAGGCTCAGCTGGGCCCGGGATGTTCTCGGTCTTCAGGGAATCGGAGTCTCCATTTATGGACCGTTGAGGTCGTTCTTGAGTCGGGTCCAGCCCCAGGCGTCCTGCAAATATAGAGCGGGTTCATCGACGATGGAGCGGTGGAGAGGATTCGGTCACTACGTTGTGTTCAGGGGCGTCCTCGTGTTGCCTTCTCCTTTGTTGCCTGTTCTCAGGTTGAGGGCCCCGAGAATTGGCCTCCTGATTGTCTGGGTTTATCGGGGGTCGATTTTGAATATTTCTTGGGGGGGTCTACCTGAGGTGGATTTATTTGGGGTTGAGGTGGTATTTGAGGCTTGGGGGTTTGCAAGGGCTTGAGCCAATAGTTGGCTCGTTTGTTGGAGAAAGTTAGGGTCAGTAATGAGCTGCGTGATAGGTAATGCAATTGTGACCCCAGTTCCTGCTTGTGGTGCATTTTGGCCGTTTGTATTTTGGCCAACTTGTGTTCCATGGGGCAGGTCGTCATTCCTCTGTAGATTTCTTGAGTTCTCACTCATTTTTTAAAGAGAAAAAGAACGTGTTAAATTTTTGCTGGAAATGTTCAGGCAGGAAACAGAATATCACTGTATTTTGTTTTTTTGGGAGCGCCCTTCTTCTAGCGTCAATTTGTTGACGTGCTTTTTTGGTCAACAAATGAAAACATGGAATTTTAATGACGTGGAGAGTAAATTGAAATGAAAGACTATCAACCAGGGGCTAATTCGGCCTTTTTTTTTATTAGAATTATCAAGCAGAGCGTGTCTGGTCGGTTCTCTACAAAATGCTTCTATTACAATTCTTTCTTCTCTTTTTTCTACTGTCTTTTTTCTCTCTCTTTTTTGTCCTGCCTCATTACAATCCGTGAGGTCTCTTTTTATACGCAATAATGGGTTAATCATTGTTGTATTAAATTAGTAGTGGGACACTTGTCCATTGTAGGGTGTATCCTGTAGGGTGTATCTCTTTTATTGATTGGTTGCTATATACTAAAATAATGATGTTATTTCCGGCGCGCGTGGGAGTAGCCATGTGTTTGGGAGAATCTTGTTGACCTTGAAGGAATATTGCTGCTTTTGAGGAACTATTTTATTGGGGGTATGTTCTTTTTGACTAGTTGACTGACGTCATCTTGGGCTGCTCTCGTTACGTTGGTCCTGCTCGGCAGGGTGCCCGTTTAAGTACCTGCTTGACTTTGTTCTGCTGGGCCGAGCTCGGTTTGTGCCACGTCATCAACTCGGCAGCATACATCATTCGGCACGGTGGCTTACGTCATCTGAGTCATCCTGGTCCGCTGACATCATTATTAGTTGAATGGCCACGTGGGATTACTTTGGTTTAGCTCGGCTCGGGTGTCATCAATTTGTAGGAAGGTTTGCGACCTTTACATAACTCATACGGAGTTTTATCCTTATTTTTTGTGGTATTTTATTTAGAATGTGGTTAGCCGAGAGAATTGCTTCCCCACAAATTCTGAGGTAAACCGGAATTTATCAACAAAGCATTCATCATCTCTTTCAGAGTTCGGTTTTTTGCGTTCAGCAATACTGTTTGATTGTGGTGAATAAGGAGCAGTCGTTTGATGAATAATATCGAACCGAGCAAAATTCATCAAAAAGAGCTCCATATTCTCCACCTCTATCGCTTCGAATTATCTTAATTCGTTTGCTAAGTTGATTTTCAACCTCACTCTTATAGTTTTTAAAAACTTCTAAAACCTTATCTTTACTTCTCAAAAGATATATATAACAGTATCTTGTGCAATCGTCGAAAAAAGTAACAAAATACTATTTCCGACCTCTAGTTTGCACAAACTTTAAATCACATATATCACTGTGAATTAAGTCTAGAGGTTCTATTTCTCTTCCACCGAGTGGAATGATGTTTTTGGCCATTTTCGCATCAACACAGATTTCAACACATGTGATGTAAATTTATTTTAAAATTAGATAGTAATTCCAACTTTACTAACCTTTTCAAAGTGTTAAAATTCACATGTCCTAATCTAATTTGAACACTCAAGCAAATAAGAAGAAGCATTTATTTTATTGCTTTCAAAGTTTTGGAGTACATTCATTACATTCATCTTGAACAATCCATTATCTAAGTACCCCTTCCCTATGAATTGTCCATTTTTCCTTAGTACAAACTTTTGAGCATCAAATACTAATCTAAGTCGTGTCTTGACCAACAACGATCCTGACACTAAATTCTTTTGAATGTCTGGAACATGAAGGACATCTAAAGCGTGCGAAGTGCGCCTCTAAAGTGCCCAATGCAACTATGTGCGACGTCCGTGGGCCCGGCTCCGGCTAGGATGGTGCGGTGCTTTTTGATCTAGCCAAAGGCTAGTCAAAATTGACTAGGTCCACTAGGGTGTACCATAAGGAACTTCACATGATTACTCTTTATTAGTGGTGAAGCTATTTATAAACTAGTCAAACATTTAATATGTTTCCTATGTGGGATATGGCTTTCCATATTCCCACCCTTTTATATTCCATATATAAAAGGCATTTTAAGTGGCTAACTTCATTCATTTATTTCTCATTCACCCGACATTAGTTTTGAGAAATTCAAAATGCTAAACTCATCTACTCTCGGTGTAGATTACGTTTATCTCATTTATTTCATACAACGAATAAATGAACCCACTTAAATAATTGGTCAAACTCCGGTCAAAACCCAATTTATTAAAACCAATTCCAAAAGTAAAAACTTGAACATTTACCCAAAAAAATTTCAAACGAAAAAAACAAACTCACATCTAATATTTTAAAATATCAAACCAAAAACTATAAATAAAATCGAACGATCCACGACAACATGTGAACATTTTTATGCTATGCAATGCTTATTTAATGAAATTTATTAAACTGGTGATTGTCGGGTGAATCTGCCTCCAAGCGATCTCCTCGAAGCACCTAGATTTCATCACCTGAAATGTTGGGAACATTAAAGGGGTGAGCTAAAGCCCAGTAAGTAAACCCCATGCATGTGATACATGTTTATGCTATGCAATGCTTTGACAAATATTCAGTGAATGTTGAAATTTTTACAAGGAACTTTTGCTAAAAATATTATAGGATCTTTATAATTAAATTTACTAATTCCGTATTTTTAAACTGAGCGTTAAAGGTAACACGTCTAGGTTAGGACTCCTAAATTTAGGGTGTTACACACCATCTACCAATATCTTTGCCGCTAGAGTAACTTTGGACCATGCTTATTTAATTACCACCAAAGCACATGAATGAACATAAACTTACAAATGCATAAACAAGTACGGGACCATTTCTGCATTAACTAATATAGCCTTTTCCATGATTGTCAGGATAGAAACTATCTTTGAAGTTTCAGTTAATTATAAAAAGAAAAACAGAGAATTTCCAAATTTACAAAAAAAATGGGAAACTTGAGGTTTGATTCTATCTTAAATAGAGGAGGTAATTGTAATATTTTTACAAATTAAAATGTTTTTGCTTATGGAGGTAGGAAAAGTTGAATACATTTTGTAATTTTTAAAAACATATGGGTTTTTTATTATTAGCTCAAATCTCATGGGTAGTTCTTGTAATTGTCCCTAATTCTTATCAGTATCAATAGTAACAATATAGCTACACATAAGCCATAATGACTTTAAAACAAAAAAAAAAAACAGAAACTTTTGGACAGAGGAGAACTTACATCGCCAGTATAATTGGAATTTCAACCGGGAGAGATCAGAAAAACAGTGACTACACACTGCCATGGTCATTTTTGGGACGTGACAATAAACTTCATATAAATGAATATTTGAGACTGACAGATACCGAAATTGCAAGACATGATTGGAAAAAGTAAAATACATAACACAGACTTACTTTCTTTCGATTTCCAGGGACAATGTCTAATCCATGTTGATTTCTTCATCTGGATAAGGCGAAACTAGGCTTTCCGAATAGGTTATGGCTTCAATTTTAAAGTCATCAAAGTCATTACTAAAAGGATGATGCTGCGGGTTATTTGAATCATATATCCTTATACGTGATCCATAGTTAATTAATATCTTGCCATCCACCGACAAAGACAACGGCCTCGGTTTGACAAAACAATGATCCCAAAAATTCGGAAAGAACGGGATATGAACCACTTTAGTCCACGATTCTGTCACACCATATTCCTTCATCACCCACACATCCATGTAATCATTATGTTCACAATTCACAGCAAGGCAACCTCCTAAAATGTTTAGCTCAACTCTAACATCATCATCATCATCATAATTAGGTATGGGTAACTCAGCAAAGACATCCATTGAAAGATCATAAGAAACAATAAACCACTCAACTGGTCTATCCGAGCCACGCACAGACCAATGGATGGCTCCATTCAGAAACTTGCCCGACTTGTAAGTATTCCCACCCGGCCAATTTAGCAAAACCTTCCAAGAGTTCGTCCTCATACTGTAAACCTTTACTTGAGATTGAAACCCACTTGTTTCATGTTCGACACTGAAAAACTCAACCACCTTATAGTCATTGTGCAACTCATCATAACCAAAACCATACGACATGCGATAGCACTCAAAACCGACATTTGTACCAGTGCCCGGCAAAATATTTGATTTTCCGGTACTCGGATTCCACAAAATGATAAAGACAAAAGGAGAAAATACACAAACCAACCCATTACAAGAGCCCAGAAGCCATATTGAATTGCCTTTCGGCTCATTATCAGCATAAGGAGAATCAAACGAAACACGCCGAAACAGCGAATTTTCATCAGTTTCAGGAGGAATAGAATCAATGGAAACAGAATAGTTGATCACAGAGTAAAGAGAACAAGTGTAGTGATCCAATGGAAAGGTTGCGGAGCCAAACATGAGTTTCTCATGCATATATGAATTATTCTTGGTTGAATTCTTGAGGTGGGCCTTGACAAAATGAGAGCTTGAAATTAAAGAAAGCCATCCTTTTGAAACAGACCTGAAGCGCAGGAGAGACTTCACAGGTAATCTCAAGAGTATCTCCATAATGATTTCTTCCGGTAATGTCCTTCCGATGATAATTTCATCATAAAAATTTGGTGAAACCAGGCTTTCAGAATAGATTATAGCTTCAAGAGCGACACTAGTATTAAAAGGATGAGACTCTGGGTTATTTGAATCATACATCCTCAAACTTGAACCATAGTTAATTAATATCTTGCCATCCTCCGACAAGAACAACGGACTCGGTTTAACAAATCCATGATCCCTAAAATTCAGAAAGAATGGGATGCAAACAACTTTAGTCCACGATTCTCTCACACCATATTCCTTCATCACCCACACATCCATGTAAACACTATGTTCACAAAATACAGCAAGGCAACCTCCTAAAATGTTTAGCTCAACTCTAACATCATCACTTTCAAAGTTTGGTATAGGTAATGCAGCAAAGGTATCAACGGCAAGATCTTGACAAACAATAGCCCATCCAATTGATCTATCAAAGTTGCAGACTGACCAATGAATTGCTCCATTTAGAAACTTGCCCGACCCACTAAATGAAAACCCACCGGGCCAATTTGACAAAATCTTCCAAGAGTTAGTCCTCATACTGTAAACCTTTACATGAATCTCAAAGACACTTGTCTCGAAAAACACCACCACCTTATAATCATCATGTAATTCATCATAACCAAAACCATACAGCATGCTGTAGTAATCAGAATCTACGTCTGTGCCAGAGTCCGGCAAAATTTTCGATTTTCTCGTAGCTGGATTCCACAAACTGATAACTTTAGGGGCAACAGATACACAAACCAACCCGTTACAAGAGCCCACAAGCTCTATATAATCACACGGCACAACAAAAAGATTATCGAACCAAACACGATCAGTAATTAAGTTTTCATTAGGTACATAGTAAATGGAATCAGTGTAAACAGTATCCTCAACTAGAGAGCGAATAGAACACGTGTATAGATCCACCGGAGGCAGTGTAGTGGCAACGATAAGTCTATCGTGGGCATATTTATTATTCTTCGTTGAAACATTCAGATGGGATTTCCCAAATTCATAACTTGAAATCAATAAAAGCCACGATTTTGAGACGCACCTGAATTTCAAGAGGGAACTAACCGGCAGCCTCAAGAGGATTTCTTTAATTATTTTTTCTGGAAGATTCGGTAAAGGCAATGAATCTTCGGGAGGTTCAGTCATCATCTCGATTTCATTTGCCATGATTTACTTCTTAAATTTCTGCAGTGAAGTAGTTCAATGGTGGAACTTGAAAGACCATCAAAGAATTAAAACCTCTCTCCTTCAAGGGAAAGCACGAAACAAAAACCTCGTTTTTCTTTTGCGATTGCTGTAAACGATTAGTCCAAAGCTTATATTTATACAACAAACGAGGATGTGAAAAACTTTCCGCCTAAACTTCCTTACGAAATAGTAAAAAAATCTGTGTACAGCCTGTGACATTAATTCGGTAACTAGTAAAATATATCTCAGAAATAATTGATGGATTTAATTGATTTGCCATCCAAAAATAAAATCAACTATCGTATTTTTCTATAAAGTTGAGATTTGTGTATATTTATTAATGGAAGGTTTTGAATTTTGTGTGGATTTCTATGTGTAACTATAGTATATCGGACACACAAAACTTCAAAAAATAAAACATACAAATCTTGACAATATGGTATTGTATTTACCTGTTGATTTTATGCTTTCTTAACTTAAACAATAATATATTATCTTTTCAAAAACAAAATTGAATTATCAAAAAGATCCCTAATTAAAAATCAGAATAATAACATTTAAATGGCAAAAACTCATGTAGGACTGTCTTACGGGTCTCAATCCGTAAGACGGATCCTACTGACCCGCGGACCTGGTCCCCGCGGATCCTGTTGACCTGGTCCGCGGGTCAATGCTACCTGCAATTTTTTTTTTTTTTTTTTTCTGTTTTTCTATTTTTCTTCCCCACTTAAAGTAACAGTTTTATGAGAAAAAGTGTCGGTTATTTTAGATAAAGTATCATATTTTTTAATATATCCACAAATTATGACATTGAAGGTAAAATAAATATATCAGAGTTAAAGTAACACATTTATGAGTAAAAATATATATTTTTTGAGACAAAATATCATGTTTTAAGAGTAAAAATATATGTTTTTTAAATAAAGTATTATATTTTTTTAATAATAAATACAAAAAAGTATGAATAATAAATATGATAGAGTTAAAGTAATACTTTTATAAGTAAAAGTATTTATTTTTTAAGATAAAGTAACATATTTTTTTAATATAGTCCAAATTATGAATATATTAAAACAAAAAAAATATATAACAGATTAAAGTAACACTTTTATACATTAAAGTATCTATTTTTTGAGATAAATTATCATGTTTTTTAATATAGTCACAAATTAGAAATGAAGGAAAGAAGAAAAAATAAAAAAATAAATATGATATAGTTAAAGTAACACTTTTATAAGTAAAAGTGTCAATTTGTTGATACAGTTACAAACTAGGAACAAAAAAAGAGGAAAAATAAAAAATAAATATGATGTAATTAAAGTAACACTTTTATAAGTATCCATTTATTGAGATAATGTATCATATTTTTTAATAGACTTGGGTTCAATTCTTAGCCTCTGCATTTAGAGGCTTTTTTTTTTAATTTACCAGACTTATTTATGAATGGTTTATATACATGTTTATACTAAAATTGGACAACAAGCACTAGTGGTGTAGTGGTAGAATACCACCTTACCTCTCCATAGGTGCGGGTTCGAGTTTCCACTGAAACGGATTTTTTTTTTTTTTAAATAACAGGTCAGTGTGCTGGGCGGATGGGCTCGGGGTGGGTGTGTTGGGCGGATGGGCTGGGGGCGGATGACTGGGCTGGGGGCGGGTGGGCGCGAGCGGATGGGTTTTAGGATCCGTCTTACGGAATAGGATCCGTAAGACGGTCCTACAAGAGACCTACTCCATTTAAATTTGTATTAAAAAAAGGTTATTAATTTGAATGAAAATTTGGAAAATCAAAAATATGAATTTGATACACCAATAAACATAGGCAAAACTTAGGTAAGACCATCTTACGGGTCAGACCATGTAAGACGGATCCCATCGACCCGGCCGACCAGGCCCGCCCATTCTTATTATTATTATTTTTTATTCTTTTTTGGTTTTCAGCCTACCCCACACACCCCACCTCTCTTCTCCTACTTCTTTCGCGCCCATTCTTCTTCTCTTCTTCCTTTTCTTTCAAAACTTCTTCAACTGCCTTTTGGAATTCGATTTTTTCAGTTTTTTGAAGTTGTAATTGTGCTCTGTTAGTTCGAGATAACATCCGGTAAGAACATCATTATTTTTCTCCGTTGTTTTTCGTTTTTGTTCGATTCTAGGGTTTTGATATTGTTCTTTTTTATTTTTTGAATTGGCTTGCAGCATTGCGTTGGGATCTGTTCCCGACGGTGTATCTAGGGTTTGGCTATTGCTTTGAAGCTTTCAAGTTTGCAGCTACTTCATTTTGTATATTTTCGTAAATATTTCTGTATTTTTTCGAAAAACATAAATTGTAGAGGAAATTTTATGTTTCTTATGCACTCTGATGGTATATATGTGTAGTTTTGTTGGGGGATAATTTCATTTTTCATACCCAATCTATACCCTAATTTCACTTTTGATACCCCTGTTTTCAACCTAATCAAGATCGGTACCTAATGTTTACAAAATTAATCATATTTGGTACCTTTCCGTTAACTCTCCATTAACTCTAACAGTTTAACCTGTTATAGCAGGTTTCCTTCTTAGAACAACCTTTCAATTTCAGTACCTAATGTTTTATGAATAATCTTTTCCAGTACCCAAACTTTACTTCTGCTACAATAATGGAAATAATCCATTACGACCATATCAGGCCCAACATGCTTCCGTAAAATTAATAGATCCCTCAAAATTCATACCTCTTTTGACCGAAACACCGCCGGGTTAAGTGGTTCGCAACGCCACCAGTCGGAAAATTACTGCCCCCAGATCGTTTGACAAACAGCTCCTCACTGTTCAACCTCACCCTCAGGGAAGATGATCTGCAAGTTATCCGACCCCTTCAAAGACTAAGCCAAAGAAGCCATGGCCTTGGTTCGTTTCCTACTCCAGGCGTAAAAGTATTTCTTCAAAGGGATAGATCAATAGAACACTATGAACACATGTTGAACAAAAGCCTTTATTTTATTAAGAACTTAAAGAAAAATTTATTACATTAGTAATCTCCTTTTGGGAGGAGAAAACTTGTTTAGCCTCTCATTATTGAGGCTTGCACTCGAAAATACATAAATTTAAAAACTAAACACTCAAACTTATTACAAATTTTCACTCAGATTTTATTGTAAGAAAACTAAGGGAAATGTTCGATGTCCTCAGCTTCCTTCAAATCCTGCAATTTATAGAGGTAAGTCCGGACTTGAAATTTGGACTTCAAATCTTGTTGAGATGTAAGACGTCACTGCTTACATCATACTCCGAATTATTACTCGCTTGTTGTCTTCCTTCTCTTTCCGCGTGACTCGGCCCATGTGATGGTTGTCGGGGGAATCTTTTAAAAGTTGGCCTGCGTGGTCCCCGAGGAAAACGCGTCTTGTGAGTGGGCCCTTGTCTTTTCCATTTGTATGGTCTGTCGGTCGGGTTTAGGTCGGAAACCTTTCCCAAACTCGGGTTCCTTTCATTCGGGGCATGCTTGATGATTCGATCGATCCAACGGCCAATATGCGCCATGTTCTGAGAATTTCCGATAAGTTTCTTTGCTCGCCGGAATCTTGTTTTCCCAGAGAATTCTCCTTTTGGTTTCAAGAGTTCCTCCGCAAATCCCGTGGTTGATCCGGTCATCGAATTCAAAAGGAAAGATCCATTCGCCGACGGAAGAACTTAAATGGATATTTGACTTTGTCCATTTCGAGTTAGACAAACCCAAAGACCCCATGCTCGCCTGGTAGAAGCTTCGTCTTGAGAAAATGCTCCTACTAACATGGTCCTTCTTCCGGTGAAGCCGCTTTAATGTATTTTAAAGCATTTCCATCCGGTCTTCTTAGCTTGATGAAATGAAAAGCTTCATTAAAGCCTTTCTTTTCTTGGTTCAGAGCCGTGACCGATAAAATACGGTTCAAAATATCCCCTCCGGCCAAGTGTGGATTATTGGCCCAGTCTCGTAAATCGCTTCCCAATCCATTTTGGTAATTTTGAAATTTCGGGAATCCTGGTGACACGGTATAGATTGAAGCTAAAGCTCCAAAAGTATACCATTCATGTACTTCATTTGGATGACTTCCTGGTTTCATCCAAACTCGGGATACTTTCCGAGATATCAACCATTGTTTTCTTTTTCGGGTTAATACCTTGTCTTGTAACTAGTTTCTCCCATTGCCGATATACCGCATAGGAGAAATCTTATTCTCATCGTTTGAACCTTAGATTTTTGCTGTCGTGGCCTAAGATTCAACTCTCCTCTTTTACCCAGTCAGGGCCGGGTTGACTTGAAGACTCGGGTTGTGACACCGGAGCTTCAACATTCGTTACGATTTATACACCTCGGGGATGCATCACCCGCAACACTTGTGATTATGGTACTTGAATCCATAACCTCCGGGTTAGAGCCCCGTACTCTCTCGGCCCCTTTTTGCACCGTAGGAGATACGGCCTGGAAGAGAGGCCCTCGCATGCTAAGAACAATTGTCCTTGAGCGAACCGGCATGCTCGTATTTGACTAGAAACGGTTTACGGTCGTCACTGTTGAAGTCGTCCGGCAACTTCACGCATTGAGACATAACGTCTCAAAATCTCGTTCTAGACTCTCCAGGTTTTCCCGAGATGTCTTACTCATTTAAGGACCTCGTCGACAACGCGTCCTTCCATCTCGTGTCAAGAAATCGCAAGAATATTTTCATGAGATTTTATAATGACAATATCATAATCATAATATTGACATTCACTTGCCATCTAAGTAATCGAGCCTTTTCGGTTTTGATTCAATTTTGTTTTTTCGAAAAGCCTTGACACTTGAATTATCAATTTTTAAAGTAAACTTTTTAGCCAAGTAAAAATAGAGGCCATTTTTTAAAAGCCTTTCGATCGCAAAGAATTCTTTCTCGTTAATATGCCATCTGTGCTTGCTTCATCGGGTGTGAATAAACCATCGCAATATCTGCATGGCACTTCTTCATTTGGTGTGACCTTAGTAAGAACTGCCGCACCAACCAATCATCACGGCATCCGTGTATAGTAACCAATTCGTCCTCGTCTTGGGAATCGCAAGCTTTGGAAGCTTTTTACAAACTTCTTTTAGTTGCTTAATTCCTTCTTGATGTTCATCTTCCCATTTGAATATTGCATCTTTTTTAAGCAATGGGCTAAACACCTTCCTGTAATATGCCAGATTGTTAATGAACATCCCGGCAAAATTAACAACTCCAAGAAAACTCAAGTCGCTTCTTGTCTTTTAGTGTATCCGAAATCCCTCAGTATCTTTTCCACAATATGATTCTCGTAGAATAATTCCAGATTCATCGATTTCAATTCCGAGGAATTCAATCTGTCTTGTTGCGATTACCGCCTTCTTTTCCGAAAGCACTAATCCTTCTTTGTGACAAACATCTGAAAATATTTCCAAATGTTTGAGATGCTCTTTCATGTTCTTTGATGCGATTAGAATATCGTCGATATACACGAACATGAAACTGAAATAATCTTTGAAAAGATTATCCATTTTTCTTTGATATATTTGGGGTGCGTTAGCCAATCCCATAGGCATCACGTTCCAAATATAGTGTCCGTGTGGTGTAGAGAAAGCTGTAAACTTCTTACTCTCTTCCTCCATCTTGATCTGGTAGAATCCAGATTTGCAATCGAACTTTGAGAATATCTTGGCACCTTTGATACAGTTAACCAGATGTTCTCTGCTTGGGATATAGTATCCGTCGAACTCCAAAATGTTATTAATTCCTTGTAATTAATAACAAGTCTTCGCTTTCCTCTTTTGATTTCTCCATGGTTTCGACTAAGAACCCTGGATCATTTCTTTGTATGGAGAAACTCCTGGTGAAATTAACTTAAGGTCAAGATGTTCCTTAAGTATCTTCTCGCATATCCTCACGATCCGCCTGGTTCATAAGGATTGGTTTGAATCTTACGAACTCGTACTCCTTTCCAGGTTTAACCTTTAAGGAAGCTTTGAGCTCGTTCTTGTCCCACCAAGCCAAAGGATCTTCATTATAATTCCTTTGGATTTTCTTCTTAACATCCTCGAGTGATATTTGTTCCTCTATGGTTACATCACACTCTGTGGATTCTCCATTAGACTCATCCATAATTCTCGCAATGGCTTCGAGTGACTCGTTCTTCTCCTTGTACGAATGAATACAAGTTATTATCCCATATCTTCGATCCTTCCGGATGGAACCAAATTGTCTATAGGATAATAAAGCTTCACCAAATTTCCTTCGATCCGCCATTTTTGGATTGCGAAGTTTGGCTTCTCACCACGCTTGCTGCGAAAATTAATGGGCATTTTTTTCGTAAAATGCTTCCCGCGATCTCACGGACAATAATCATATGATCACATAAAGTTGTGAAAATAAGTCTTCTCGTCTCGTTCTCTTGTGTGAACCGCTTGAATGTTTGTAGGAAATTGTTTCCAAAGAAAATATCTCGCACTGTATCATGGAAATAGATTGGTGGCGTTTTCACTTTGTACCATGGGGTACACCCGCGCCTCCGATCATGATTTTTGCTTGCTTAATTCCCTGTTAAGGATAAGAATCCTTTTAGAGAAATCTCTTCCCGCAATAGCTGGTAAATCTTCTCCAATTTCTTTAGGAAAAACATCCGCTTTGCAAGTACATATTCCGGCACTGAATCAATATAGGCAAATAAATATTGGCCTTGTATTGACATATAACATTCCAATAGAAATGTATATGGAGAATGGACTAGTGGTCATCGATTCTCAGTATCTTTTATTAGCTTTGTGAACTCCATTCCGTCTTGTAATCTTTCCCAAGGTTTATGTTCCTCAAGAAATTCAATTCCCGGTATTAATTGTTCGGGACCTTTCCCGCAACTCCTGTGATAGTAAGCTCAATTTCTCCTATCTTGAGGCTTCCTTGATACCTTCCAACGATTGGTTGTTGGAGATAATATAAAACATCACAAGGAAAAGTGTTATCCTTTTGAGTGATGTCGAATATTACTTCAACCTCTCGCCATCCTACGGACATTTCGGCTCTCTCTTTGTTTTAAAAACATCGGGGATGCGCGAATCGAATACTTGGTCTCCTTTCTTCCCAACGGCAGTGCTACTCACCATTCTCGTCTTTGCTTTGGAAAGACATCCTTCTAGGCTCAACTCGAGACTCGACTTTTGTTGAAGATGGTTGATCTTGAATTATCATATCAATCTCCTTAATAGTTGGAGATTCAATGATCTCTGGTAACACCACCCTGGCAAAGTCCTCAAAGATTCTTGGGACTTCAATAAATTCCTTTCTCAAGAATACATCGGAATGATGGGTATCCGAGAGAGCATAGGAAATCTTGTATGTGATCGAGTAAGGCCTGTTTCCTTCTTTCATTAAATCGATTCTTTTGAAATCTTGATGAAGGGTTAGGACTCTACTGAAGTCTCGATCTCCCAAATTGTATGCAATTCTAGGATAGACATTAAATGCCAATTTTCCCGCATACAAATTTCTCAGAATCGCTCCAAGGCATGAATCCTTGAGATGCGAGATTCGCTTGTCAAAGATAGCAAGATTAAGAGGCGAATCTATTCCTTCTTTGAATGTTGCTTTAATAATTACTCTTATGGCTCCGATATGAATCCATGAGAGTGTATTTGCAACTTCTCTTTTAACTTTGCTTTTGATCTCTTGTATTTCTCTAATAGGGACCAACTGCATCTCGATCGTTCTTGGTAAACTCCATCGGAATAGCAAATTCTCCCGGTTGTTACCCTGTGGATAATTTGGTGTTTTCTATTACGAAACCCAATTTTATCCAATGCTTTTTCCATAGCTCCGATTGTAAATCCTTCATAGACTTGAAGCTTTGGATCTTCCTTCATGATTCTCATAAGAGTTTTATGAGAAACCGTCGTGTGAGAGAGAAATCCTGACATATCCTCCCTGACCGTCTGTTGAAGAATTTCTTCTTCACTCTGATTCTGAACTGGATTCACTTCCATCATCAGAATAGATCTCTTCTTCATAGATGCTTTCATCCGAGGGAATATCCTCAAATTGATACACTGTATTAAATCGATAATAGACGACTTCTTCGATTTCGGTGTGGCCTCGAATTGTCGACTCCTCGTTTTTGATTGTCCGGGTAATCCGTTGAGATATGCTCTCTTGCTCCGCATGTCCAAAGCAATTACAGTCTTTGAAACTTTCATTAGCTCTAGTGTGAGCACGCCCGAAAGTTCTTCTCCTGGATTTCTTGGTACTTGCTTGATTAGAACCTCGATGATGAGGCTCTACTCCCGCTTGGTACTTGGTCTTTGCCCCGATTTATAACTTCGGGCTTTTTGTTTTGACGAGAACCTTCTAGGTCTCCATGAAGACTGTTTCTTTTGTTGTTGCTTCCTCGGCGGTATGGATGGCTTTCCTTCTTCTTTCTTCTTGCCGCCGGTTGACCTCCCACAACTGTTGGGATATCATTATCCACGCAACATAGAGGAAGCGCTTTGTTAATTCCTCTTAATCTCTTGTAATTCTGTGCGGCAGAGAGCCGCTTGATAGCACCATTCGGATAACTTGGCCTTTAGGAAAGACATCTTTCGGCCACGATTTCTACTTGACTCCACCCTTGTATTCCCGATAAAGCATTTCTCTCCAAGGACTCGGGATTTTGGCAAAGAATAGTCATGCGAGCTTCTTTTTCCTCAATCTTGGATTTCCACCGTATTCGGTGAACAACTTGATATATTCGTCAATATGACAAATATCCAATAACTCAAGGCTATAGAGGGCTTGTTTATATTTCTTTCTTTTTCATCCTCTAATCCTCGAAATAACCCGTGCCGATGAATTGGATTTTGAATAGTTTTGCCATACCATCGACAATTCCTTTAAGTGATTCCCCGATGTGACCGAACTTTTCGTACTAGCATCGGTCATATCCCGAGCAATCTTTACCGATCCTTCAAGACTCATTTCAAGGAGTAAAATGAATGAATCCTTTGTAAGATCGAGGGTTTATTTGAAATTCTCATAGTCAAGCCCATTCATCAATGAGAACTTCTCTGTTTTTAAAATGGGATGTACAGATTTAACATCAACCCATACTGGATGTATTGGGTCGAGGTGCGATCTTCCATAAGGCGTCGATAAACATTCGGCCTTCCGGTAGGTTTGCAGTTCCCACAAGAGGGTTTCGACCTCTTGTTCGAAAGTGGATCACTCCCGGTCGTGAAATCCCCAAAGATGTGGCATCCTCTCATCCCGAGCTCCATGATGTGAACCCGCACTTTCTTCGATGTTAGGATTAATCGGTGGCGGTGGTGGAGGAATTGGTCTACCTTGTGGGTCATAGGTAACCAAAGCCGATTCCTCACTGCGTTCATCTTTAAGTCTACAATACCTAATCCTGCGAAGGATTCGCCAGTCGTGTAGATCTTTAAGATTCATCTTTTCCATATCCATCTTTTTAATTTTTGATGGATTTTCCTTTGATTAGAGCAATGAGCTTTTCCTCATCTTTCATTTTTCGTATGACTTGGTTGGTTTCCCCTTTTGGTGTAAATAGGTCTGTCCCAAAATCGATCGTTTCCTTCCTCCAGGATGAACTTGGCCGTCCTCCAGGTTCTTGACTTGTTTCGAATATCATGAAGGAGTTCAAGAATTTCCTTCGAGCTATATTTCACCATCGTTTCCATCGGTTCTGGATTTGATGAACTTGTATCTTGGTAAATGAATATGGCGGTTGCCATAATTCGCACCGTCTTCGATTTCTCTAAGATCTTCGAGATCTTAGATTTTTCTCGGGAAGTATCTCGTTCCACTCTGGTACTCCATCGGGAATCATTGTTCGATGGGAATTTTCATGAACCGTTTCTTGAAGGTTCATCAAGTGAACATATATAAGTGCAGTTAAGCATCGAATCGCTTATAATATTCTCGCTCGCATTTTGCATTGCTTAAGGTTTCCCGTCGGCTCCGCCGCTCTTTTTCTTCATGTTGGTATTCCCAATATGAAACCTGGTCAAGGTGTTCTTGTGCATACATCATCAATATTTGACGATATTGTAGGTCCCAAGGGGTGTAAGTGTAAGGTTTAGAAGGGGGGTTGAATAAACCTTACCAAATTTTCGATTTAGTCCTTTTAAATCTACTGAGTTGATACTACACAAGTAGTTGTGTCCTTGATGGGCGATCAACTTAGTCACTCAAGAGAGTTAATCACTCAACAAACTCAATCGAATTTTGTTGATGGAGTAACTCAAATTTGTTAGCTCTAAATTAACTCGATTGTGGTTTTGTTTTATTGGAAGACTTAACACCCTTAAGTTTGATTAAGTAAGAGTTTAGTGTTTGGTTTAGTACTTATAATTTATCAAGTGGATAGCAAATTTATCGTGAGATATAAGCGATTAAAATTGCAAGAATTAAAGTGTTGAAATGTAAATGAGACAATGAAATTTTTATAGAGGTTCGAAGATGGGGTAATTCTTCTACTCCTCTCTTCTCCAACTCCTGGAGGAATCCACTAAGTAATGATCGGTTTACAAAGTGGTAGCAGTCCGGATACAAGTCTTGATCACACGGTGACTTGATCCTTTGGGACTCGGCCGGAGACGCCTTGATCACTCGGTGGCTTCTCGTGCGACTCGGCTTCTTCTTCGGGCGGCATGTGCCTTGCTTGCTACTACACTCACTTGCTCAAGCTCTTTGGATTTGATCACGAAGCCCTCCAAAAGCTTAAGACTTGGCTCAACCTTGAACCTTCCTACAATCCTTCCCGGAATGTAGACCCCTTGTTTTCGATATTTTCCTCTTCAAGCGATTGAAGTTATCTTTCCTTCACGGTGAGTGTTGGATTGATGTTCTTCGTAATGTAGGCTTGATGATTGAGAATATTTCAGTTTTTCTAATATGCTTGTATATCTCACATATGTGTCATCTATGTATCTCTTCTTTCTCAAACAAACTCCTCGGCCTTTTATAGTGAACTTTCAAAAATTTGCCCGTTGAAGAGATAGGCTTATTTTTGAAAGTCACTTGCGATCGTTGGCTTGTCTTGTTGCGTTCTTGGAATTGCCATTTCCTCGTATGAATTGTTCTTTCACCTTTTCGAGTTCGACACGGTGTAGTGCTTCCCATTGGTTCATTCCTTTTGCACGCTTCGGGACCGAGCACTCGAGAAAGGTGGTATGGAGATATTACTTGTTTAAGTAATTCTCTTGATTTTCGTGCAACGGATCTTTTCTGATTATCTCGACTTGATCGCATTTCCTTGCTTTCCTCGGGTGACTTAGAGTCACTTCCAATCATGGATGACTCTTCTGTCACTTCAACTTGAGACTTAGCTTTTCTTGAGTTGACTTGGTGATGCTCCACTCATTGCATCTCCGCTTCTTCAAAGAGAGTTCCCATCTACTCTTCTTTGCCATACTCATTTGTTTCGCAATGAGTCTTCCTTCAAGTCTTGAGTTGTCTTCTTGCATGTTAGGGCGTAGGCGACTTAACTCGGCTTGGCCAACTCTATTCATTACAATGCATTTTACAACAAGAATTGGGGTGCCAACTTTCTATTCTAAGTTTTACATGGCATTCATCAAAATCTAAACAATAAAATTCCTAACAATTTCCCCCTTTTTGATGATGCCAAAACTTAAACCATACAAAAATGCAAATAACAAAGATACATACGAGATAGTGTATTGACATAGAATGTATGCGTGAGAATCAATCTTTTTATTGATCATATCATTCTTGTACTTAACACAATGTTGTTTACAAGGTGTATTAGAGTATATAATTGTCTTCACAAAAAAATAGAGAATTTATAGCTTTATTACAGAAGACTTACATTGTATGTATTTACATAATAAAATACATGAAGGGTTGGACAACAACACTTCATCTCCTTATTGTCTCCTTCTTTCATCTTGTTCAAAGATCTTCTTCTTCTTCTTCTCTTCTTCTTCTCGTCAAATTTGCTTTCTTTTTCTTTTCATATGCCTTCCTGGCGACTTCATCTTTTCTTATTCTTTCCTGTCTCTCCGCCATAGCCGAGTTTGTCTCTTGTTTTCTTCTTCTATTCTTTTTGCATACTCGGCGTTAGTTTTAGCCACTTTCAAATTTGCCACTTGGTCAAGCCCGGCCAGAGAGATCCCTCCTTTCTTTCCGGATCTACGTATTCAATATTCTTGGGCAGAGGCCTAGGTCCAAGCTTCTTCCTCCACTATCGCTTCTTCCTCTACCTGCGGGCGTATCTTTGTCTTTGGGGTCTTCTTCTTCCCGGTGAGTGACTAGCGGAGTGACCAGCAGAGTGAGTATTTGAAGTCCGCTGCTGTCGCCTTCTTCACATAACGTGAGACCCTTTTCCCAAGATAAGTCCCAAGCTTGAGCCATGGACATATTTGCAAAATATCCCTCAGATTCGAGCGTTTTAAATTCATCAGCGATCGTGGCTCTGTCCCGACATCCGAGATGGCATAGGTGTCTCTGTCTCTTTGGAATGCCTCCGTGTTCTTTCAAGATGTTCATAACTCGGCATCCATTCTTCCTTCCACTTCCTTCATCCCTGCTTCAATTGTTTTTCTCTTTTCACCATAGATAGATAGAGTGTTGGAGTGGCGAGTCACTGAGGGGAGTTTTTGCTTATAATGTCATTTTGTGTGAGGACCTGTTGAGGGGTTTGTGCAATCATCAAGGTCATATCTTTTGATCCTTCCCCCTCACAGATTTTCCTTTCTTTTGTTTCAAAATTTCCTCGGTGATTTTCCCTTCTCATTTGCTCCTTTCTTTTCGACTTGATTTTCTTTGCTTTAAGGTATTCCTCTTCCCCCTTTTTGGCATCATCAAAGGATAGAGGAACCCGGGAACATCTTTGGCAAGCATGAAGTCGAGCTGCGGATAGTCGAGTTCTACTTCAAGTCTGCTGCGTTGTAAGCAAAGACGGAATTCGGATCGAGTAGCGTTGGACTCTCTTTGAAATCGGCTTCATCTCGGCCATGAGAAGGCTGAATTTTCTAGTCATGTGTTCTTCCAAACGTCGTAGATCATTTGTATTCGCTCACGCAGAGCTTTATCTCGGCGAGTATGAGCTTCATGCATGTGCTCAATATGTTCTCTCGGCTTCGTTTTTGCATCGGCATTTTTTGCTCTCCACACTAGCCGCTTGTTGAATAATGTCTGAAGTATCTCACTTGTTCCACACGCATTGTTTCTTCTTTGTTGCCACCATTCCCTTACTCGACTATTATGCCTCTCAAGTCGGGCCGTAAGGTTGGCATCTCTGTTGTCGATCGCATGTCCAAAGAGGCACGATGCCTCTCCATCCGTTCAACCTCGGCAAATAGTGCCTTGAACACTTCTCGGACTTGGTGATTCTTCACATTGCGGTGATGGCCATACAAACATCAAAGTCATAAGTATTTGGAACAATGGTATCTCAAGAGAAAACAGAGTGATGCGTGATAGCGTACGCGTTCATTCTCGACTCTTCATGGAGTTCGGGTACTTCCGGGGAAAACGGAAAAGATTCTACAAAAGATTCATCACCGCCAACCGGGATGTTCAATGATGAGCGGTGCGCGTGAAGTTCTTTTGGGAATCGATCTGCTGCGACTTGAGGAGCCTGTGTAGTGGTCTCTTGTTGGTGGGTCTTGTTGTGAAGTGGACCCGACTTGTTTGAGCCTCAATTTGTCTCAACGCAACCGTTGGTCTCGGTGATTTTTCCATTTGAGTAGACTTGTCCTCGGCCTTATTAGAAGCGTCATCGGATGATGATGAGATTTCCATTGGTGGCTCATCATCAAAGTTAAAGGTTGACGAGTAGTCTTGGGATCGGACTTGCTCGCGCTTGGAACACCCGGTGAGTCTTTTGGATTTGGCACGGGGATGACTCGGCTTCTTCTTCGCCGATCCCGAGAAAGGATACATCGGGATTATCCTGGGAATCATGAAGTGCGCTTATCTCCTTCTCGGATGGGTCGATTATAGCGGGAGGGATGTTCTCTACTTGACTTCTTTACCCAGGGAAGTCTCAACCTCCCGTGGGCCTTCATTACCTCCAACGGTCTCTCTATCGGCGAGGCTGGTGGTCCTCCCTTTCGACGATGTCATTTGTCTTAGGGTCTTCTGCGGTGGCATCCATTGGAGTCTCAACCCCATGGATTGCACTTTCATCGCCCAGTGTTAACTCCCGGGGCCGTTCCATCTGTGCCTCGACTGCATCAGCGGCGTCATTAGCCTTACGGCGGTTGGCACCTCGGTGAGATAGTCTCAACTGCCCGAGCTTCGTTGATGGCAACTTGTTGTTCTTCTTGTGTTTGTATTTTCTCTACTTCGCCTCCTTGATTCGTTGTGGAGTCATCTCGCAGCATCCTCCACCTTGCCGCTGCGGTGGAGGGAGTTTCCCCCTCGGTGGCGCACCGAGTGAGTGACTTGGAATGGGGTCACTCGTCTCCAAGCTCCCCCATTTGTTTCGATTGATTGTTCGGCCGTTGGGACGGTGGTAACACACCTTCAATAGGGGTTGGCTGATTGGGGTCCCCATTGTCCCGGTTTCATCGCCGGTTCCTTATTGCCTTCCGAGTGAGTGGGGAAGTGGTAGCAAAGAACAACATTGGCGATTTCTTGAACCACTCCCATTGGATCAATTTCGGTGTGTTCGAGGAGGACTCTCTGGTCCCTCCATCAATCTTTGCTCGTGAAGGATTCTTGATTCGTGCAATGCTTTTTGCATTTGCAACTCTTCGTATGGGCGTGACATTCTTTGGATCCTCATCACTATCCGAGAAGACATCAAGGAGAGGATGTGTGTGTTCGTGGTCGGAGATAGAGGCGGATGCTTGCCTTTTCACGTGCCTCGGCTTCCTCGACTTGCTTTTCTTTCTCTTTTTCCTTGTAAATCTGCAGGATATCTAAGCGATTGTCTTCATCAAGTCTTTGGGGCACGATTTTTAGTCCAAGGAAATTTAGCGAGTTCCTCTTCTTCTTCTATAAACTCGGGCCGTTGGAACTGTTCCCTTGACTTACTCAACTTCCATTTCCTCCACTCACGCAGACGATTTTGGATGTCCGGGTAAGGTGGAGATAGGATCATTACATCACTATCCGCTCTAGCAGGTTCTTCTTGTGCTTATTTGTGTGAATTACAGTTTGTGTCTTCGGGTTGCTGCCTCTGCTGATCGCCTTGCGAGACCATTTGTTTCATCAACTACATCACGGAGACTCTACTTTCTCCAGTAGTCTCAGTATCTTCTCTAGCCGAGTGGCCCGACTCATTTGGTTTCCGATTCGGATCGCTTGATGATTCTTCTTCGTCTCCTTGTTTGTACCGAGAGGATTTCGGTTCGAGAGACGGTGTCCTCTCGAGTCTTGAGCGGCTGGGGCGTCTTTGGTGTCTTTTTTGGGGAGCGGGCCGTCGTGGCTTCTCGGTTCTCCTCTTTTTGACGATCGGAGAAGGTATTTGTGAGTCCTTCTCGACCGCTGCTGCAGGGGGGAGACACGGCTGCTTGGGGCGGTGTGACTCTGCTGCGGGGCGGGGAGCATGTTTGGTTTTCTTTCTTTGCAGGGGCGCGATCTTCTTAGCTTATTGCGCAGGGCACTTTTTCTTGGGTGGAGAGGAAATAGTGTATCTTGGGGTCGGTGATTCCCCCTCACCAGTGTCGACTCTCTTGGCGTAAGCTCTCTTCGTGCGCTGAGAGAGGTTTGCTCTCGAACATCCTCTTGTTAACATGGAATGCCTTCCCATGTCTAAGAGGGACTCCTTTCACCTCCATTAGCCGGCCAATCACTAGGCCATATCCTAGGGATCCTCCAAATGTGCCATCTTCTTTGAAGGATTTGTTCCCACGTTACGCGCAGAGTCTGCTGTAGACAAACTCAGCCCGATTTATCTTCTTTGCTTCGATGATTGCAGCCATTACAATCGGCTTTGCCTTTGTGATTGGTCAAAAGCCGCCAAACTTGATGTCGATACATTTGGCAACTATGTCCAACGACTTGTGGTAATCCTCCTTCAATCTCTTGTTTCTTTGTATACACTATTTTATCGGCAAAGTCGAGGCTTGGCTATTTCTTTCCAAGCTTGCCCAGGTTTACATCGCCGTTAATCTCGATGCTCCAGCCTGGTGGTAGTGAGCAATGTTCGCCAAATCCTTGGCGAGAGATAGTCACCGCTTTCCGTGTACAAATGACTTGATTCCTTCATCGTGAATCTCGGCATTCACGTAGAATTGTGCGACTTCCTCCACATATGTCATCGGGTATTCCAACGTCGAAACGGTTTTGCACCGGACGTTTCTAACTTTTCAGCGATTTTCTTCACTAGGGTGTCGTCGGACCCTGTTTCATCATTCCGTCAAAATCCACCGTAGAGCCGGTGTGGATTTACTTCCTAACTTGGTAAAGTCATAAGTTGGTGCCATTTTGGGATTGTATCAAGGAAAAACTCGAGAAATTGATTTGAAGATAGATAGGGTTTCGAGAGAATTTTGCCTTTGCTTTTGAGAGAAAGAAATGAACAGTTTTTAGAAGTGTGAGAGAGAAAACGGACGAAAATGGTTTAAATATGGTTTATGAAAGGGCGTGCGGGTGGTTTTGAAATGTGATCAAAATCAACGGCTTAGATTTTGCACGCCTATTTAGCATTTCATGTCTCGTATTTAATGCGGCAAAGCATTTATATCCAATCATAAGCTTGGTGTGCGGCTTTATGTCGTACACATCATCATTATTCGACGTATTTCTTAAAACATTCCCGCTTAGTCAAAGCGACAAGCGTTTTTGTCACTTGCTCATAAGTTATTCAACTTATCCCTTAGCTGATTTAACTCTATTTCTCACAGATTCTCTTAGTGACTCACTATCGGTGACTGTAAATCTGTCTTTCCGACATCTGGTGATTCTTGGTGATTTATGTTTTCGACTCTTTTTCACCCCTTTTTCTGTTCCATTTCTCTTCTTTGATTCATCCGAGTGTCACTCACTCAATTAACCCCAACTCATGTTTGAGTTCTTCAAATCTTGACTCACATAGTGGTTTTGTGAAGATGTCGGCTAGTTGTTTATCGGTTGAAAATATATTCAGGATGATATCTTTCTTTTCAACATGATCTCTTATGAAGTGATATCGACATCAATATGCTTTGTTCTTGAATGCAACACAGGATTTTGAGTAATTGCAATTGCACTTGTGTTATCACACATGATTGGAATTTCTTTTTCCTCAATTTCATAGTCTCTCATTTTCTTTGTCTCATCCATAGGACTTGGGCAACAACGCCCCAGCCTATGTATTCGCCTCACTCATTTGTAGAGGTGGCTATTGAGTTTTGCTTCTTGCTAAACCAGGAAATCACTGTTTCCTAGCATTTGACATGTGCCTGAAGTGCTCTTCCTATCAACTCTGCATCCCGGCATAGTCGAATCGAATAGCCAATTAGCTTGAATCCACCTTCCTTTGGATACCATAGGCCTACTTCTTGGCTTCCTTTCAAGTATCTCAATATTCTCTTTCTTTCTTTGTCATATGACTCTCTTTTGGAGCATATTGAAATCTTGCACATACACCTACAAACAAAGGTGATGATAACGGCACGCTTCTTTGTGAGATAGAAGCGATGATCCAATAAGTGCTTTCGTATCTTGTTTGATCTCTGAGGCTTGCCATCTGCATCCATGTCCATTTTGTGATGTGTTCATTGGTATTTTCTGAGAAGACTTCTCTTCCATACCAAATTTTTTCATTAAATCTCTGGTGTATTTTGTCCGACTTATGAAGGTTCCATCCTTCAATTGTTTGTTTCACTTGGAGTCCAAGGAAGAATGTCACTCTCCCATCATGCTCATTTCAAATTTACTTTGCATGAGGTTTGAAAACTTTTCACATGACTCTTTGTTTGTGCATCCAAAGATGATGTCATCAACATATATTTGAACAAGTAGAATACTCTTCTTGTCTTGGATTCTGAAAAGTGTTCTATCTACTTTTCCTTTTGTGAATCCATTTTCGATTAGGAATTGTGACAAGGTATCATACCATGCTCGGGTGCCTGCTTCAATCCATACGAGCTTTCTTGAGTTTGTATACCTTATCTCCAAGAGTCTTCTGTTCAAATCCTCGGAGGTTGTTCAACATACACTTCTTCTTCCAATAAACCATTTAGGAATGCACTTTTTACATCCATCGATATACAATGAAATTCTTGTGAGTGCATAGGCAAGGAACATCCTTATAGCTTCCAATCTTGCCACGGGGCAAATGTTTCATCAAAATCTATCCCTTCTTCTTGGCAATATCCTTTGGCTACTAGTCTTGCTTTGTTTCTTACCACGAGAACCTTCCTCGTTCATCTTATTTCGAACACCCATTTGGTTCCAATAACATTTTGATGTATGGGTCTTTGCACTAATTCCCATACTTTATTTCTCTCAAACTGATTGACTCTTCTTGCATAGCTTGAATCCAATGTGTGTGTCGTCCAATGCTTGGGACACATCTTTGGGCTCTATTTGCGAGATGAAGCATGTGAACATGGCTTCTTGTTGAGTTCGGATCTTGTTTTGACACCTTCTCTTATATCTCCAATGACAAGTTCGTGGATGGTCTCTCGGCCATCTTACATCGAGTTGGAGTAAGTTATTTGGATTGATCGACTTGCGTGTGTGTTGGTGTGGTCGGCTCTCGTTATCACTTAGCTGAAAATTTTGAAAATTTTCTATCTCATCTTTTTTGAGATTGATGATTATCTCATCTTCTTCGAATTGATGATTCGGCTTCGGCGTCGGCATAGGGATTCTTCTTACGTATGGTTGGATGATTGACTTATCGGTGACTCTTCAATGTCTTCTCCATTTACCTTTGGCTCATCGAATACTACATGAATGGATTCTTACGTAACCATAGTTCTTTTGTTGAGTATCCTGTAGGCTTTTGCTTTCAATTTGAGTATCCTAAGAAGATACCTTCATCGACTTTAGCATCAAAAGCCTTTAGATTGTCTTTGCCATTGTTGTGGATGAAGCATTTACATCCAAATATTCAAGTATGCAACATTTGGTTTTCTTCATCCGGATCTCATAGGAGTCTTTGTCATTTGTCTATTTATCATACATCTGTTTTGGGTGTAGCAAGTTTGTGTTGATTGCTTCACCCAAAATCTTTTTGGTAACCCTGCTTGACTAACATGGTCCTTCTTTGCTTCTTTGAGGGTTCTATTCTTCTTCTCGCAACTCCATTCTCATTGTGGAGTTCTTGCTGGCCGATAGTTCATGACCAATACCATTCTCAATACAAATCGAGTTATTATTCCATTGACAAACTCGGTTCCTCTATCCGATCTTATTTTGATAATGGTTTGACTCTTCTCGTTTTGAATCCTCTTCATCAATTTGTGGTAGTTTTTGTAGAGTTTCTTTCTTCTTGCACATGAATATTGTCCATGTATATCTTGAATAGTCATCTACTACCACCAAGGTGTATTTCTTTCCACTTATCTTTTGTTTGGTTCCCTTTGGGCCAAATAGATCCATATGAAGCGGATGTAATATTCTTGTTGAGGATGGGCATGTCTTTTCTTTGAATGACGATTTGATTTGCTTTCCCTTCGACATGCATCACATATATTCTCCTTCTTGTATCGAGTCCGGAAGTCCTTCTACAAGATGACTTCTTGCCGACTTGTTAATTGTTTTGAAATTCGGGTGACTCAACTTTTTTTTGTGCCACGATTAACTTGATTAATTTGTGCTTTTTGCTAGTAGACAGTCATTGGGTGTTGCGGTTGACCAATCCACTACATACATATTTTTCTGTCTACATCCTTGCAAAGACAACTTCATTTGATTCAATGTCTTTGATTTGGCATATTCCCATGTTGAATCCAACGTTGTAACCCTTGTCACGAGTTGGTGATGCTTAGCGAGTTAAAGTTGAGTCCTTCAACATATGCAACGTCTTTGATTTCTAATCCATTCCTCTTGATGGTTCCAATGCCTCTTATTTCATGAGGAGCTTCATTTCCTCCAAATATGACTTTTGCTCCTTTAACTTCCTTGAATTTTGACAGATTTTTCTTGTTTCTGTCACGTGTATGGGAATGACCACTATCCATGTACCAGGTTCCTTGGCACTCATTTGTTCCTTGAACTGCAATCAAGGAAATTAAGTTTTAGGTACCCATACTTGTCGGGTCTGAGGGGTTAGAATTGTAAGATGATCCAACCAACTTATAGCCAAATGATTTGACTCTAAGGGGTTGCCATCTATCGATGCCATAATCATAATTAATTCTGGCAAATTGCTTGGGGATTCTAGGTTCATACAAATTTTGTCTCTTTTTTGTATGCTGCATATGCGTTTTAGCAATTGCCTTCCTTGGGTAATTGTGGTGACTTTGAGTGTGATGCTTAGGTGCATATGTGTCTTTGATGAAAGCTCTTATACTTTTGGAATGGCCTTTCTTTGAGTTCTAGGCCTTTGCCATTTGGGCTTATATTCCATAAGTTTATCTTTGATGGTTCACATTATTCCAATCACTTGGCTTGGATATTTTCTACCATTCCCATCATATGTATTTCTTTTATGGATTTTTAAGGGTGTTTGGTAGCTCGCTTCTTCTTTACTGAGTATTTTTTTGTTTGGAGCTTTTTGAGAGACTATTTGAATCTCTTCTCACTTGTCCTTTCAAAGACACTCAATCGGTATTGTTTTCCTTTTCCTTTGTAACCAAGGCCAGTTTGCTTGTTATTGTGCTTTGGAGTGAATGTGTGTGCAACATTTAGAGTTTTGGATTTTTCAGACTCTTCATGACTTGGAGATCCTTTTTCCAAAATTATTTTTGAGGTTTGACATAGCACAGAGGAATTAAATCCTAAGCATGTCTTGTCTCCACATTCTCTTTGACTCATGATAAGATCATCCAATGATTTAGATGCCTTAGTGAATGAGGCAATAACATTCTTGAGGTCATTCTCCCTCTTTTCTATAGCAGCAATTTCTGCTACTAATTTAGCATTTTTAGCCTTTAAACTTTCATTCTCATCAGCTATTTGACTTAGAGTACTCAGCTCCTTAGTCAGCTTTGAGTTTTGACTTTTGAGTAGGCTGTTTTCCTCATTCAATAGTGTGTGTGAGGATTTAATGTGTTCAAAATCTTTCATCATTTTGCCTAATGAATCATAAAGATCGAGTGGGTGATGAAGTGTGTGTGTCGATCACTATCACTAGTGTGCGAGTTTGTTGAGTTAGATTGTACCTTATCTTCTTGATCTTGTTCTTTGGCCATCAAGCGGATCAAGGCTTCTTCTTGAGTCACTTGAGTAGTCGGCTTCTTTGCTCTCAATCGAATCATTTGTCTCTCTTGACTTGGTTGTTTGTGATCTCAAGCAGACCATCATTGCCTTTTTCTTTTCTTGTCTTCTTTCTCGAAGATCTTCCTTTCTTCTTCATCCCCTGTACTTGTTGACTACAGGATATGGACGATCAATGGCATAGTGACCTGGTTGTCTGAGTTCCAACATAGATACTCAACCTTTTGATCAGCTCTTTCCATTCTTGGATTGTCACCCTTTGATACTCAACTTTTTGATGATCTGTTCTCTTGGTTGGCCTATCATCCCTTGATTTGGAGGGAGTGAGTGTCTTTCGGAAGATTCACCCTTTCCTCTCTTGTAGTTCTTATTAAAGAACTTGTTAAATCTTTTAACCATCGGGCTATTTCTTCCGGGTCAATGACCTCTTTGACCTCAACTCTCTTCCCATCTTTAACAATTAGAGCAGGTGTTTTGGGTACAATTTGTCTCTTCCTGGTCTTTTTCTTCTCGGCTCAAACTCGTAGGCTTTGAGGTCCGAGAATAACTCATGGTTGGATGTCTTTGATAGGTCCATGGAATGTCTCGTGCCATGACCTTCATTTCCCATTCATTTGGAAGACTTTTTAGGATCTTCATACACATTTCTTCTGTGTATATTCCTTTCCAAGTGCGAGATGACTCATTTGTGATTTACGTGAACCGAGCGTCTAGTTGATCCAGGTTCTCTCCGAGATCATTTTGAAGTTCTCAAATTTCTGTACTGACCACCGATAATTTGTTTTCTTTGATTTGCTCGAGCCTTCACAAATCAATGTCACTTGTCCCGATTTCTTTAGCCGTTTTGCATGATTTGACTTTGTTGAACATGGCTTTGTCCAAGGTTTTGTAGAGGATGTCTTTGGCTACATTGTCCAGGTTATATCTTTTCTGTCATCATTTGTCCACTCGGTTCTTGGTTTTTCAACCATGATGGTCTAGAGCAACATCTTCTTCTCCTTTTTGCAACTCTTCGTACAAAATTGTGTTCACTTTTAAGATTTGCAGAGGCCCATCTTCTATCACTATCCACATCTCATCATGTAATCTTTGATAGATGAGCTCGCATACGAATTTTCCAATCATCAAATTCTTCAATAGTGAACATAGGGATGCGTGTCAAATTTGCTTCCATGATAATAATTTTTAATGAAAAAGAAGAGTTTTGAAAGTTTAAGTACTAAGGCGAGACTTTGAAAAGTTTGGAGATCTAGTTCAAGAATAACCGGTGCGGAGGGTTCAATGAACCAACCGCTCGATACCACTTGTAGGTCCCAAGGGGTGTAAGTGTAAGGTTTAGAAGGGGGTTGAATAAACCTTACCAAATTTTCGATTTAGTCCTTTTAAATCTCTGAGTTGATACTACACATTTGTGTCCTTGATGGGCGATCAACTTAGTCACTCAGAGAGTTAATCACTCAACAAACTCAATCGATTTGTTGATGGAGTAACTCATTTGTTAGCTCTAAATTAACTCGATTGTGGTTTTGTTTTCAGCGGAAGACTTAACACCCTTAAGTTTGATTAAGTAAGAGTTTAGTGCTTGGTTTAGTACTTATAATTTATCAAGTGGATAGCAAATTTATCGTGAGATATAAGCGATTAAAATTGCAAGAATTAAAGTCTTTGAAATGTAAATGACACAATGAAATTTTTATAGAGGTTCGAAGATGGGGTAATTCTTTTACTCCTCTCTTCTCCAACTCCCGGAGGAATCCACTAAGTAATGATCAGTTTACAAAGTGGTACAAGTGCGAGATACAAGTCTTGATCACACGGTGACTTGATCCTTTGGGACTCACCTGAGACGCCTTGATCACTCGGTGGCTTCTCGACGACTCGGCTTCTTCACAGGCATTTGCCTTGCTACTACAACTCACTTGCTCAAGCTCTTTGGATTTGATCACGAAGCCCTCCAAAAGCTTAAGACTTGGCTCAACCTTGAACCTTCCTACAATCCTTCCGGAATGTAGACCCCTTGTTTTCGAGTATTTTCCTCTTCAACCGATTGAAGTTATCTTTCCTTCACAGGTGAGTGTTGGATTGATGTTCTTCGTAATGTAGGCTTGAGGATTGAGAATATTTGCTTTTTCTAATATGCTTGTATATCTCACATATGTGTCATCTATGTATCTCTTCTTTCTCAAACAAACTCCTCGGCCTTTTATAGTGAACTTTCAAAAATTTGCCCGTTGAAGAGATAGGCTTATTTTTGAAAGTCACTTGCGATCGTTGGCTTGTCTTGTTGCGTTCTTGGAATTGCCATTTCCTCGTATGAATTGTTCTTTCACCTTTTCGAGTTCGACACGGTGTAGTGCTTCCCATTGGTTCATTCCTTTTGCACGCTTCCGGGGGTGAGCACTCGAGAAAGGTGGTATGGAGATATTACTTGTTTAAGTAATTCTCTTGATTTCGTGCAACGGATCTTTACGATTATCTCGACTTGACCGCATTTCCTTGCTTTCCTCGGGTGACTTAGAGTCGACTTCCAATCATTGGATGACTCTTTGTCACTTCAACTTGAGACTTAGCTTTTCTTGAGTTGACTTGACCGATGCTCCACTGTGCATCTCGCTTGCTTCTTCAAGAGAGTTCCCATCTACTCTTCTTTGCCATACTCATCATTTGCAGTGAGTCTTCCTTCAAGTCTTGATTGTCTTCTTGCATGTTAGGCGTAATCGACTTAACTCGGCTTGGCCACTCTATTCATTACAATGCATTTTACAACAAGAATTGGGGTGCCAACTTTCTATTCTAAGTTTTACATGGCATTCATCAAAATCTAAACAATAAAATTCCTAATGAGATATGTCTGTAAGGAGTACATCTCGGACATCGGTCCAGGATCCATAATCTCGGAGTAATTTCTCCTCACCAATTGTTAATTACATAAATATAATAAATTTAACTAAAAGTTCTTAATAAACCACAAGCTCACGATACCATTTTCGTGGCCCAAAGTTAAAGAGTTGAGTCTTGAAAAGATCGAGTCCTTTGAATAAAAATTGAAATATCTAGGGACCAAATTTGATAAACCGTAAACATAGGTACCAAAAATGATACATTCGAAAGTTTGGAAAACCTTCTACTGGCCAGATCAACCGGTCGGTTTTAACGATTATTTACGGCGGTATCTAAATTGATTAAAACTCAAAACGTTGGGTACTAAAACTGATTAAACTGAAACCTTGGGATCAAAACTGAAAACTAGGTATATTTGAGGTACTAAAACTGAAAATAACCCTTTTGTTGGTAGTCTTGCGATTTTTACATTTTATTTTTGCTATACTAGAAGTGTATGTGATTCTAGAGAAAGTTGGTTATGTTGGTACTCATGTTTCTGTTTATTTGACTTCATGGCTTAGTGTGTTTTTTATACCTTGAATATATATGTATATGCATCTAGGAAGTAACATATTTAATGCTTAATAGTATCATAAATTGCATTTAATGTATCATTTGTACTTTTAATATATGGCAGTCTCATGGTTGTCTTGGTTTTTGTTCAATTTTCATGGTTTTTACTGAGTTTTTTACAATTCTCTGTAGGTTTACATTATAGTCGAAGATAACACAACAAAAGGTATTGGTAGTAAGGAGAGGTAGAGGTAGGGGAGGGGGAGGGGAAGGGGTAGGGTGGACTCCCAAGATGATGATATACAGGATGATATAAAGGAATCTCAAGTTATTGACAGTCCAGATATAGAGGCTGTTGTTGAGACGTCGATGAAGGAAGATAGGGTTAAAACATCGACGAATCAAGCTATTGTTGGGATGTCGACGAACGAAGCCTTGGTTAAAGAAACCTCTGCTGATACATTAATGAAAGAACCCCCGACTAAAACCCGTGATGATACATCAATGAAAGAACCCCCAGCCGAAACCCCTGCTGAAACCCCTGATGATACATTAATGAAAGAACCCTCGGCTGAAACCCCTGCTGAAACACCTGCTGATACATTAATGATAGAAGCCTCTGTTGAAATGTTGAAAAATGAAACCTCGATGAAGGAAGGTGTTGTTGGGAGCTTGACGAAGAAAGTTCCTGTTGAAACCTCGACTCAAGGAAAAGTTGACGGAGAAGAAGCAATTCCGGATAAGGGTTTTAGTGATGTGCATGACAGAAGATTGAGTAAGGTTGATGGGACAAAAAAATCCTCGGTGAAGGAAATGAGCAAGACTGTTGGTGACAAAAAAGTTGGTAAAAATCCTCGCAAGAAAGGAAACCTATCAGACGATGATAAGAAGAAAGGAAAGCTATTAGACGATGATACCAAGAGGTTAGTGTACTTGAAAGTATTAGTTTTTGTTTTCAAAGTATCATTATTTTTGTGAAAAGTATCAGTGTATGTTACATATATGTTTTATGGAAAGTAGGTGTATGTTTATCATGTAATAAATCAGTGTTTATATGCTAGATGTATCATTTTTCATACTAAAAAGTATATAGAATTTATTCAAAAGTATCATTATTGTATGCCTTGTTTTCATATAAATGTTGATTTTTATCACCAGAAATAAATCAGTGTTTACATGCTACAAGTATTATTTTTTTATTTTGAGAAGTATCTAAAATTTAATTAAAAATATCAGACACTGTTTAAAAAATATCATTTTGTTGTCTGAATAGTATCATATTTCATACTTCAGAGTATTATAAATTACTTTCAAATTATTATTTTTCATATGTGATTGTATTAATTATATTTTTTTTTGCAGCAACTTTCTTACCCAGTGTAGACCCAAGGGTTTATTTGATGTTGTGAACTCTTTGACTGTTAGACAAAAAGATGACGTGAAGAGTATTGAGTTTGGTGGGTTACTGAACCTTAATGTTCAATATTTACCTGCTCCAATGATTATGTGGCTAGTTCAAAGGTTTAATGGGAAGAGTCGGTTGCTTAGTATTGATGATAGGAAGAGGTTTCTAATTACTGCTGATGACATTTGTGATGTTTTCATGCTACCAAGGAGTGATCGAGAAGTTTTAGTTTTCAAACGGAGTGATAGTTTGGTAGTGATCGGGAAGTTTTAGTTTTCAAACGAGTGATAGTTTAGATCTGATTGTTGAATTTAAGAAAAAAGTTGGCATTGAAGGGAGTTCTAGTGTCGGCACTTTGAAGACCAAGTTGATGGATGGTTTTAAAGAAAGAGGTGATGACTTTAAATGAATGTTTGTTTTGTATAGTTTATCAACTTTATTGACCCCGAGTGCAAATAGGATGTTGATGTTTCGTGCTTTGAGTCGCTGGTGGATGTGGATGCCATTGCACATTTTGATTGGTGTTCACTTGTGTTGGAAAGGCTTGGCAGGGCGGTTGATAATTTTAACAAGAAGTCTACCACCCATATAAGTGGTTGTATTTTGGCGCTGCAGATTATATATTTGCATCATCTTAAATGACAAGGAGTTGTTGAACCATTTGATCTCCCTCTCATCCAGCACTGGACGAAGTAACCGCATAAGAAAGCGTGTGAAAGAAAAGAAGAGTGCTGGAGAGTTTGGTCAGGGGGAGTGGGTGGAGGACATTTATCCTATTTCTAGAAAAACAAAGCCAGTTGTTGAAGAGAAAATAAGTAGTTCGACTGATGGAGGTATGGATGAGAGGGGAAAGTCTGGTAAAGAACATGTTGAGAAGGAAAAATCTGAGAATTTTGATGAATCTTCAAGAATCATCAAGTTTGTATTACCAGAGGGGCAGCCGACTGATGATAAAAATGTAAGTTAAATGTAACATTTATTTTCATCTTAAAGTAATAATCCTGAAAAGTATCCTTTTTTGATAAAAAAGTTTTACATTTTTTGCAGGGGTGCACAAAGCCTGTTTGCTGTTGAAAAGGGACATGGAAGCCATAGGCCTTGTCCATATGGAGAGACTTCGATCGGAAATGCATCGTGAACAGGCAAATACTTCTTCATCACCTGATAATGAATTCTTCTCAATTGCAAAATTTGACGAGTACATCGATGTGTTAGATAAATGTTTTTATCATGATTTTGATAATTTTGTTTTTATACCAAAACAATGTTTTTAAATGTTGTCCAAATACTCCTAAATAGTTTAAGTTGCTTCTACTAATTTTCCGGAGTATTTCTTCAAGTTTATTCGACAAAAATTGGACAACACTTTTAATGATTTTGTGTTAATGTGTTTTTACACCAAAACAATGTTTGAATATGTTGTCAATACTCCCGATTGTTTTAAAATGTTTTTACTAATTTTTTGGAGTATTTCTTGAAGTTTATTTTCGATAAAAATTGGATAACACTTTCGTTTCGCGTTGGACCGGTCGTATAGGGCAACCCGTGCCAGGAGATATGTTTTGAAACAGAAAACTCAATGGAAGATTTTTTGAGGAGGTCGACCGTCGATCGGTACCTGGGTTGAAAGAAAAACTCCCTGTATTGCTAAAATGTGACCTGGACGGGTCCCCTAGGGGGTCGACCGGTCGGACACGGTGTCAACCGATCGGACCCCACCCTGACCGGTCCAGCAGACTTGTTTTCCAGTTCATTTTCAATTCGGTAATAGTGCGCAATCGGTCGCCCTATTATTTGACAGCAAAATTATAACCGTTGTGCAGCAGACAGCTTTTCCCTAAATTACGGAGTTGATTTCTAACAGCTATAATCTTGATTTTAATTGCATTTTTTTTGTAGATTTCAATCTCCTAGGAGGAGCCTATCATGTTCAAGACATCTTCTATAAATAGATGAAGAATTGAAGCAACACAACAAGAGTGAAAACTACAACACAACAAGATACACTCAAGGAAACATATTTGTTCTTCATTGTTATTATTCTTTTTGTAATTTGCCTAGCTTATCACTTTCACATCTTGAGGTCTAGGCTTTATCTTTTGATTACATTTGCACTCAAATTTGTATTATTCATTATCGAGTTGTAATCTTGAATTTGGGTTATCATTCAACACAAGATATCCTTGTGAATGGTCTTGTGGTAAGAACACACTTGGATGATCTAGGTGATAGGTGCAAGAAGATTGTGGTGATCTTCTTATTGAAGAGTGTGGTGCTCTTCGAGGTGTTGAAGAATTTGGTATTCTTCAAGTCGGAAGATTATGGTAATCTTCACAAGGTGCCGTTGAAGATTGTTGTAATCTTCAAGTGAGATTGTGTTAATCTCAAAAGAGGTGTTGTAAGGTGTTGTTGTATTAATTGTGGTAATTAATAAAATCTTTTTTTATTTTTGAAATCCATCCCGGAGATACTGGGGTGATAGAGGAATAGGCCCTAGGTGGGTTTAACCTCTATAAATCGACGCGTGTTATTTACTTCCCGCACCTTTACTATTGTCTTGGCTTGTTTGATTCGAAAAAGAGGGCTAAATCGAGAAAATGGAGATAATCTATTCATCCACCCCCTCTAGATTATCGTAGCCGCTTGGACTTACAAGTGGTATCAAAGCCAAACTCTTTGGCAAGCTCGTTCCACATCGCGAGTAAAGAGGAACGATCATCAGCTACGAAAGAAGTCTACCTTACCGGCGCCTCCACCAACAAGCCACCACTATTTGATTCCAAAAATTATACATTTTGGAAAGAAAGAATGGAATGCTATCTACAATGTTGCGGGTTCGATATTTGGAACACGGTCATCAATGGAGAATCTATTCCGATGAAAGATACACCTCACACCTCCAAAGCTCTCAAGGAGCTCATTGATGAAGAGAAGAAAATTATCTCCTTAAATGGTAAAGATCTTAATATTATTTATTGTTCACTTACCATTTTGGAATATGATCATATTGTAGGAATTAAATCGGCTCATGAAGTATGGAGAAAATTAGAAAAAGTATATGCAAATGAAAGGAGTCACTCAAAAGCATCTACTTCTCAATTGAATACAACATGGGATGAGCATCTTACAAATTCCGATGATGAAAACGAATGATGTCTTATGGGCTTCGAAGAAAACGAGGTAAGTTCTAAACCTTCTACTTCCTATGATAATGAATTACAAAATGATTATAGTGATTTGCAAAATGATTTTGATGAGCTTCAAAATGAATTCCAAAGCTTACTTAAATACAAAAATTTGAAAAAGGAATTCAATGTTCTGAAAAATGATAAGGATAGTTTATTTACTTCCTATGAATCACTTTCATGTGCTCACACCACCACATTTGATAAGGTTAGAATCCTTGAAAAGGAAAATAGTACTCTTGTTGAGGATATTAATTGCATGAAAAATGATTTATCAAAATTCAACTTGAGTACCGATAAAATGACCAAAACTGTTGAGGTTCATAGTTGTGATAATTTGAAACTAGAACTTGATCATAAGCCTAATGTTGTCAATCATATGAAAAAGAATCAAGTCTCCATGCATGTTGATCATTATGCTCCTAGAATTATTACTTGTTTTTATTGTGGTAAAAAGGGTCACACGACTAATACTTGTCGGGCTAGAAATAGCTCTAATCATTATTGGAGACCTAAAAGTTTCAAAGTTAATCCCAAAGGACCCAAACACTTGAGGGTACCACAAAACAATGTCATATTAGGTACTCGGTGGAATAATAATCGAAGAAAGATCATACCGCCAAGAAGGCATCAAATGACCGTCTCATTTGATCAAAGGAGAAGACAACATCACAATGAATTTCCAAGAGAAAGACACTATCAACAATGGGATGGACACAATCCTTGGAAATGGAGCAATTGGAGAAGTCGTCATCAACAAAATGATTTTCAAAGAGGAAGATATCATCAATAATGGGAAAGACACAACCCATGGAAATGGCGTAATTGGTAAACCGTATCTCCCCATCTAAATATGCATTTTATTTTTATGCATGTTTTTATTTGTGTCTTAATTGTCAAAATGATTTTTCAAAATATTTTTAAAAGAGTTCTTCTACATATTTGTGTTTTTAAAATCTTTTGAAAAGGAAACCTTGCATGATGTTTTAATAAAATCTTGTGCATTTACTAAGGCTAAAATGTTTTATTATCTCCTATGGATTTTTATGGCATAAGCATACTTGTGAAATATCTTATTGCTTTTAGCCTACACTTGTATCATATTTATTTTGTGCAAATCTTGTTCTAGAATTGTGTAGGATATATATCTTCATAAATGACCATCTATGTCATAATTTGTCATAAAATATCGAGGTACGCACACTATTGTTATTCATCTCATATACTCGATATTTGCCTAAATAGTACTTGATTTTTCAAAGTATTTCACACAAGTGCCATTAAAAGGATTTTTCGATTTTTAGGCACTATTCATTAAAGCTTGTTTTATCCGAGTCTTGTAAAGGATTATAATTTGTTTTGATAAAACATTCGATTTCTATCTTCTTCTCAAAATTATGCATTTGATTGCACATATTCATTCTTGTCAAAACTCTTGTTCAAATACTTCTTTTAAATGAGGTCTCAACTAAAAGCTCCCGAATTTTCAAACTTCAAAAGAGACCTTATATAACTTCCTATAAGCATATTTGAACTTATATGTTTTTATTGAACTCTTGATGATTTTCTTTAAAGCATAGTATGTGTTACTTGTTATAGTGTCTCTATTATTCGATATTAGTATGCTCTTGTGCAAGATATCTTATTAAGATTTTGCAGAAATTTTTGTTATTTTGGAACAAGCTTAATGACCAAGGAAAGGTTAGTAGCTCAAAGGTATTGTCAAGAAGAAGGTATTGATTTTGATGATACATTTACACTTGTAGCACATTTAGAAGCAATTCGCATTCTACTTGCCTATTCTTGTTTTAAGAAAATTTCAAGCTTCACCAAATGGATGTTAAATCCACCTTTCTAAATGGTTTTATTCAAGAAGAAGTCTATGTAAAACAACCGGGGTTTGAAAATTTTTCTAGGCCAAATGATTTTTATAAAAGGCCTTGTTTGTTTAAAACAAGCACCCCGTGTATGGTATGATAGACTTAGCTATTTTTTGCAAAATGGTTTTACAAGAGGTAAAGTTGATACTACTCTTCTTATTTTTGAAAAAGGGCAAGATTGCTTACTTGTACAAATTTATGATATTATTTGTGCTACTAATGAATCTTTGTGCAAGATATTTTCTAAGTTGATGCGAGGTAAAATTAAGATGATCATGATGGGGGAGCTCAATTTCTTCCTTGGACTTCAAGTTAAACAATGCCAAGAAGGTGGTTATATTTCACAAGTAAACTATACAATAGAACCTTTGAAGAAGTTAGGCATTGAAGAAGGAAGAACCATCTCAACCTCTATGGCTACCAATGTAAAGATTGACAAAGGTCGAGGAAGGCATATTAATTGACAAACATATTCAAGGTATGTTCATTAACTTTTCTTATTCCCATAGACTCGACATTTTTTATGCCTTATGTCTATATGCTCGACTTCAAAAACAATCCCAACGAATCTCATTACAGTGCTGTTAAAAGAAATTTTCAAATATTTGAAAGGCACTTCTTCTTATGGCTTGTTCATCCAAAGTTTTAAAACGTTCATATTTTTCGGGATAATAAGTCCGGTGATTATAATTTCTCAAAATATAGTTCGTCATAATCGAACTAAACATATTGAGATTCGATATATTTTTCTAAGGGATTGCGTTTCTAAAAATGAAAAATTGAGATGTATTTAATTCCGTCTCAAGGATAACTCGCGGACATTTATTTTTAATCATTGACCGCCGAGTCTTTTACCTCATTTCGAGCTTGTTTAGGCGTAATGTATATTAAATGAGGTCTATGATTGTTTTTTGCATATTTTTAAAACTTAGGGGTGAAAAATCAGATTTTTTGTGCAAAATTCGGACAGAAACATAAGCGATGTTCGAGGCACACGGTCGGCCGAGAGGAGGCCGTCGACGATTCGAGCAGTGTGCACCGGTCGCCCTACCCGTCGACCGGTCGCCCTAGGTGATTTCAGGGATAAAGTTGGTTTTGTCCTTCATTTCGTATTTTTGATCATTTTCTTCAAAAATCAAACCCCTTTGCAAATTTCACACACATTTCACCCAAAATGATTTCATTCTTGTATAATCTATATTTTTGGGTTTATAGTACGAGTATATCATCTGTATCACTCGACTCCTCCGATTGATTGGTAAGTTTAATTCCTCTTTTGATCTCAATTGGGTGGAACCCCTGAGAAAATGCTTATGTATTGATTTTTGTTGGAATTCTTGCATAATTGTGTTGTGAATGATGATTGTTGATGAATGATATTTTTAAAATTGCTTTTGGTGATGAAAACTTGGCTTGATTACATTTACAAGGGCTATATATATCTTCTTTATCATTTGACGCCCTGATAAAATGTTTCAAAGAAAAATTCATCACCTACATGATTCTCTTGTTTTCAGATGTCTTATGTATTTATAGAGATCATGTTTTGCAAATCAAATGAGCTTTTACGAGCTTTTTACAAGTCATATGATCAATTCTTCCCTTAGCCCTTGGGACTTAAAGCTCAAAATTCTATAGCTCCATATATTTGCGCACTTTGATATGATAATATGATGTTTTTATCGTGCTAACATTCTTTTTGATGATTTCAAAGGGGGAGAAACAGGTTATAAGCTCATTAGCTCAAAGAAGCTAAAATAAGCTCGAGAAAGAAGCTATAAGTTGTGGCTATTAAAAGCTAAAAGTTGTGGATCATACTTAGTCCATTTGTTGTATTATGGACTTATTTACATGTCTAATGATGTTTTGTTGACAGGTGGAGCTTATAAGCTCTTGATTCTTAAGTTAAATATGTAAAAGCTGAGCTTTTAGCTTTTTGTTGATTGCTTCTACATTACTCTTGTTGTGCATGTTTATAGGGGGAGCTTTTGTAAAATGTTTTTGAAAATCTATACTCCCATCCTTGTGATTATATTGCGTGGAATGTTGTCGCTCACAACGAATAGTTTATTTTTAACCGGTAAAATTGTTTTGTTTCAAAATCAACCTCTTTAAATTATTTTGGTTTGTAATCATCAAAAAGGGGGAGTTTGTTAGATAAATGTTTTTATCATGATTTTGATGATTTTGTTTTTATACCAAAACAATGTTTTTAAATGTTGTCCAAAAACTCCTAAATGGTTTAAATTGCTTCTACTAATTTTCCGGAGTATTTCTTCAAGTTTATTTTCGACAAAAATTGGACAACACTTTTAATGATTTTGTGTTAATGTGTTTTTACACCAAAACAATGTTTGAATATGTTGTCCAAATACTCCCAATTATTTTAAAATATTTTTACTAATTTTTCGGAGTATTTCTTGAAGTTTATTTTCGATAAAAATTGGACAACACTTCAGTTTCGCGTTGGACCGGTCGCCCTATAGGGCAACCCATGCCTGGAGATATGTTTTGAAACAGAAAACTCAACGGAAGATTTTTTGAGGAGGTCGACCGGTCGACTGTGCCGTCGACCGGTACCTGGGTTGAAAGAAAAACTCCCTGTATTGCTAAAATGTGACCTGGACCGGTCCCCTAGGGGGTCGACCGGTCAGACAGGGTGTCGACCGGTCGGACCCCACCCTGACCGGTCCAGCAGACTTGTTTTCCAGTTCATTTTCAATTCAGTAATAGTGCGCGACCGGTCGCCTATTGTTGATGAAAAAATTCTAACCGTTGTGCAGCAGACAACGTTTTCCTAAATTATGGAGTTGATTTCTAATAGCTATAATCTTGATTTTAATTGCATTTTTTTTGTAGATTTCAATCTCCTAGGAGGAGCCTATCATGTTCAAGACATCTTCTATAAATAGATGAAGAATTGAAGCAACACAACAAGAGAGAAAACTACAACACAACAAGATACACTCAAGCAAACATATTTGTTCTTCATTGTTATTATTCTTGTTGTAATTTGCCTAGCTTATCACTTTCACATCTTGAGGTCTAGGCTTTATTTCTTGACTACACTTGCACTCAAATTTGTATTATTCATTATCGAGTTGTAATCTTGAATTTGGGTTATCATTCAGCACAATATATTCTTGTGAGTGTTCTTGTGGTAAGAACACACTTGGATGATCTAGGTGATAGGTGCAAGAAGATTGTGGTGATCTTCTTATTGAAGAGTGTGGTGCTCTCCGAGGTGTTGAAGAATTTGGTATTCTTCAAGTCGGAAGATTGTGGTAATCTTCACAAGGTGCCATTGAAGATTGTGGTAATCTTCAAGTGAGATTGTGGTAATCTCAAAAGAGGTGTTGTAAGGTGTTGTTGTATTAATTGTGGTAATTAATAAAATCTTTTTTTCTTTTTGAAATCCATCCCGGAGATACTGGGGTGGTAGAGGATTAGGCCCTAGGTGGGTTGAACCTCTATAAATCGACGCGTGTTATTTACTTCCCGCACCTTTACTATTTTATTGGCTTGTTTGATTCGAAAAAGAGGGCTAAATCGAGAAAATGGAGATAATCTATTCACCCCCCCTCTAGATTATCGTAGCCGCTTGGACTTACACGATGAAGTTGTGAAGAATTCCCAGAAGATGAAAGAATGTGATGACCCCACGCATAATTAGCCGATGCCTAGGTTTGATCTTTTAACCCCTGAGACAGAGTCACCCGTTGTTGAAGAACAACCTACCTATGAAGCGAATATTGATGATTATGTACTCCAACAACTGAATGATAGTCAAATTGATGAAGTAATTCAAGGTCCGATTCAACATTCAGGGCAAGTTGTAGGCAGTTCAGGTACTATATGTTAAATATTAGTTAAATATTGAAAAGTATCATTTTTGTTTGAATAAGTATCTTTTTCATTATAATAAGTTTTTGTTTCTTAGAGAAAAGTATCTGGTTTTTTCAAATAAGTATCTGTTTTCTTTGAATAAGTATCATTTTCATTTGATAAATTATTTATTTAATGTGTTCTATCAAACATGTGATTTTTGGCCTATAAACGAAAAGAGTTCTTTTCGTTCTAAATTTATGAAGAAGAATAATCGGTATTTGGTTGGAATGACCCGGAAAGAAAGAGGCATTGTTGATTTCAAATTTTCTCCGCATAGTCCTAAAATAGAGTAAGTAACAATGAGATTTATTGGATATTCCCTTTTTGATGAGAAATGTTATGTTGATTATTTTTATTTATTTTTTCAGTTCAAATGTGTTTGCACATGCTGGTGATTTTTTTGTTCCCTTTGCAGATGGGATTGATTCGCTGAATGATTCGAGCTTGATTTATGTTAATGTAATTGACATATGGTCTATCATTTTAAACAAAAAAGCAGTTGGACCGAACGATCCAAAACACTTTTATTTCAACACTCAACACTCTGTAAGTAGTATCTATTTTTGTTTTGTTGTATTTTATTTTTATGTGGGTCAACTTTTTTTATTTTTTATTTTTTGCCGAACAGCTATATCTTGTTGATCATTTCCGAGAAAAGATTATGCTAAAGATGTGAGAGGTTGTTGGAGGGTGTGCATGAGACTGTTGAACAAACCCAATTTCAATGAAGTGGATCGTGTAAGAACTTTAGTTTGTTATTTTAAAAGTATATGTTTATTTGTGAAAAGTATCTCTTTATGCTTGAAAAGTGTCTCTTTTTTCTTGAAAGGTATTACAAACTGTAATGAAGTATTTATTTTTCAAATATGTAGATATTTGTTCCATATTGTTATGAAGGTCACTTTGTTGCTGTTGTGATCAACTTTGTTGAGAAGAAAATTCAATACCTCGACAATCTGGTCCACGATGCAGTTGTTGCTGATGAATATCATGGACTTGCGACTTTGCTGGTAAAGTATCATATTATTATTATTATTATTATATATGAAGTTTACATGAATTGAATTGTCGTGACAGCAAATGCAAATGGCTCCCTTTCTAGAGGAGGAACATCACGCCAAAGCTCATGAAGTAGCGTCATATTTCTTTGAAAATGTTCCTTTTCCATGGCAAAAAAATGACAGGAATATAGACTGTGGTGTGTTCCTAATGCACCACATGGAAAAATTTGTGGGTAATTGTGAAGCCCCGATTTTTCCGAACATATAATTGATCCTTATTGTCGTCTATGTATTTGATCGACTATTTTACCGCGTCACTTTGACGGGTAATTATCATTAATATATATATTTTTGTACTTTATTTCATTTTATTTAATTACTTGTGATCATGATCTTTATTAATTCTATTTTGCATTTATGATCACTTGGTTGATCATTATTACTATTTTTGTATTTATTAGTCACCTTAGAATTTTAAGAGACTATTTATTTTAGAGATTTTTACCTTATAGAATTAAGATTTTGATTTAGATTAAGTGATCATGAGACTTATAAGTGATCAAGGAAATCAATAATTATTTTGGAGATTGATATATTTCATCTATTATCATCAAATTTGGGACAAAAAAAATATATGGAATTACCAAATTGCCCTTAGTGTGGAGGGCCAACATGGATATTTTGGAGTAAAAATATCATCCAACTCTTGTACACCTACACCTTATATTAGTCATCTTGTGTATAATTATACCATTAATTCAAACATTATACACATCATCTCTTATATTATTTCTTTAATATTATTTTTGCCAACATGTTGGAAGTCTTCCAACATTCCATTCAAACCAAGTCTTGCCCATACCTTTGACCTTCAAATTGTCTCCCATGCATGAGGCAAAATGCAAGACACAATTTGAAAAAAATTCCTCTCCCCCTCCCTCACTAGGTGGACGGCCATATGGCCAATTTTGTGCCAAAATTCATCTCATTTTTCATCTAACACATTTACTCTCAAGCAAAAATCCTCCTCTTTCTCTCTAAAAAACTCCCAACTTCTCTCTACTCTTCCTTTCACTTTCTTCTTCTATACTTAGAAAAATTTTCAACATTTTCCTCCTTATACTCCACAAAAATCGAACCATCACTATACCAAGGTAAGAAATTTTATCTTCAATCCATTTTTGATATCAAATTGTTCATCTCTTCCACCTTCTTAACTTAAGTTTGAATTTGGTTTGGAGGTACATTTAGAAGACCTTGAAGATTAGAGCTTGACAACGTTTTTGAAGAAGGACTTCAAACTTGAAGAACAACTAGTAGAGCAATTTGGACTACAAGGTAAGAATTGGACACTAGAACCTTTCTTTCCTCTTCCTTCTATTTTTTTTTCAAATTCTAACAGAGAAATAGGGGCTGACCTTAGGTGATTTTGGAGTTGAACCAAAATTTCCAAATTTGAAGCTTCAACTAGTTTCAAATCACCTACTACACAAGATAAAGTGTAGTCTTTCCAATTTTCTTATCTCCTTCTTTTCTCTTTAATTTTTCTCTCATTTTTCTAACTCCAAATTTTTGATATTTCTTGACTTAGGGGCTGACCTAAGTGACCTCCTCCAAAGTTGTGAAATTTATCCTTTTATTTCACAATTTTCCAATTTAAGGTGGGTGGAAAAATACTTTCCAACTTCTAGGTGTTTTTATTAAAATGCATGTAGAATTTTGATCATGAGCTCTTGAGATATATAATCTATGTATTGCATGTCAATTTTATGTATCAAGTCATGAAAATTCTCAAGAGTTGCTCAAAATTACTATTTATTGAACTTTAGGTGCATGCATGTGCAATTTAATGTTTTATTTGATGAATTCTTTATGTATTGGACATGCATGTGTATGATCTTTAAAATATATGTTTTGGATGACTTATAACCTGGATAAGTCGAGCATAATTGATTAAATTTCAATTTTGGACTAAAAAATGTAAAAATGGAAAGTTGGTGGACTAAATTGCAAGAAAATGAAAGTTAAAGGACCCCTCTGCAAATTTCGAAAATTGGGACTGTACTCAGGTTCAAAAATGACTTTTGGACATTTTAATAAAGTCTTAAGAGTTTTAAGATAAATAAAATCAACCTTTAAAAGCCCAAGGACTAGATTGTAAAATTTTGAAAGTTTAAGGGCTACTTTGCAATTTTTAAAACTGTACCAGACCTAAACTTTAAAATTTGAAATTTTTACTCTTAAGGTACTGGGAATTACATATTTTAAAAGTATTCCAAAAATCCAAGTGGTTAGGGCTTGGAAAGCAATTTTACTAAAATTGAGGGACTAATGTGTAAAATACTAAACTTGAGGACCCAAATGAAATTTCCAGGACTTATGCAGCCCATTCACCTGGAAATACTAACTTAACTATAACTTAATTATATTTTGGACCCAAGGTTCAAATTTCATGACAATTGGACCCCTAAAAGCCTTAAAGGCAATTATTTCAAAATGGGACAAAAATGATATTTTCAAAAGTTAAAGGACCTACACATATTTATTTTAAAAACTGCTTTTGTCCCAATATCCCACTAATCTTAATGACATTTTCCAATTGGAATCACTTTAAAAGCCCTTCCGGTTTGTGAGTTCCGATTATTTTAAACTTAAGGTCCGAATTGGCAACTTTTACAAATTTGGGGCCAATGTGAGAATTTTACAAAATCTCGACCTCAAAATTTTAAAAACCTGAATCTCTGGACAATTTGGAGAATTTAGGAACTGACCTCTTAATTTTTCAAGGTCGGGATATTTATTTATTCAATTGTTAACCCCAAAAGTGTTGGTTTTTACAAAACGGGGCTAAATTAAAATTTTTCTTTTAGAAAGGACCTAACTCAAATTATTTTCTCTTTTACTAAAATAGCCCTGCACCCTCTGACTTGGAGATTTAATTAAAGTATTTTACTTTCCCAAAAACCCTTGACTTATCGGATCAATTTGACCGATTATTACCCGATCGCGGAGCGACTTCCTCGCCTTGTGATTTTGAATCTATAATGGGACCTATGTTCCACCTAATCTTTCAAGATATCGATGGTTGATTATCCTTCCGATAATCATCTTCATCCAAAAACTCCACCAACGCCAAAATTGCTACTCGCGAATTTTCTAAAATTTTCCTGAACTGCTTCCCTGAATCAATAATACTCGACTGCCTGGTTGACTGCTTGTACTTATAACTACTTTCCTGCCTGAGTCAACTTGGTGTGTCGAGCTCACAGTCGGAATGGATACGTTGGGGATGGAACCGGGCAGCTCGGCTGCTATTCCACTCTTAAGGCCCCATCGCCCTAATCCCGCAGCGAGGGACGGAGTTTTTCAAGGGAAGCGGGTCGTAGTACTTGAGGTATAATCATGATTATGACAGATCCGAGCCTTGCAAGCTCCACTGTGGATTTTGTCTTTGCCTATGGAGCGATAAGGTGCCGGTCTTAGACCATCCTGCCTGTGGAGTTACAAGGAAGAACGAAGGAATCGCTGTCTGATCCACACGATTCCGGAGTTATCGGACCCGTTTGGTTGGCGCTACAAATCCGTACGCAACCGCTACTTGTTTTACATTGGTTGGCGTTACATTTCCGTACGCAACCACTATTTGCCTTGCATGGGATTGGCGTTACATTTCCGCACGCAAACTGTGTGACCATGAATCTTGTATAAGTATATTACTTAAATATATTTATCACGACGCTTGTGGACTGTGTGTGAATTCATGCATCATACTCACGCGTTTTCATATAACTGTTTTCTCACATTAACTATATTGCGCCACACTTGCACACGATCACCCCATCCACTGAGATTTCTGTCTCATTCCCACCTGTTTTCTAACCTTAGATGAGGATTTCGTTGAAGATGTGGAACCGGCCCTGGATTGAGACCTCGTACTCTACTTGTTGGTTTTACTACTTCTGTTGTTGATTGGACTCTTTTCTTATATTGTTGTCGGACTTTTGTATTTCTTTCCATTCCAGTTTGTAACTGAAGGGCGTAGGACCCTTCGACTTTAAGTTGTTATTTGGTTGATCTTCGGGTATGTAATATTGATTATGGATTGTAGACTGTAAGTTGTATTCGTACTTGTTATTTATTTCCGCTGCTATTTAGACTCTGTTGTATTGGGTTCTCGTTGATTTTGTCTGGACTATTTGGTTTTGTATTTAAGTTGTGGATCGTTCGTCGCGTCCCGTTTGGGGCGTGACAGTTAGAGTGGTATCAGAGCTCGGCTAGTAAGATGGAAACTTACACCGAGCTGACCCAGGATAGGACCCTTGGTCTGTGTTTTGGGTAGTACCGCGACTTGACCAATTAAGTGTGAAATCGGTTTCAAATTGGCATAGAACCATCTTATTGATGTTCGAACTAAGTTAGAACGCATATTTTGAGATTTCATAGTCATACTTGTCTTGACTTAGTTGATTCTTGAGTGATTTTCCTTATTTGTTCTTTCCTTATTTCTCCTTATCTTTCCTCTACCTTTGGTGATCCGCCTTAGTTTTGTGTGATCGGGATGGAGCCGACGCCGCCTTCATGGTGGGATGTTTTCCATGCCCGTCTTTGAGCGGGAATACTAAGGGCACCGATGATTCACGGCACCGGGAGAGTGATCGCGCGACCACGAGCTAGCCCGGGAGCGCCAACGTAATAGGGACTGACTCGGCGCTTGGCGATGAGCCAAGATGAGAAGAAGCGAGCTGACCACTGTCATCAAGGACCGCGATAACACCATAAGAGCGCGGGAGGACCAAATACAGAGTATTCAGGAGCGCCTGGATAACATGCGAGAGAAGATGAAAAGGGCAAGTGACGGCCGCTAGAAATGGGAAATTAACGCCCGCCTATCCCGCGACACCGTCGAGCGCTTGGAGGAGACCCTCATCAAGCAGATGACAGTCATAGAGGACCTTACACAGGCCCTAGCTCAGAGAGACGCCGCACTAGAGGCTGCTTTGGCAGCCAATGCTCAGCCGTTGCCACCGCCCGAGGTGGAACCCGTACCTGACGCCGAGGAGGATCCCGAAGAGGATCTCGAAGAGGATCTCGAGGAGGATCCCGAGGAGGATCCAATCGACATTGGAGAGCCGGAGGCACTCGAGGTTGCTCCACTCGATGAAGCTCAGGGATTCGAGCAATGGTTGGACTTCGTGGATTGGCCCAAAGTTGAGGCGCCACCTCAGCCCGACCCAACCCCGATTATGGACATAGCGGTGAGCGACGATGATGGCGATCTCACTGATTAGTTAGCTGATTGTTAGTTTGTACTTCTGTTGTTGTAGTCGCGTATTCCAGTGATGTACCTTACTTTCTTTTGTACTAGATTCAGATGTATTTTGGTTCCGATGTATCTGACTTAGTATTTCTGCTATTGTACTTTGGGTGTATTCAAGTTTTACATTAATGGATATGCCTTTTGCTATTTATTCAGTGTCTTGTGTTGTTGTTACTTTCCCTGCGATATTACTTGCTTTACGCGAAGAATTATTGTATTCATTTACTCGTGAATCGCAACTAACGCTTCAAGATACAGAATGGCCGAACATCGAGGACGTGGGAGACCTCGTCGCGTTCCACGAGGAGTTGATGATGTACCCAGGGACCGGGTACCCTCTCCTGAATTACCACCGCCTCCTCCACCTGCTGCAGGAGACAATTTGACCGCACAAGCCTTACAGCAAATACTGGTTTTTATGAGGCAACAGGCAGAGCCTCAACCCCGTGCTCCCAAGCCCGCCAGAGAGGCGAACGATCGCACGTTGGAGCGATTTCTGCGATTCGACCCACCAGCCTTCTTGGGAGAGCCGGACGATTTGAAAGCAGAAGAATGGGTAGAGAAGTTGGATAATATCTTCAATGCTCTTCAATACTCCGACGAGCAGAGAGTCACACTCATTTGTATTTAAATGCCTGGAATCATTTCTGCTAGAGACTGGTGGAGGGCAGTTGAAAGGAGATGGGAACAGGACCGGGTAGTCAAAACATGGGGAAATTTCTTGGCTGAGTTCAATGAACAGTATATTCCACAGGTTGTGAAAGAAGCGCGCCGAGATGAATTCCATAGATTGAGGCAAGGGAACCTGACTGTAGCTCAGTACGAGTCCGAATTTCACCGATTGTCCAAGTATGCTCTGGGGACAATCAATATCGAAGAGGATAAGCTTTACAAGTTCACTCGAGGATTGAAGCGGAACTTGAAACTGCGCCGATTGTTGAACCGACAACCTATTCGGCCAGCGGTAAAGCGCTCTCCGCATTGAGTCGGGACTGAACCGTATTGGACTGATTCATCAGAATAGGCCATCGAACAGTCTTAAGAGGACAGCTGTGGGACAACCATCTAAACCGCCTGCTAAGTTTCAGAAGAGACCAGTACAAGGAAAGCCGGGTCAAGTGTGTGCACATTGCCAGAAACCGGGACATACTGCCAACGACTGTTGGCGTAAGCAAGGAAGGTGTTTGCGCTGTGGTAGTAATCAGCACCAGCTGCAAGATTGCCCGAAGTACAATGACCAAAACAAACAGACGCAGCCACAGAAACCGGAAAATGGCCAGGGAAATCGGGCAAGGATGCCCGCTCGAGCTTTTGCACTAGCCGGACAGGAGGCTCCGGAGGCAACAGATGTGGTGGAAGGTACGCTTCTAGTACCTAACCACTACGCTAAAATATTGTTCGACCCTGGATCAACGCATTCATTTGTTGCACCACATTTTGTACACAAACTGCATGCATGCATGGAACATATGCCCCAATCATTTCAGCAATGAAAGCGAGGAGGGCGATCACTAGAGGGGCTCAAGGGTACTTGGCGTTTGTAATTAACAAACCCAAGGTTGAGACACAAATCAACCAAGTACCTGTAGTGTCAGAATATACGGATGTATTTCCACAAGAACTCACCACTGTCCCTCCGGATAGGGAAGTCGAGTTCACCATCGAGGTGTTGCCAGGGACTGCCCCGATTGCCAGAACACCGTATAGAATGGCTCCTCTTGAGTTACAAGAGTTGAAAACGCAATTACAAAAACTGATGGAGGTGGGATTTATCCGACCGAGTATGTCTCCATGGGGAGCACCTGTGCTGTTCGTCAAAAAGAAGGATGGTACATTAAGACTATGTATAGATTATCGTGGTCTTAATAGCGTGACCATCAAGAACAAATATCCCCTCCCGAGGATAGACGAACTATTTGATCAACTTCAAGGAGCGACAGTGTACTCGAAGTTTGACTTACAGCAAGGATATTACCAACTGAAGATCCACGAAGGAGACATTTCCAAAACCGCATTTCAAACCCGATATGGACACTACGAGTTTGTAGTAATGCCTTTTGGTCTGACGAATGCACCAGCAGCATTTATGGACCTGATGCATCGAGTCTTCCAACCTTATTTAGATCAATTCATAGTGATATTCATTGATGACATACTCGTATACTCTAAGTCTAGAGAAGAGCACGAACGTCATCTGAAAATCATTTTAGAGACACTACGAGAGCATAAGTTGTATGCCAAATTTAGCAAGTGCGAATTTTGGCTTAGTGAATTCGCGTTCTTGGGACACATAGTATCCGGCACTGGGATTGCAGTGGATCCTTCAAAGGTACAGACAGTGGTTGAATGGAAACAACCCGAGTCTATAACGAAAATCAGGAGTTTCCTAGGACTAGCTGGATATTATCGAAGATTTATCCAGGATTTTTCCAAGATAGCCGGACCACTCACTCGACTAACCCAGAAGCAAGTCAAGTTTGAGTGGAATGACAAATGCGAGGCGAGTTTCCAAGAGCTGAAGAAACGACTTACTACAGCTCCAGTCTTAGCCCTTCCAAAGGGAACAGAAAACTTTGTCGTCTATAGTGATGCATCAAAAGAAGGACTAGGAGCAGTGCTCATGCAGGAAGGAAAAGTTATCGCTTATGCATCATGAAAGCTCAAGCCGTATGAGGCCAATTATCCAACGCATGACTTGGAATTGGCAGCAATAGTGTTCGCGTTGAAGAAATGGAGACATTATCTCTACGGAGCAACATTCACGGTTTTCACAGATCATAAGAGCTTAAAGTATCTATTCTCTCAGAAAGACCTCAATCTGAGGCAACGAAGATGGATGGAGTTGATTGAGGACTATCACTTTGATATTCAATACCATCCCGGGAAAGCTAAATTCGTAGCGGACGCTCTAAGCAGAAAGGCGAGCTTAGCTAGACTTATGATTCGAGAGTGGGAATCATTAGAAGAGCTGAGCAACAAGAACCAATACTCAGATTTCACGTGCTAACATTTCGGTTAAACCCGAACTGCTGAATGAGATCAAAGAAGCGCAAGGGAAAGATGCACATCTTCAAAAACTGAAGGAGAAGATACTTAAAGGAGAAAGATCAGAATTCTCGATACCTGAAGATGGAGTTATCAGATTCCAGAATCGAGTGTGTGTACCGAATGACGAGCGATTAGGAATAAAATCTAATCGAGGCACACCGTTCAAAATACACTATACATCCTGGAGGAAACAAGATGTATAAGGATTTGAAAAGGAGTTATTGGTGGGTAAACATGAAAAACCAGGTAGCAGAGTTCGTTGCAAGATGTTTAACTTGTCAACGAGTGAAAGTGGAACACCAACGACCATCTGGTTTACTACAACCATTGAGAATTCCCGAGTGGAAATGGGAACACATAACGATGGACTTCGTGACGGATCTACCAAGGACCAGAGGAGGCCATGATGCTATTTGGGTAGTTGTAGACCGACTCACGAAATCGCACACTTTTTACCCATCAAGAAAAGCGATAGCTTGCAGAAACTTGCACAAACTTATATCCGAGAAATCATTCGACTGCATGGAGTACCGGTCGACATAGTATAAGACAGAGACCCGAGGTTTGTCTCCAGATTTTGGAAGTGCTTGCACGAGGAATTGGGTACCTCGCTAAGTTTCAGCACAGCAGCACATCCACAAACCGATGGTCAGTCTGAGCGAACAATTCAAACCCTTGAAGATATGCTGCGAGCTTGCACATTGGATTTTCAAGGAAGTTGGGATTCGCACTTACCATTAGCCGAGTTCGCCTACAATAACAGTTATCAAGCCACGATTGGGATGGCACCCTACGAGGCATTATATGGGCAAAAATGTAGATCCCCACTACACTGGGAGATTGATGACCAATGGACTCCGAAAGAGAAACGAAAGTCACCCTCAATTCCAAAGGTCGACTTAGTTCAGGAGGCCATGGAGAAGGTCAAGCTGATCAAGGAGCGGATTCGCACAGCTCAGAGCCGCCAAAAGAGTTACGCGGACAAGAGAAGAAAGGATTTGGAATTTGAAGTCGGAGATGAAGTATTTCTCAGACTCTCACCACGGAAAGGATTGATCAATCCAAAGAAAGGAGGCAAGTTGAGTCCGAGATATGTTGGACCTTACAAGATTCTACAGAGGATCGGGAAGTTAGCCTACCGACTCGAGTTACCAGCACCATATACGGGAATGCACGATGTATTCCACGTATCGAGATTGAAGAAGTATCAACCAGATCCCGAACATATCAACACTCGAGATACTCCTCCTCTAATGGAAAATCTATCCTACACCGAGAGGCCGATCCGGATCATTGATCAGCAGATACGTCAGTTGCATAAGAGAGAAACTCCGATGGTTAAAGTTGTGTGGCAGAACCACAACCGAGACGAAGACGCAACGTGGGAGATGGAAGAAGACATGAGGAATCAATATCCAGAACTATTCTGAAGAGAATTTGGGGACCAAATTCTTTTAAGGAGGGGAGGATGTGAAGCCCCGATTTTTCCGAACATATAATTGATCCTTATTGTCGTCTATGTATTTGATCGACTATTTTACCGCGTCACTTTGACGGGTAATTATCATTAATATATATATTTTTGTACTTTATTTCATTTTATTTAATTACTTGTGATCATGATCTTTATTAATTCTATTTTGCATTTATGATCACTTGGTTGATCATTATTACTATTTTTGTATTTATTAGTCACCTTAGAATTTTAAGAGACTATTTATTTTAGAGATTTTTACCTTATAGAATTAAGATTTTGATTTAGATTAAGTGATCATGAGACTTATAAGTGATCAAGGAAATCACTAATTATTTTGGAGATTGATATATTTCATCTATTATCATCAAATTTGGGACAAAAAAAAAAAATATGGAATTACCAAATTGCCCTTAGTGTGGACGGCCAACATGGATATTTTGGAGTAAAAATATCATCCAACTCTTGTACACCTACACCTTATATTAGTCATCTTGTGTATAATTATACTATTAATTCAAACATTATACACATCATCTCTTATATTATTTCTTTAATATTATTTTTGCCAACATGTTGGAAGTCTTCCAACATTCCATTCAAACTAAGTCTTGCCCATACCTTTGACCTTCAAATTGTCTCCCATGCATGAGGCAAAATGCAAGACACAATTTGAAAAAAATTCCTCTCCCCCTCCCTCACTAGGTGGACGGCCATATGGCCAATTTTGTGCCAAAATTCATCTCATTTTTCATCTAACACATTTACTCTCAAGCAAAAATCCTCCTCCTTCTCTCTAAAAAACTCCCAACTTCTCTCTACTCTTCCTTTCACTTTCTTCTTCTATACTTAGAAAAATTTTCAACATTTTCCTCCTTATACTCCACAAAAATCGAACCATCACTATACCAAGGTAAGAAATTTTATCTTCAATTCATTTTTGATATCACATTGTTCATCTCTTCCACCTTCTTAACTTAAGTTTGAATTTGGTTTGGAGGTACATTTAGAAGTCCTTGAAGATTAGAGCTTGACAACATTTTTGAAGAAGGACTTCAAACTTGAAGAACAACTAGTAGAGCAATTTGGACTACAAGGTAAGAATTGGACACTAGAACCTTTCTTTCCTCTTCCTTCTATTTTTTTTTCAAATTCTAACACCCCTTTTTCATTTTTGAGAAATAGGGGCTGACCTTAGGTGATTTTGGAGTTGAACCAAAATTTCCAAATTTGAAGCTTCAACTAGTTTCAAATCACCTACTACACAAGGTAAAGTGTAGTCTTTCCAATTTTCTTATCTCTTTCTTTTCTCTTTAATTTTTCTCTCATTTTTCTAACTCCAAAATTTTGATATTTCTTGACTTAGGGGCTGACCTAAGTGACCTCCTCCAAAGTTGTGAAATTTATCCTTTTATTTCACAATTTTCCAATTTAAGGTGGGTGGAAAAATACTTTCCAACTTCTAGGTGTTTTTATTAAAATGCATGTAGAATTTTGATCATGAGCCCTTGAGATATATAATCTATGTATTGCATGTCAATTTTATGTATCAAGTCATGAAAATTCTCAAGAGTTGCTCAAAATTACTATTTATTGAACTTTAGGTGCATGCATGTGCAATTTAATGTTTTATTTGATGAATTCTTGTATGTATTGGACATGCATGTGTATGATCTTTAAAATCTATGTTTTGGATGACTTATAACCTGGACAAGTCGAGCATAATTGATTAAATTTCAATTTTGGACTTAAAAATGTAAAAATGGAAAGTTGGTGGACTAAATTGCAAGAAAATGAAAGTTAAAGGACCCCTCTGCAAATTTCGAAAATTGGGACTGTACTCAGGTTCAAAAATGACTTTTGGACATTTTAATAAAGTCTTAAGAGTTTTAAGATAAATAAAATCAACCTTTAAAAGCCCAAAGACTAGATTGTAAAATTTTGAAAGTTTAAGGGCTACTTTGCAATTTTTAAAACTGTACCAGACCTAAACTTTAAAATTTGAAATTTTTACTCTTAAGGTACTGGGAATTACATATTTTAAAAGTATTCCAAAAATCCAAGTGGTTAGGGCTTGGAAAGCAATTTTACTAAAATTGAGGGACTAATGTGTAAAATACTAAACTTGAGGACCCAAATGAAATTTCCAGGACTTATGCAGCCCATGCACCTGGAAATACTAACTTAACTATAACTTAATTATATTTTGGACCCAAGGTTCAAATTTCATGACAATTGGACCCCTAAAAGCCTTAAAGGCAATTATTTCAAAATGGGACAAAAATGATATTTTCAAAAGTTAAAGGACCTAAACATATTTATTTTAAAAACTGCTTTTGTCCCAATATCCCACTAATCTTAATGACATTTTACAATTGGAATCACATTAAAAGCCCTTCCGGTTTGTGAGTTCCGATTATTTTAAACTTAAGGTCCGAATTGGCAACTTTTACAAATTTGGGGCCAATGTGAGAATTTTACAAACTCTCGACTCAAAATTTTAAAAACCTGAATCTCTGGACAATTCAAAGTCGGGATATTTATTTATTCAATTTTTAACCCCAAAAGTGTTGGTTTTTACAAAACGGGGCTAAATTACAATTTTTCTTTTAGAAAGGACCTAACTCAAATTATTTTCTCTTTTACTAAAATAGCCCTGGACCCTCTGACTTGGAGATTTAATTAAAGTATTTTACTTTCCCAAAAACTCTTGACTTATCGGATCAATTTGACCGATTAATACCCGACCACGGAGCGACTTCCTCGCCTTGCGATTTTGAATCTATAATGTGACATATGTTCCACCTAATCTTTCAAGATATCGAAGGTTGCTTATCCTTCCGATAATCATCTTCATCCAAAAACTCCACCAACGCCAAAATTGCTACTCGCGAATTTTCTAAAATTTTCCTGAACTGCTTCACTGAATCAATAATACTCATTGCTGGTTGTTTGCTGTACTTATAACTACTTTCCTGCCTGAGTCAACTTGGTGTGTCGAGCTCACAGTCGGAATGGATACGTTGGGGATGGAACCGGGTAGCTCGACTGCTATTCCACTCTTCTGGCCCCATCGTCCTAATCCCGCAACTGAGGGACGGAGTTTGTCCAAGGGAAGTGGGTCGTAGTACTTGAGGTATAATCATGATTATGACAGATCCGAGCCTTGCAAGCTCCACTGTAGATTTTGTCTTTGCCTATGGAGCGATAAGGTGCCGGTCTTGGACCATCCTGCTGGGGAGTTACAAGGAAGAACGAAGGAATCAATGACTGATCCACACGATTCCGGAGTTATCGGACCCGTTTGGTTGGCGCTACAAATCCGTACGCAACTGCTACTTGTTTTGCATTGGTTGGCGTTACATTTCCGTACGCAACCACTATTTGCCTTGCATGGGATTGGCGTTACATTTCCGTACTCAATCCTACCTGTCTTGACTGAATCACATAGTGCCTGTGTGACCATGAACTGTTTTCTCAAACTGTATAAGTATATTACTTAAATATATTTATCACGACGCTTGTGGACTGTGTGTGAATTCATGCATCATACTCACGCGTTTTCATATAACTGTTTTCTCACATTAACTATATTGCGCCACACTTGCACACGATCACCCCATCCACTGAGATTTCTGTCTCATCCCCACCTGTTTTCTAACCTTAGATGAGGATTTCGTTGAAGATGCGGAACCGGCCCTGGATTGAGACCTCGTACTCTACTTGTTGGTTTTACTACTTCCTGTTGTTGATTGGACTCTTTTCTTATATTGCTGTCGGACTTTTGTATTTCTTTCCATTCCAGTTTGTAACTGAAGGGCGTAGGACCCTTCGACTTTAAGTTGTTATTTGGTTGATCTTCGGGTATGTAATATTGATTATGGATTGTAGACTGTAAGTTGTATTCGTACTTGTTATTTATTTCCGCTGCTATTTAGACTCTGTTGTATTGGGTTCTCGTTGATTTTGTCTGGACTATTTGGTTTTGTATTTAAGTTGTGGATCGTTCGTCGCGTCCCGTTTGGGGCGTGACAGTAATGTTTACTCAACTCTCGGATTTCTGCAAGGTATGAACACTGTTTAGACAAATAATGTGTAGTTCATAATTATTTGTATGTGTTTTGATATTATTTTTCTTTTCTTTTTTGTTTTGAAGCTTGTTGAAAGACGCAAGTTAAGAGCTGCGTACTGTGCAAGAATTATCCTGTCTGATTTGAACGAGTTGAAGGTGCAAATGGAAAAGAAAGTTCTTAAATTTATCAATGACTTCAAGGAACCCGTGAAGGAGTGTCCCAAGAAATATCCCAGAAAATAGAAGAAATGAAGTTGTAGAATTTTAGATTTAGACATCTTGATAATGTGTTTTGTCCCTCAAATTTGTAGTGGTGTTTTTTGCAAATGTTTGGCATTGTATTTTCTTTTGTCAGTTTAACATAATTTTGTAGTTCTTAACTTATTTATTTTGGCAATCAAGAGTTAATATGATTTTATTTGTAGTTCAATATGGCAGATATTTCTTAAAATATCATGTGTAATGGAAAAAATATCAGTTTTTCTTTAAAAAGTAATATAATTCTGCATTTTGATGTATAAAATGTTAAACCATTATAATTTAAATGTATCAATTTTCGAATGTAGGAAAGTGTCAGTAATTACTTCAAAATTATCATCATTAAAACCACAAAGTTATAAAAAATTATCATTATGTAAAATAATCTAGCATTTTCGAGTTTTGTAAACAAACTTATTCGCACTACAGGTGACACAATTGGAAATACAAGATAAACTAAAAAGTATCATGTATAATCGAGAAAGTATCATTATTTATGTAAAAAGTAACATATTTCTGTAATGCAATATATAAAATATGAAACCATAATTTTTGATCTTGAAAGTATCATAATTAGAATGAAAAGTATCACTAATCACTTCAAAAGTATAAAACTACAATTTGTAATCTTTAAAAATTATCTAAAAATAATCGAGCATTTGGAGTCTTGGAACCAAACTCCTTGGCTTGAGAAAAGTCGGTCACATCAACAGTTTTATTCTTGCTCTTTTCCAAACTAACCTTTATCCCTTTTCTCCTACCTTTTGTAACAGACCGAGTAGGATCTTGCAACTTATTAGATGTACTTGAAACTGCAGATGATTCATCTTGGTCAGTAAAATTTTATGTATTCTTCAATGCAGTAATAGCGAGAAAATCTCTATTATACCCTTCTTCAATGATCCTTTTGCTTCTTCATTTGCTTGGCATTTCAAGACAAGCTCGTAATATATTCGTGCCATTTCATGACGCCATGGAATGCAGTCACTTCGCTTCTCAGGCTTTTCATGTCTGTTATTTAAGTTATACCGCACCTTAGATTTTTCAATTTTTGTCCATCTTTTCAGAATATATATATCCGGTATCTTCACATAAGAATGAAGACGAAGGATATGCAATGAATGGTAACAGAAGATACCGCATTCTTCAAATTTCTTGCAGGTGCAAGTTATCTTGATTCACAAAGGATCAAACATCACACGATTTATATCTCCATCCTCAATATGAGAAGAAATGTTATAAATATTTAACACCTCATCCACATGAACTAAAGTACAAGTAGTAGAAATTGAGGATATAAACAATGCCTCAAAATCCTTGAACAATGTCAACGTGTATACCTCAGAAGCGTGCTTTAACATCCCAGTCAATGGTATGGTACTTGTTGGGATTGATCTTGATGACTGGAATTCTTCATTTTGTTCTTTCATTCTCCAATTATTCACTAGTTCTTTGAAAATACCAAAAAAATCAGTCAAGCTTGTGGTCTTTTTTGCATTGAATCCCATGGCATTATTAGTACTTTCACTCCTTTGTGAGGAAAGTATTCCGGCAGAAAAGAATTCCTTACTTAAAGTTGTGCACCATTTGTCCTTTAGTTCATACAATCGTCTGAACCATGTTTGTTCCTCCAATCCATATGTAGAAATCATGTTACTCCAACAAGTTTCAAACTCAGATTCGTCCTTACATCCTGACAAGCATTTCCCAAATACATTCTTAAATGAATTGTTGCTCTTCAATTGTCCAAACTTGCTCACAACATGTAACAATTTTATGCTTTAAATTATCTGTATATTGAGTTAAAGTATCATACTTTTTCTATTGCATTAGAAATTGCTTGGTTTTGATTAGTGAATATAGTGATAGGACACTTGCCTCCCATGGATTTCTTGAAAACCTCAAAAAGCCATTCAAATGATTCAGATTTTTCCTTCGAGAAAAATGCACAACCAAACATCACATTTTTCCAATGATTGTTGATGCCAACAAATGGAGCACAAATCAAATTGTATCTATTTGTGCGATATGTGGTGTCAAATACTACGACATCTCAAAATGTCTCGTAATCTTCTCTCATCATCGAGTCTCTCCAAAAAACGTTGCTTAATTTGGCCATATCATCTAATTTAACTCTAAAATAAAAGTCCTCCTCTTCGGATTGTCGTTCATACAACATTTTAACTGATGTCTGTGCATCCCCACCTTCTGTTTCTTTCAGTTTCAACCGGTTTACAAAATTCAAATAATCTTTGATAGTGTGTCCAACACTTTCGTTCCCACCTGCTTCATGTGCCATATACCGATAAGAATCTTTTGGTCTCATTCCGGAAGAAACCATATCTTCTATGACTTTTTCCCTTTTCACTTGTAATTTTTCTTTCATAGCGATGAAGGTGGCTCCACTCTTTCCTAGTAAGTGGATGATTGTGTTCTATAATATGACTCAAAACCTCATAAAGACCTTCTTCATTTAGTTTCACTCTCATTATAGTATTACATTTTGTACGGGTAACAGGAAAATTTTTCTTTTTTTCATTGTTGGAGTTTATTCTCAAATTTCCCGATCTCTTAAACCAATTAGAAGAGCAAACAAAGTATTTCTCCAGCATAACTCCATTAGATTGTGTTCTAGTTGTTGCTTTGCGAACACTAAATCCTAGTTTACGACTATGATCGCAATACAATTTCAGCATATCATCAATTATCTTCCTTTTAATCTCAACCAGAGAACCAAAAATATCCACAATGTCGTTCATGTATTCTAGGAACATTTAAATGAAACACAGTACATGTTAAAACATAAGGATATTTTTTTATTAAAACGTAATACTTTTGCATTAATATCTAATACCTTTCTCCACTGGTTCTGTACTCTGTTCAATAGTATCCACATCATTTATATTTTCATCTTCAATGATTTCTATATGTTCTTCATCACTAGAAATAACAACTACTGAATTTTATTTTTCACCTATAAGTAGAAATGAATAAAATATAATATTAATAAATACTACAAAAATATGTAGGTTGTTTTTTTTAATATGTTAATATAAGCTGTTAATGTTCATGTTTAAAGGTAACATGTTTATTGCTATAGAGTTCCATTATTGTTTACTAACAAGTGTCTTTTTTTGCTTTACAAATTTCAAAATGGTTTAGTATCACTTTTAATTACAAAAGTATCGTATTTAAATTCAAAAGTATCATTATTTGACTGATTAGTATCACCTTTACAGCAAAAAGTATGAATCATGTAACATAACTTAGTGCATTACCTTCCTGAATGAGTAAATCGTTTCCATTTTCATTCTCTATTCCAGAAGTCGTCTTTGTAATCAATATTTGTTGTTGAATATAGCAATAAGTAATGCTTTTTCGTAGAACTTTTGTATGTATATAAAATCGAATTGGACTGGACCTTCAAGAAGGTGAAAATTTCATAGAAGGTCGAACTTTTGATTTTTGGAGCTGGAAGAGGTCGAACTTGCAGAGAATATGAATTTTTTGAATAGCTTTACGTCTTTGTTAAAGAAATTGCTGTTAAAATTGTAGAAATTTTAATGAAGATCTTGAGTTTTGGAGCAGGGGAGAGGGTGATGAGTGGTTTGGTTCAATATTCGATTTGAACTAAGATGGCGCGTCGACTAGGGCTGGGGTCCATATGTGGGGCGGGTGTGTGCGAATTGGGCTGGGTCCAGGTGTGGGCAGGTGTGTATGACTTGGGCTGGGGTTGTTGGGCCCAACGTATTGTGTCTTAAGTTTAGCTGTAATTTTCGTTTTTTTAATAATACTGACTGGATCCAGCGGGTTGGGGCAGGCGAGCAGGCGGGTGTAGGATCCGTCTTACGAAATGGGATCCGTAAGACGGTCCTACGAGAAACCAATAATAAACATAATTATTCAATAGAAATATCCCAAAATGAATACCACAAAATATATAAGTAAATTATGTTACAAAAAGTAGCAAATAATGAGAATAATTAAATATTTTATTATTCACATTAGTATTCCTATAAATATACGCTTTCATTGCTTTTATTCTTTCAAATCCAAAAAAATATTATTTGGGTATCTTGCACTCTTATGCAAACGATTAGTCCAAACCTTATATTTATACCCTAACTAAATAGGGTCATTTACTGTATTTTTTTCAAAAAACAATTAACTTCACTGCGTATATTTATTTTCGTAAATTTTCTATTTGATAAAATTCTTTTGGGTAGTTGTACTTGTGGGTACTCATATGTGTTTTAAATTCAGAAAAGAATTGCTTCAAAAAGATTTCTGCCTAATTCTACGAGTTACACGTTCACTTAGTGTGGAAAATGTACTTTTGATAAATACATGAATAGTTTTATTATCTAATTTAACATCAATTTATTTAATTAAAAAATACGTTGCCAACCATGAAAAACATATAAAAATAATTTTCTTGGAAAAAGAATTTTGCTTGATTTCTTTTCTTTTTAATCTACAACTTGTTATATTTTCCCCGTGATATATAAGCTTTTTCGTCTTTGTCCTGATCAAACAAACTATAGAAAGTAAAAGAAAAAATGTTTATCATGTTGTCAAATAATCATGTTATCTTGTCAAATACTAAATATCTTAGAGTTAGTCTCCTGTCAGACCATTTAACAGATCTAGATTCGTTAGATGGATCTAAATATCCTACCCATCGCCCTGCCCTGACCCGGATTCGCCAAAAAAAAAAGAAAAGAAAAAAACCCCAGCCCGCTGCATTCGGACATCATCGTAAGTCGTGATTTGGAGCCCTAATTTCCCAGCTTCTTCTTCCTTCAACCACAACCAGCGCCGCGAGCCACATTTGCCACAAAAACAACCACAACGACGGCGAAACACAACACCAAAGAGGGCTAAAAAATACCACATGACGGTGCATCCACCGGTGCGCACCTACACTACATGATATTTCCCCCTTCCGCCATCTCTGTAAATTCGCACCACCACCTCCATCGCACAACCATCAATTTATGTGTTCGCATCGAGCTTAATAGATATTAATTTGTGTCTATATTCCAGCTACTTAGTAGTTAAATCTACATTGGACAAAAGCTTAAGAAAGTGCGACAATGGAGGCTGGAGACAACTTGAAGAATGACAGAGGTAACGAAAGTGAATGCCGTGTATTTTTCATTTCGTTCATTATTAAAAGTATTACACGTCGCATTTAAATGTATTAGATGTATTTAAAAGATGTATTAGACTTTACAACTCCGTAGAAAGTCTCTGTTTTATATTTAAAAGGCACAACTTTGAAGAAAAGTATTACACATTGCATTCTAATTTATTGGATGTATTAAAAAATGTATTATACTTTACAGCTTCGTGGAAAGTCTCTGTTTTATTAATAAATGGCACAAATTTGTGGAAAAGTATTACACATTACATTCTAATGTATTAGATGTAACAAAACAATGTATTAGACTTTACGACTTCTTAGTAAATCTCCATTTTATTATTAAATGGCACAACTTTGTAGAAAAGTATTACACATTGCATTCTGATGTATTAGATGTATCAAATAAATGTATTAGACTTTTAAGTGCATCATATTATATATTTTATTTCTTAGTTGTTCCTAACTTGTATTACTTTTAGGGGTAATAACACTGACAGATTCCAGGGATGAGAATGAAGAAGGCAATAATGACATAGAGCAGGGGGACAATATCGTTGGAATAGAAGCTGAAGGTAAAAATAGTTTTTGTTGCTCAGAAAAGTATTACAAATACATCCAAAAAGTATTGTGTTTTATTCTGAAAAGTGTCATAATTTTCATACATTCCTTCCTGTTGATTATTTTCTTCTGTTAAATATAACCGAAGACTTGCTGGTTGTCTTATTGGTATGAAGAGGAATAGTGTTGAAGAAATATATGCACTGTACCGCAATCATGCTCGACAACTTGGATTTAGTATTCGTAAAATAACTATGATATGCAATAATGTTGGTGTTGTGACGAAAAAGTATTTTGTTTGTTCTTGCGAGGGATCTACAAGATCCAGAAACACCATTGAGAAAAAAAAGAAATAAAATTATAATACACGGACAGGATGTCGGGCATCATTGAGGGCAAAGTTGAACATCGATGGTGTTTATGAAATTATTGACCATAGTATGTTGTACAACCACGAACTCACTAGAAAAGAGTGGAGTCATTTGCATCGTTCTGAAATGGTGGTTACCACTGAAAAGGCTAATGCTATTGGAGAGATGATTTCTTCTGGAATGAGAGCCACTGAATCTTTCTGATACATGGCACAAGATGCAGGGGTGAAGACTGCATTGGTCATACAATGAAGGATCACTTGAAATTTGGGAATCGTTTCAAAATGAATGCAATAGAGGCAGGCGATGCACAAATGCTGATTGACATGTTGTACCAACAAGATGTTGAAGATCAAGACTTCTTTTTCAGAGTTAAATTAGATGAAATGGGAAGGTTGTGTAATCTGTGTTGGAGGGATTCAATGATGAAGGAGGATCACAAGATATACAATGATGTTGTTGTCTTTGATACAACATATCGAACAAATCCGTATAATTTGATTTGTGCTCCTTTTATTGGGATTAATAATCATTGGAAGAACGTGATGTTTGGTTGTCATTTCATAACGAATGAGAAAACTGAATCATTCGATTGGCTTTTTGAAGTTTTTAAGAAATCAATGGAGGGTCAATGCCTATATCAATCTTCACAGATCAAGATCTAGCAATTGGAAATTCAATTGAAAAGGTAAAAAATTAATGTACAATTTGCACTTCAGTTAATATGTAATACTTTACTTTGTTAATAGTAATACATTACAATGTCGTGTGTAATACTTTTCATTGTTAAATGTAATGCCTACTGAACTGTGCTCTGTCTTACAAACTGCACTTCAATATATATTTAAAAATATAATTTTCTGTTTATATGTAATACGTTTCTTTCTTAATACTAATACATCCAATTGTTATATGTAATACTTTTAATTTGTTTTGTTTATTTTTTTATATAGGTTTTCTAGGAACACGACATAGGTTATGCTTATGACACCTCTACAAAAATGCTGTAAGCCGGTTCAGGAAGTTGAAAGGCGACAAATGCTTCAACGATTCATTTACCAAGTGTTTATCAGGGTGCACAACTGAAGCAGAATTTCAGGACCGTTGGAAGAAAATGATTACAAAAAATGGGTTAGAAGACCATCCATGGTTTAAGAGGTTATTTGATTTAAGGGAGAAGTGGTGTACAACATTTAACAAAGACTTTTTCTCTGCTAGAATTTTTTCTTCACAGCGAAGTGAAAGTACAAAATATACCATTGGATTTAATGCGAAGAAAAAAACCAGTTTGACAGACTTTTATGGAATTTTTAAGGAAACAATTAAACGTTGGAGGAGAAATGAAGCAAAGGATGAATTTCAGTGTTCAAAGGCAGCTCCTACATCTGTATTGCCATTGGCAGGACTATTGAAACATGCCTATGAGGTATACACGTTGAAACTTTTTAAAGATTTTGAAGATGAATGTTTGAAGTCAATTTTCACTTCTTGTACAATGTTCCATTTTGAGAGCGACATTATGTTTTATACTGTTTCGAATGATGATGGAGATGGTTCACATACAGTGACATTTTGTACTGCACCTAAATTGATAAGTTGCTCTTGCAAGAGATTTGAAGAATGTGGTTTACTATGTCGTCATTCATTACGGGTCCTTCATGTGAATTCGGTGACTGAAATACAAAATTGCTATATCAAAAGAAGATGGACAAAGTTTGCAAAAAGGGACTTATGGGATTAATTAGATAGAGGAATTGGACAGAGTAAGAAGCCTAAGGATTGCATTCCTTGGTGTCTTGAAATGGCGCGCAAGTATTATAATCTGGTATTTTGAAATGCCAAGAAAATGAGGAAGCAAGAAAAATACTTGAAGATGGTTATAACCGGGATTCTATGGCAATTAATGAATTGATGGCTGCAACAATGAATTCTACAGCTGAAACTGAGATTTCTAGTTCTTCTACTAATATCCTAGATCCTACTCGTTCAGTTACAAAGGGCAGAAAACAAAGAGCGAAAGGGCATTTTGAAAAAAAGCAAGAAGAAGAAGAGTGCTGACACATCAAACACAAATACATCAAGGGAGTTTAGGTAAAAAAAACTCCTAATCCTAGACTGTTTTAGGATGGTTGATTATTTGTACTTAATTCTGATTATTGTTTACAATTCACTTCTCTAGCAATACATTGTAACTTATCTGCTAATACTTGCCAATGTATTTGCTAATACATTTTACCGTATCTGCTGATACATTCCTATTTTTGTGTGGGAATTCATAACTTGTTATATTGTTAGTTGTTCTGATTATTTCGATGTCTTTTCATATCTCATATTTATAATAATACAATGTTGGTTGTGCCACTTTTCTGGCATAGGGGATTAATATATTGTAACGTATCTGTTAATACTTGTCATTATATCTACTGATACATTTCTTATTTGTGTGTGAATTCATATCTCATGTTTTATTGTTCTGGGATTGTTTATTATTTGAACTTAATGCATTGTAAAAACTTACCTGAACCTATAATACTTGCAACTGTTTGTAAAAAGCCCTCAGCAAGTAGTCTGCATACAAACATTACTCATTTATGTTAATACTTTTATGTTTCACATCTAATACTTTTCTGTTCAACAACTAATACATTTCTTAAGGAACATTTTTTTTTTTGCAAAGATAAATACATGACAAAACTAATACTTTCAAGTTGCAATACTAATACTTTCAAGTTTCAATACTTATACGTTAGCTTGTACTTCTAATAATCCCCTGTAGGAACCGTCTACAGCTAACAAAAAGCAGTGGTAATACTTTTAACATTCAATAATAACACATTTACACGTAACTAATAATACTTGCCTAAAATATTCAAATTATTTTTTCATAATCATTCAAAAAATCCAGCCAACCATACGATCTCCTGTACCAACCATCTTCAGACCCTGTACATCATAAAACACATTATGTTAACAAAACATATCACTACGAAACTAATAAAAACGACTTCAGGTTCAATAAAATCTTACATGAAACTCATTTTTTAAGCTACTTCAGGGCCCTTGCAAATTCAAGAACATCATTCTCAAGTTGAACTCTTTTCTCATTCAACGTGTTCAACAGAATTCTGGAACAGAATGATGTCCTTTAAAGCACGCCTTACATTGCCCTACAAAAAATAAAAACAAAAAATAAAGGCATGAAAAAAAATCATACAGGAAATGATCAATATAAGCAATATTTGTTTCATCAAGAATAATACCAATTTCAAATCTGGCTTTGAGTAGACTTGCCCAATAAAATTTTCCATGTGGTGCATTAAAAATACACCACAGTCCACGTTGTTGGCGCTGCTTTGCCAGCTGAAGGGAACATTTTCCGAGGAAAAATGCTCAACCTCTTGGGCTCGTGGATGACTTAATTCTTTCGCCAAAGCAGAAAAACTATTTTGCTGGAAAAAGCGAAAAAACCATAAGAATATTAACTAATATTTCTGATACTTTTACAAAAATAATATAATGTAACAAAATGTTGTAGCTTACCACAATAGTCTCGACAATAGTCTCATGGTGGACCAAAGCTTGTTGTACTTTTGGTCGATTTCCTCTCAGCCAAAATTTTTAGGTGGACCAAATTTTCTAGATATCGTAGTGATAGATCACTTGTTATTTGAAATTGAACCTTTGTATGACCCTTGATTATCAAAATTGATGTTATTTTGATAAAAAAAAAAAAAAAAAAAAAAAAAAAAAAAATGCTCTTTGAAGCAAATGCTCTTTGAAGCAAACTGGGAAAAAATCTACAGTTTCAACAAAAAAGAATATAGCTAATACTTTGCAGTGTAACAACTAATTCCTTACAGTGTAACAACTAATACATTACAGTATAATAGCTAATACATGAAAATAAAGATGATTGCTTACCATGTCAAAACCACTCAAGTCCATCACTCTTACTGCTTTCATCCATCTTTTGCCTAATCTCTGCCAGTGACTTCTTCAACAATGTTTGATATGTATAACATTTGCAAATAAAATACAATATTTAATATACCATTACATAATGTAGAGCATGACAATACATGAAAAAAAACATTATTTGCTTACAGAATGCTGAGCATAGAAATAAAAGCATTTCCTCCTCTTTGCATCCACAGTTCTTCTGTTGAGGAGCAATGCCCATGCATCAATAATGCTTATGTGGATCAAACTTTCATCATTCAACATGTGCATATCAGCAAGCGACACGTAAAAAGCACTAGCATGTGCAAAAATTGGTTCATCTCGACTGAAAAAAATAACTTACAAAAGTTAATAATGAAAAAAACATTATTAAAAGAACAAAATAAAAAATGACTGAAAGTTCAAACATTACTTACTCTTTCTTTTGTTTGTGATTGAAGAAACAGTAGTCAACCACATCCTTTTGCTTCCTTGACAACACAACTCTAGTAAAAATTTTGCTGTGTTTTTTCATAAATGAACACCTGAAAAGTTTCTTCTTACGGATGGGCCACCGTTCAACTGTTTGCACAAAAACAATGGTCAACTATTAGTAACAACTAATACATTATAGTGTAACAACTAATACATTACAGTGTAACGACTAATACGTTACTCTGTAACAACTAATACATTACAGTACAACAACTAATACCTAATAGTATAACAACTAATACATCATAGTGTAACAACTAATACATTAAAGTGTAACAACTAATACATGATTTAGCAACTGCGGCAACTTCCTTTTCATTCTTCTCCTCTTCATCATCATTCTCAATGGATGCAACACAATCATCAATAGCTTCTTGATTCACATCATCATCTGCCAAATCTTCCTTTTCATCTTCCACTTCTTCCTTTTCATCTTCCATTTCTTCCTTTTCATCCTCCACTTCTTCATTTTCCTCTGGTATTACCTCACGCGCATCAGGTTTATGAGGTGTTAAATCCTCATCTTTATTCACCCCATGTATTACATCCTCAGGTATTAAAACCTCATTCGGAGTAGGAATATCAAAGCGGGGTGAAAGGTCAATGAATTTCTTCATTCTTTCAAATTTACTTACCACCTCGTCAACATACTCATGAAGCTTGGCACTAGAAAAAAACTGTTGAGTCTCAGACAAATCAGTTGGAGACAATGAACTTTCTTTTTCAGTCAATTGTGCCTGCAACGTCTTGACCCTCTCCATGTGAGCATAAAAAATAACATTCATATCCCTTCTCAACAACATGGATAACTCAGTCATTTCCTGCAAAACAAAACAACATAAACATTAGAAAACTATTAATACTTTTGCAGTAACTAATAACACATATAACAACATTTATCTTACATCCTTGGCCAATTTGTGGATCTCCTCATCCATAATATCTCCCTTTGGCAGCTTGTAATTGATCAATTCAAACAACTCGTCGTCCTCGATGTCATCATCCTTCTGATACTTCTTTCTCTCATCCGTCTCACCTTTCTTTCCATCCTCCTCATCTTTCACTTGCCCTTCTTCCTCAACAATATTTTCCTCCCTATTTTTCTTCACATTCTTCCCTTTCCTACAAGACACATGATATGTGTCTGTCAAAAACTCTCCCTTTCCAAATTCCCCAACCGCAATTTCTTCAGCAATGTTGTTCTTGATTCTATCAGTATTCCAATGTTGTATCCAGGGTAGGGTTGTGGGTTCTGCACGACCTTGCCATTTCAACCTATGGAAGTACAAGATTTGCAAAACCAAGATGCAACCACTAACGATTCTCAACATTCCCTGATTTGTACTTGTTCACAGCCACACACTTCCTATTCAGAACATGTGTGCACTAATCCAACTGTTTTATTTTGTCAACCTCAACCACTGACCGTAACACACCAAAGTCCACATTCAGTTGGCACTTGGTGTTAAAAAGGAAGACAATGAAAATAACACAAAAAACCATTTAAAATCATCACCGCCGTCAACCATCATCTCCATCACACACCTAAAAGACTTCAGACTAACTTCTCCCTTAAACTTGTACCTTTCATTCCAATCAGCCATTAGACCCAACTCTCATTATTTCTTAACACATCACATCCTTCATTCCCCGGTAGAAGAAAACAGACACAAATATCATCCGCCGTCACCACAAAACTCCTATTCTGATCTATCTTAAGAAGCTGGCTTGTACCATTAAAGTTGCTAATCAACCACTTAAGCATTTTTGTAGGATTGCATTCACCGCAACCATTTTTAATAGCCCTCCAAAACCAATGTCTTCCACATCTTTCTTTTGTGCAACAGTCAAGTTGGATACCACTTCACACAGACTACATGGTCTACATTGTGTGACAAAATCACTGCAAAAATGCATAAAAAATAGGTCAATGCTAATACTTTACAGTGCAGAGACTAATACTATTAACAAATATTAGTAATACATTTTAGCTCTTTTTCTTTTCACTGTAACATTTTTCTCTTTTGCTTGCTTCTTCGTCTTTGGTGGAACAAACTCCTCACTTGAGGATCAATCCTCATATGGAACCAAAGCCAATGGGGGGATATCATCATGTTCATCATGTTTTGACTTCTGCGCTGGGTTCTTAGTACACATTTTGTTACTGCACACACAAAAATGCCAAAACACCAACAACATAAAAACCACAGAAATCAATAACTAATAATTTACAGGGTAAATACTAGCACTATTCAAGAATTCACATAATATCTAATACTTTTCAATGTAACAACTAATACTACTGAGAGTAAGTAGTATACAAAAAACCAAACACAACCAACATTTAAAAAAAGATTATGAAAACAGAAAATGGCTTGATAAAGTAAATGTTCACTAACAAAAAACAAAGAAACAACATAAAAAAATAGCAGCACAAAACACCTATAAGAGCCGGAAACTAGGGTTTGGACTAATACTTTTTAGTGTAACAACTAATACAATTGAGAGTAACAAGTAATACAAAATACAAAAAACCACCAACATAAAAAATAGGGCTAATAACTTAACAACAAATAAAAACAGAGAGATCATTGCTAATACTCTACATGATATCAACTAATACTATTTGAACTAACTACTAATACATTTTAGAAAACGATTACGAAACACATAAATGTTTGGATAACTTAAATGTTCACTAACAAAACCATTGAAGTAAACAAAAAATACATAAACAACAGAAATAACAAATAACCTACCGAAAAAACAGAAACTAGGGTTTTGAACACGCGAACTGTGGTCTTCAAAAAAACTCGAACGTAAATGCTACAAACTCTGATCTTTGAAAACTCTCGCACAAACTGCTGCTTCGAAAAAGTATGGAAGGGAAGAAAATGACCAAAATATCTTCTGTTGAATGAAATGTGAGAAGCCACTTGAAAAAAACGACAGTTCAGTTTGAAAGAGGAGTGGGAAGAGTTGATACCCGCTGAAAATTGAAAAGACACGTTAAAAATTACAAAAGTGCTACTGGTAGGCGGAAATTACTAAAATGCCACCGGTTCGTGGGTCAGATCCGTCTACGGGTCAGACCCGTTAAACGGTCTGACATGAGTTTTTGTGAATATTTTAAGTTTCGTTTGGATTGATAAATTGAGGTTGAAGATTTTAAATCTATAACAACAAATCTTTTAAAATTATTTGGATAGGCTCATTGTATAGAGTGAGTCTTGTTGGAATTTGGTTATAGAAATTGGGTGTTGACCCAATTTTGACCAAACATTTAAGTAGTTTTCATTAGCGAAAAATATAATTAAATTATATGATAAAATTCTACTAAGTGAGTATATGATATTGGCATTTGGAATTTATCAAAACCAATTCCGGGTGAATGAGAAATTAATGCTAGAATTTAGCCACTAAAAACTAGAAGATGGTATGGAAAATGGATAATGCGAGGAAGGAGAAAAGCTCTATCCCACATAGAGTAGAAAGCCAAAGTTTGCTCAATTCATAAATCCCAAGTTGAACAATTGGGTTTAGGCCCTTGGTGCAAGAGAAAATCATTTTGAGTGATAAGTGTGTGAATTGGGCGAAAGGGTGTGAAAATATAAAAAATAGACTATCGAACAGAACCAATATATGTCATGAATTGTGAAAATATAAAAAATAGACTAAGTATCGAACATAACCAATATATGTCCTGAATTTGCTCAGGGGGATAAGTCGACCAGGGCTGGACCGTTCCCTGGGCTGGTCGACCCCCTTGGTCACTGGTTCCTGTTCTGAAGCCCAGTTTTGTCCGAATTTTAAGTTAAAAATACGATTTTTCACCCCTAAGTTTTAAAAATACACAAAATGCAATCATAGACCTTATTCGAGATGTATTATGCCTAAATAAGCTCGAATTAAAGTAAAAGACTCGGCGGCCAAAGGTTTTGTAAACATATCCACGAGTTGATCTTGAGACGGAACAAATCACATCTGAATTTTTCGTTTAGAAACACAATCCCTTAGAAAATGGTGTCGAACCTCAGTATGTTTAGTTTGGTTATGATTAACCAGATTTCGAGCAATATTTATAGCAGACGTATTGTCACAAAAAATAGGAACATTTTCGAAAGAACATTTATAATCCGCTAGAGTTTGCTTCATCCAAAGAAGTTGAGTACAATAAAAGGCCGCAAAAATATATTCGACTTCAGCCGTTGATAAAGATACACAATTTTATTTCTTTGAAAACCAGGATACTAGGCAATCGCCTAAAAATTGACATGATCCGAATGTACTTTTACGATCATCAATATTTTCCGCATAATCCGAATCACTATATCCTTTTAAAGAAAAACTTTCATTCTTTGGATAAAACAAACCATAAGAAATAGTGCCTTTCAAATAACAAAAATTTGTTTTAACGGCACTTAAATGAGATTCTTTGGGATGGCTTTGAAATCGAGCACATAAGCATACAACATGAAGAATATCGGGTCTACTTGCGGTAAATAAAGTAAACTACCAATCATACCTCGATATTTTGACTCATCAATCGACTTGCCTTTCTCATCTTTGTCAAACTTGATATTTGTTGCCATAGAAGTAGCAACAGTTCTTCCTTCTTCAATTCCGAATTTCTTAAGAATCTCTTTAGTGTATTTGGATTGAGATATTTAAATACCTTATTGGCATTGCTTTATCTGAATCCCTAGGAAGAAATTAAGTTCTCCCATCATTCTTATCTCAAATTCACCTTGCATAAGCTTAGAAAATTTCTTGCAAAGAGATTCATTAGTAACACCAAAAATTATATCATCAACATAAATTTGCACTAATAAGCAATCTTGCCTTTTTTCAAAAACAAAAAGAGTAGTATCAACTTTACCTCTTGAAAAACCATTTTGCAAAAGAAAAGAACCAAGTCTATCATACCAAGCTCAGGGTGCTTGTTTTAAACCATATAAAACTTTTTCAAGTTTATAAACATCATTTGGCCTAGAAAATTTTTCAAACCCCGGAGGTTGTTTGACATAGATTTCTTCTTGAATAAAACTATTTAGAAAAGTGGATTTAACGTCCATTTGGTGAAGTTTGAAATTTTTAAAGTAAGAGTAGGCAAGTAAAATACGAATAGCTTCCAAACGTGCTACGGGTTCAAAAGTTTCATCATAATCAGTACATTCTTCTTGACAATACTCTTGAGCTACTAACCTTGCTTTATTTCGAACTATGTTGCCTTGATCATCAAGTTTATTTTGGAATACCCATTTTGCGCCAATGATTGTTTGTGATCCCAAACATCATTCCTTTCAAATTGATTCAACTCCTCTTGCATCTCAAGAAACCAATCTTCATCTTAAATGGCTTCCTTAGCATTTTTAGGCTCTTTTTGGGATATAAGGGCGTTTTCGGAAAATTTCCTTCTAGTCATTACTTTGTCTAGAGGATCCCCAATTATAAGATCTTTTGAATGATCTCCTTGAATTTCAATGCCACGGGAAAATCAAAATTATCACCCTCATCCTTTTGTTGAACATTAGAAGTTGAAGGTTGATCATTTGATGTGAAAGGTTGATCATTTTGAGCATCATTTGGAACAATTGGTCCAACTTCATCTTCTTCATCACTATCATCAATTGGGATTCTTTCAACTCCGGAGGATTCATTGAATTTAACGTGAATAGACTCCTCGACCACCATGCTAGTTTTATTATAAACCCGATATGCCTTGCTCTTAGCCGAATACCCCATAAATATTCTTTCATCGGCCTTAGGATCAAGTTTGTCTAATTGATCATTGGTGTTCAAAATAAAACACTTACAACCAAATATTTTGAAGTAGCGAATATTTGGAGTTCTCCCTTTCCAAAGCTCATAAGGTGTTTTATTCAACTTGGGATGAATATATCCCCGGTTTATGACATAACAAGCGATGTTGACGGTTTTGGCCCAAAAATATTTTGAACATGAAACTTCATTGAGCATAGACCGACAAATTTCTTGAAGAGTCCGATTTTTCCTCTCGGCAACACTATTGTGTTGAGGAGTTCTTGGAGCAACAAAATTATGTTTATACCCCTTGGTTTCAAACAATATTCTAAAATCACCATCAAATTCACCTCCCCGGTCACAATTTATCAAACTCATTAGCGGCATCACTTTTATTTGCAAGAAAAATAGCCCAAGTATATCTAGAGAAGTCATCAACTATAACAAAGGTGTAATGTTTTCCACTTAGACTTTCGGTGCCAATATCCCCATACAAATCAAGATGAATTAGTTGTAAAATCTTGGTTGTGGAAATTTCATTTTTGGGCTTAAAACTACTTTTAACTAATTTGTTCTTTTGACAAGTGTCACATAAGCGAAGATTTTCAAAATTTAATTTGGGTAGTCGTTTGACATATTGATGTTTGTAAATCTTTTATAAATTTGTGTATCCAATATGTTCAAATCGCCTATGCCATACATTATTGACGACAAGACAAGAAACATTTTGACTAACCAAATTATTTGTACAAATTTTATAAAAATTGTCTTTTCTACTAGCTTCACAATTTTTTTACCATTTTTAAGAATAAGGCATTTTTCTTTATTAAAAACAACATCATAATTTGAATCACAAAGTTGGCTTACACTTATCAAATTGAACTTAAGTCCTTTTACTAATAAAACATCATGAAGAGAGAAAGAAGAATTACCAATGTTTCTTTTGCCAAGAATTTTTCCTTTGCCATTCCCGAACATGACCATTCCTTCTTCTTGGAGTTTGATGTTGGTAAAAAGTTCTTCACTTCCGGTGTGTGAACACCCACTATCCACGAGCCATTTGGAATCTTCCGTGATTGTTATAGGCCCTAGTACCTACAAATAAATTATTTTTAGGTACCCTAAAATTTTGGGGTCCATGGGGGTTAGCATTGAGACCTTTGAGTCTCCAAAAATGACTATTGCTATTTCTAAGTTTACATGTACTAGCAAAATGTCTATTTTTACCACAATAAAAACAAGTAAAATATTAGGACTACTTGGCATATGAAGGTTGGAACTTGGTTCGTTTTCTTAAAATCAGTTTGAAAAGGTTTATAACCAAGTCCTAGTTTAGATTGCTCACTTCTTTGTGCACCAAAGATTATTGTGACCTTATCCGTACTGAAATTAACACGTTGCACATCCTTTTTCAAATTTTCAATCTTTTTAGTGAGCAATTATTTTTCGGAATCAAGACTTTGAACTTTAGCAAGAGTAATAGAGTGTGCTTAATCAAAAGATTCATAAGAAGTAAATAACTTGTCTTTTTCTAATTTTAGCTCTTTAAACTCCTTTTTCAACTTCTTGTATTTGCAAATCATATCTTTAAACTCAATTTGTAAATCATCATAATCACATTGGAGTTAATCTATTAAACAAGAAGAGGAAGAGTTAGAGCGTACCTCGTTATTATCATCGTCTATGGCCATAAGACCATGTTCGGTTTTCTCTTCATCGTTGGATGTTGCAAGAAGTTCATCCCACATTTTGACATCCGCGTTGAAAGCCTTCTTTTTTTGAAAAGGCTTTTTCTTCTTTTGTTCCTCCTCCGCCAATTTTGGGCAATCAGCTATAAAGTGCCTGGGTTACCCGCACTTGAAGCATGAATTATCTCTAGCGTTCCTTGCCTTATTTTTGTTAACAAATTTGGCAAATTTTGAATAAGGGCGGCCATTTCCTCATCATCCTCATCACTAGCATAATAGGAATTATTTGAAGCAAGACCCTTAGTAGTGTATTGCATTCCCGATCGTGAGGTGGATGGTTTGGAATTAATTCTTTCCTTGAGATAGACATCATAGATGAGAAGATTTCCAATGAGTTCATCAAACTTGAGAGTCTCAAGGTTTTGTGCTTCCGTTATAGCCATCACCTTTTCGGACCATGAGCCAGGAAGAGCATTCAATACTTTAGTTACCTTATCTTCCTTCGAGATGACCTTTTCGAGCGCCAATAAAGGATTGACGATGTTGTCTAGCCTTTCCACCATTTTAGAAATCCTTTCTCCCTCGAGCATGATGAAGTTTTTGAAATCTTTAACACATATTTTTTTTCTAGCTTTTTTACTTTCTTAGTGCCTTTTTAAATTGTTTCCAATTTTTCCCATACTTCATGTACCAACCTTATTCCTCTAATCCGGTTGTACTCGTTGGCGGTGAGTGAGCACTGTAAAATATATCCGGTTGTAATCGATGGCGGTGAGTGAGCACTGTAAAATATTCAAAGCCGTACCATTTAGAGAGAAAGCTTTCTTGTCATTTTCATCGAATTCTTTGAAACTCTTGAGGGTCGTAGTTCCATCCTCCAGCTTGTGTGTTGGTTGAGCTATTTCTTCAATAACGGCGTTCCAAATATCAAAACCGCAACCTTGTAGAAAGTATTCCTTTCGGTCTTTCCAAAAGGAGTAGTTGTTAGTGTCGAATAGTAGTAGCTTGTTGGTGGAGGCGCCGGTCGTGGGGTAGCTTTCGCTCGTAGTAATGGATCTCCTCTTTACTTGTAAAGGTTAAACGAGCTTGCCAAAGAGTTTAGCCTTGATACCACTTGTTAGTCTAACTGGCTATGAAAATCTAGAGGGTGGGGGGTGAATAAATTTTCCCGATTTTTCAATTTACGCCCTCTTTTTCGAATATGGAGATGGTGAAGAATAAAAAGTGCAGAAATATAAATGACACACAATGATTTATAGAGATTCAACCCATCTAGGGCCTAATGCTCTACCACCGGTATGTCGGAATGGATTTTGAAAAGGAAAAAGTATATTAATAGATACCAAACTATTACAACCTTTACCTTGAAGAGTACGACACTCTTCTTACAACACCACCTATGAAGATTACCACAATTGATACGTGTAAAATATACGTGTATTTAAGGGCTTATTTTGATACATTATTGATGCATTTGCATGTATATGAAGTGTATTTTACTTGGTTTCCTTAGAGGGGCATGGTACTACGTATTCTTGTAGCTTTTTACAGGAAATGGAGCTTGAATGGATAGATATTAGTTGGAAGGCCTAGACAAAATTGACGAGTGCAAAAAGAAGATCGAAAAGACAATGAAAACGGACGAAAAACCAGTCACACGGTCGGACCATGTGGTATCACACGACCGTGTGACCTATTCGTGTGAAGCAACATGTCCGTGTGAATTGTTCGGGAGAAAACAGAGGCAAAACCAAGCCACACGGTCTGGCCGGGTAGGACCACACAACCGTGTGGTGTGGCCGTGTGAAACCCCATGGCCCGGCGGACCGATCATGCGTAGGCGGATTTTTGTGTCCTTTTCCAACCAAAACTCTACAAGTGATCTCTCCAAGCACCTATATAAAGAGACCAAGGGCTGCACGAAAATTCATCCATCGATACAACATACAACACACTAAAATACATAGGATTACACAGATCAAAGCCCTTCTGAGAGAGGAGGGCTAGGTTACGAAGAACACCACAAGGCCTTTCACATCTACAGAAGCATAAGAGTTTCGAAGGCTCGGAAGGAGGACCCATCCTGACAAGGGGTTTCTTTCTTAGTTTAGATCTTATGTCTGTACTTAAACGATGTCACAATGTTGATTTCAAGTTTGTCTATGAATTTGTTATCAATGTTTGGTTAATCTTTCGGATCCTTGTTAAATCTTGGTTACTTGTTTTCTTAATTGATTCATGTGTTATATTTTATGAATTCGAGTGCTAATTTTTAATTGTCGATTATCTGATCAATAATTTGCATGTCATACTTGTTAGTCGTCCGGGAGGTGAGTTCTAACGAAATGAAAATCGAATTCAGACATAAACAGGTAATGTATTGGGAGACTATTTCTGTTTGTGGGGAGTATTTCAATTCAAAGATCTGTTGTGAGTTAATAATAGTTGTGATGCATCGGGAGACCTCAATTATTATTAATCTACTGTTTATGTGCCACCCGCGAGGTGGAATAAACTAGTTTAGGAATTGAACCCATAGAAATGCATAAATTGGTTTTGTGAAACATTAATTGGATTTAATATTGAAGAAGCATGTTGAGATTATGTGCCTAGGGTTGCTTTCGTATTTATTGAAAATACTTGTGGGGTTCAAAATTTATTTCTTTTTATTTTAATTTTCGATTTTATAACAACTCTTGATATTCGGTTGCTAAAATAAAATTGGAATACGATGTATTATACCTAAGTATTTCATAGTCAATCCCTAAGGAATACGACCTTGCTTGCCAATATCTTATAAACAACACTGTACACTTGCAGTATAGAGATCCAAATATATTTTTGGCACCGTTGCCGGGGATTGAAAGATTCTACATAGATATAGTAATAAGTAGTTCAATCTTAATAGAAGCTTTTTGTAAATATTTTTTATTTTATTTTTTTCAATTTTTTAAATCTTTTTTATTATTTTTCGTTATTTTTTATTTTCTTCTTTTTTTCGATTTTTTTATTTCTGTAAATTTTTTTATTTGTTCTGTTCTAACATTGTTTTTTAATTGCAGATAGTGCATGATTGTCACGCCCCAAACGGGACGCGACGAACGATCCACAACTTAAATACAATAACCAACAGTCCAGACAATATCAACGAGAACCCAATGAAACAGAGTCTAAAGAGCAGCGGAAAATAAAATAACAAGTACAATTACAACTTACAGTCTACAATCCATAAGTCATATTACATACCCGAATATCAACCAAATATAACAAACTAAAGTCAAAGGGTCCTACGCCCTTCAGTTACAAACCGGAATAGAAAGAAATACAAGAGTCCAACAACAACACAAGATAAGAGTCCAATCAACAACAAGAAGAAGTAGTAATTCCAACAAGCGGAGTACAAGGTCTCAATCCAGGGCCGGTTCAGCATCTTCAACGAAATCCTCATCTAAGGTTAGAAAATAGGTGGGGATGAGACAAAAATCTCAGTGGATGGGGTGATCGTGTGCAAGTGTGGCGCAATATAGTTAATGTGAGAAAACAGTTATATGAAAACGCGTGAGATGAAGCATGAATTCACACACAGTCCACAAGCGTCATGATAAATATATTTAAGTAATATACTTATACGATTTGAGAAAACATTCATGGTCACACATGCACTATGTGATTTCAGGCAAGACAGTAGGATTGCGTCACGAAATGTAACGCCAATCCCATGCAAGGCAAATAATGGTTGCGTACGGAAATGTAACGCCAACCAATGAAAAACAAGTAGCGATTGCGTACGGATTTGTAGCGCCAACCAAATGGGTCCGATAACTTCGGAATCGTGTGGATCGGCAACGATTCCTTTGTTCTTCCTTGTAACTCCCAGGCGGGATGGTCCAAGACCGGCACCTTATCGCTCCATAGCAAAGACAAAATCCACGGTGGAGCTTGCAAGGCTCGGATCTGTCATAATCATGATTATACCTCAAGTACTACGACCCGCTTCCCTTGGACAAACTCCGTCCCTCGATTTGCGGGATTAGGGACGATGGGGCGGAAGAGTGGAATAGCAATCGAGCTGCCGGTTCCATCCCCGACGTATCTATTCCATTGTGAGCTCGACACACCAAGTTGACTCAGCAGGAAGGTAAAAATACAGCGATCAACCAGCAATCGAAAGTATTATTGATTCAGTGGGAGCGCGATTCATGAAAATTTTTGAAAATTCGCGAGTAGCAATTTTGGCGTTGGTGGAGTTTTTGGATGAAGATGATTATCGAAAAGATAAGAAACCTTCGATATTTTGAAAGATTAGGTGGAACAGAAGTCCCGTTATAGATTCAAAATCGCAAGGCGAGTAAGTCGCTCCGCGATCGGGTATTAATCGGTCAAATTGATCCGATAAGTCAAGGATTTTTGGGAAAGTAAAATACTTTAATTAAATCTCCAAGTCAGAGGGTCCAGGGCTATTTTAGTAAAAGAGAAAATAATTTAAGTTAGGTCCTTTATAAAAGAAGAATTGCAATTTAGCCCCGTTTTGTAAAAATCAGCACTTTTGGGGTTAAAATTGAATAAATAAATATCCCGACCTTGAAAAATTATGAGGTCAGTTCCTAAATTCTCGAAATTGTTCAAAGATTCAGGTTTTTAAAGTTTTGAGGTCGAGTTTTTATAAAATTCTCACATTGGCCCCAAATTTGCAAAAATTGCCAATTCAGACCTTAAGTTTAAAATAATCGGAACTCACAAACCGGAAGGGATTTTAATGTGATTACAGTTAGAAAATGTCACTAAAGTTAGTGGGATATTGGGACAAAAGCAGTTTTTAACAGAAATATGTGTAGGTCCTTTAACTTTTGAAAAAATCATTTTTGTCCCATTTTGAAATAATTACCTTTAAGGCTTTTAGGGGTCCAATTGTCATGAAATTTGAACCTTGGGTCCAAAATATAATTAAGTTATAGTTAAGTTAGTATTTCCAGGTGCATGGACTGCATAAGTCCTGGAAATTTCATTTGGGTCCTTAAGTTTAGTATTTTACACATTAGTCCCTCAATTTTTGTAAAATTACTTTCCAAGCCCTAAACACTTGGATTTTTGGAATACTTTTAAAATATGTAATTCCCAGTACCTTAAGAGTAAAAATTTCAAATTTTAAAGTTTAGGTCTGGTACAGTTTTAAAAATTGCAAAGTAGCCCTTAAACTTTCAAAATTTTACAATCTAGTCCATGGGCTTTTAAAGGTTGATTTTATTTATCTTAAAACTCTTAAAACTTTATTAAAATGTCCAAAAGTCATTTTTGAACCTGAGTAGAGTCCCAATTTTCGAAATTTGCAGAGGGGTCCTTTAACTTTTGAAAATATCATTTTCTTGCAATTTAGTCCACCAATTTTCCATTTTTACATTTTTAAGTCCAAAATTGAAATTTAATCAATTATGCTCGACTTTTCCAGGTTATAAGGAATCTAAAACATAGATTTTAAAGATCATACACATGCATGTTCAATACATACAAGAATTCATCAATTAAAACATTAAATTGCACATGCATGCACCTAAAATTCAATAAATAGCAAATTTGAGCAACTCTTGAGAATTTTCATAACTTGATACATAAAATTGACATGCAATACATAGACTACATATATCTCAAGTCTCATGATCAAATTTTCTACATGCATTTTAATAAAACACCTAATAGTTGGAAAATATTTTTCCACCCACCTTAAAATTGAAAATTGTGAAATAAAAGGATAATTTCACAATTTTTGGATGAGGCTTCTTAGGTCAGCCCCTAAGTCAAGAAATATCAAAAATTTGAAGTTAGAAAAATGAGAGAAAAATTAAGGAGAAAAAAGAAGGAAATAAGGAAATGAGAAGGACTACACTTTACCTTGTGTAGTAGGTGTTTGGAGACTAGTTGAAGCTTTAAATTTGGAAATTTTGGCTCACTCCAAAATCACCTAAGGTCAGCCCCTATTTCTCAAAAATGAAAAAGGGGTGTTAAAATTTGAAAAAAATAGAAAGAATAGGAAAGAAGGGGTCTAGTACTCAATTCTTACCTTGTAGTCCAAATTCCTCTACTAGTTCTTCTTCAAGTTTGAAGTCCTTCTTCAAAATGATGTCAAGCTCTAATATTCAAAGTCTTCTAAATGTACCTCCAAATCAAATTCAAACTTAAGTTAAGAAGGTGGAAGAGGTGAACTATGTGATATCAAAAATGGATTGAAGATAAAATTTCTTACCTTGTAGGGGGTGTTCGATTTTTTTGAAGAATAAGGAGAGAATTCTTGAAAAATTTTCTAAGTGCTGAAGAAGAAAATGAGAAGAAGAGTAGAGAGAAGTTGGGAGTTTTTAGAGAGAAGGAGGAGAATTTTGTGTAGGAGATGAATGTGTTAGTGATAAAAATGGAATGAAATTTTGGCACAAAATGGCCATTATGGCCGTCCACTTTGAGGAGAGAAGGGGAGGAATTTTGTTCAAATTGTGTCTTGCATTTTGCCTCATGCATTGGAGAAAATTTGAAGGTCAAAGGTATGGGCAAGACTTGGTTTGAATGGAATGTTGGAAGACTTCCAACATGTTGGCAAAAATATTGAAGAAGTAATATAAGAGATGATGTGTATAATATTTGAATTAATGATATAATTATACACAAGATGACTAATATAAGGTGTAGGTGTACAAGAGTTGGATGATATTTTTACTCCAAAAATATCCATGTTGGCCGTCCACTATAATGGCATTATGGTAATTCCATATATTTTTTTTTTTCCCAAATTTGATGATAATAGATGAAATATATCAATCTCCAAAATAATTAGTGATTTCCTTGATCACTTATAAGTCTCATGATCACTTAATCTAAATTAAAATCTTAATTCTATAATGTAAAAGTCTCTAAAATAAATAGTCTCTTAAAATTCTAAAGTGACTAATAAATACAAAAATAGTAATAATGATCAATCAAGTGATCATAAATGCAAAATGGAATTAATGATGATCATGATCACAAGTAATTAAGTAAAATAAAATAAAATACAAAATAAATATATTATTAATAATTACCCGTCAAAATGACGCGGTAAAATAGTCGATCAAAAGTATAAACGACAATAAGGATCAATTATAAGCTCGGAAAAATCGGGGCTTCACATCCTCCCCTCCTTAAAGGAATTTGGTCCCCAAATTCTCTTCAGAATAGTTCTGGATATTGATTCCTTATATCTTCTTCCATTTCCCACATTGTGTCTTCGTCTCGGTTGTGGTTCTGCCACACTACCTTAACCATCGGGATTTCTCTCTTACGCAACTGTCGTATCTGCTGATCAATGATCCGGATCGGCCTCTCGGTGTAGGATAGATTTTCCATTAGAGGAGGAGTATCACGAGTGATGATATGTTTGGGATCTCGTTGATATTTCTTCAATCTTGATACATGGAATACATCATGCATTCCCGCATATGGTGCTGGTAACTCGAGTCGGTAGGCTAACTTCGCGATCCTCTGTAAAATCTTGTAAGGTCCAACATATCTCGGACTCAACTTGCCTCCTTTCTTCGGATTGATCAATCCTTTCCGTGGTGAGAGTCTGAGAAATACTTCATCTCCGACTTCAAATTCCAAATCCTTTTTTCTCTTGTCCGCGTAACTCTTTTGGCGGCTGAGAAGTGTGCGAACCGCTCCTTGATCGCCTTGACCTTCTCTATGGCCTCTCCGAACTAAGTCGACCTTTGGAATCGAGGAGACTTTCGTTTCTCTTTCGGAGTCCATTGGTCATCAATCTCCCAAAGTGTAGTGGGGATCTACATTTTCACCCATATAATGCCTCGTAGGGTGCCATTCCAATCGTGGCACGATAAGCGTTATTGTAGGCAAACTCGGCTAATGGTAAGTGCGAATCCCAACTTCCTTGAAATCCAATGTGCAAAGCTCGCATCATATCTTCAAAGGTTTGAATTGTTCGCTCGGTGTCCATCGGTTTGTGGAATGTCTTCTTTGTCTTTGAAACTTAGCGAGGTACCCAATTCCTCGTGCAAGCACTTCCAAAACTGGAGACAAACCTCGGGTCTCTGTCGGATACTATGTCGATTGGTACTCCATGCAGTCGAATAATTTCTCGGATATAAATGCTGTGCAAGTTTTCGCAAGCTATCGGTTTTCTTGATGGGTAAAAAGTGTGCGATTTCGTGAGTCGGTCTACAACTACCCAAATAGCATCATGGCCTCCTCTCGGTCTTGGTAGGTCCGTCACGAAGTCCATCGTTATATGTTCCCATTTCCACTCGGGAATTCTCAACGGTTGTAGTAAACCGGATGGTCGTTGGTGTTCTGCTTTTACTCGTTGACAAGTCAAACATCTCGCAACGAATTATGCTACTTGGTTCTTCATGTTTACACACCAATAACTCCTTTTCAAATCCTTATACATCTTGTTTCCTCCAGGATGTATAGTGTATTTTGAACGGTGTGCCTCTGCTAGGATTTTATTCCTAATCGCTCGTCATTCGGTACACACACTCGATTCGGAATCGATAACTCCATCTTCAGGTACCGAGAATTCTGATCTTTCTCCTTTAAGTATCTTCTCCTTTAGTTTTTGAAGATGTGTATCTTTCTCTTGTGCTTCTTTGATCTCTTTCAGCAGATTGGGTGTAACTGAAATGTTAGCACATGAAATCTGAGTATTAATTCTTGTCAGATTCCAATTGCTCAGCTCTTCTAATGATTCCCACTCTCGAATCATAAGTCTAGCTAGGCTCGCCTTTCTGCTTAGAGCGTCTGCTACGACGTTAGCTTTCCTGGGATGGTATTGAATATCAAATTGATAGTCCTCAATCAACTTCGTCCATCTCCGTTGCCTCAGATTGAGGTATTTCTGAGAGAATAGATACTTCAAGCTCTTATGATCCGTGAAAACCGTGAATGTTTCTCCGTAGAGATAGTGTCTCCATTTCTTTAACACGAAAACTATCGCTGCCAATTCCAAGTCATGCGTTGGATAATTGGCCTCATACGGCTTGAGCTTTCGTGATGCATAAGCGATAACTTTTCCTTCCTGCATGAGCACTGCTCCTAGTCCTTCTTTTGATGCATCACTGTAGACGACAAAGTTTTCGGTTCCCTTTGGAAGGGCTAAGATGGAGTCGTAGTAAGTCGTTTCTTGACTCTTGAAACTCGCCTCGCAGATTGTCATTCCACTCAAACTTGACTTGCTTCCTGCAGGTTAGTCGAGTGAGTGGTTCGGCTATCTTGGAGAAGTCCTGGATAAATCTTCGATAATATCCACTAGTCTAGAAACTCCTCGATTTCCGTTATAGACTCGGGTTGTTTCCATTCAACCACCGTCTGTACCTTGAAGGATCCACTTTGCAATCCCGAGTCGGATACTATGTGTCCCAAGAACGCGACTTCACTAAGCCAAAATTCGCACTTGCTAAATTTGGCATACAGCTTATGCTCTCGTAGTGTCTCTAAAACAATTTTCAGGTGACGTTCGTGCTCTTCTCTAGACTTAGAGTATACGAGTATGTCATCAATGAATATCACCACGAATTGATCCAAATAAGGTTGGAAGACTCGATGCATCACGTCCATAAATGCTGCTGGTGCATTCGTCAGACCGAAAGGCATTACTACAAACTCGTAGTGTCCATATCGGGTTTGAAATGCAGTTTTGGAGATGTCTTCCTCGCGGATCTTCAGTTGGTAATATCCTTGCTGTAAGTCAAACTTCGAGTACACCGTCGCTCCTTGAAGTTGATCAAATAGTTCGTCTATCCTCGGGAGGTGATATTTGTTCTTGATGGTCACGCTATTAAGACCACGATAATCTATACATAGTCTTAATGTGCCATCTTTTTTTTTGACGAACAGCACAGGTGCTCCCCACGGAGACGTACTCGGTTGGATAAATCCCACATCCATCAGTTTTTGTAATTGCGTTTTCAACTCCTGTAACTCAAGAGGAGCCATTCTATACGGTGTTCTGGCAATCGGGGCAGTTCCTGGTAACACCTCGATAGTGAACTCGACTTCCCTATCTGGAGGGACAGTGGTGAGTTCTTGTGGAAATACATCCGTATATTCTAAACATTACAGGTACTTGGTTGATTTGTGTCTCAACCTTGGGTTTGTTAATTACAAACGCCAGGTACCCTTGAGCCCCTCTAGTGATCGCCCTCCTCGCTTTCATTGCTGAAATGATTGGGGCAATCTTAACTCGTGCCCTTCCCGAAATTTCCACTTCGGGTTTTCCGGGTTCACATAGCTTAATGGAATTGTTATGGCAGTCCATTTGTGCATGGTGTGCAGATAACCAATATCACGTCGTATTCGGAGACCGGTAATAGGATTAAATCGGCAGGAAAGTTTATCTCAGCAATCTTAACTTCGCATGCATTATAGATAATATCTGTTATCTGACTTGCAACCATAGGAGTTGACACTTCTAGACATATAGGCATATGTTCCATGCATGCATGCAGTTTGTGTACAAAATGCGGTGCAACAAATTAATGCATTGATCCAGGGTCGAACAATATTTTAGCGTAGTGGTTAGATACTAGAAGCGTACCTTCCACCACATCTGTTGCCTCCGGAGCCTCCTGTCCGGCTAGTGCAAAAGCTCGAGCGGGCATCCTTGCCCGATTACCCTAGCCATTTCCCGGTTTCTGTGGCTGCGTCTGTTTGGTTCGGTCATCGTACTTCGGGCAATCTTGCAGCTGGTGTTGATTACTACCACAACGCAAACACCTTCCTTGTTTACGCCAATGTGATCGTTGGCGGTATGTCGGTTTTACGGCAATGTGCACACACTTGACCCGACTTTCCTTGTATTGGTCTCTTTCCTTTATTTGTTTTGTTAACTGGTCCCTTCTGAAACTTAGCAGGCGGTTTAGATGGTTGTCCCACAGCTGTCCTCTTAAAACTATTCGATGGCCTACTCTGCAGAATCTGTCCAATATGGTTGATCGACTTAATGCGCAGAGTTTGCCTTTACCGCATGGCCGAGTAGGTTGTCGATTCAACAATCACTGCTTTTCAAGTTCAGTTTCAATCCTCGAGTGAACTTGTAAAGCTTATCCTCTTGATCGATTGTCCCTAGAGCATACTTGGTCAATCGGTGAAATTCGGACTCGTACTGAGCTACAGTCAGGTTCCCTTGCCTCAATCTGTGGAATTCATCTCGCGCGCTTCTTTCACAACTGTGGAATATCTTGTTCGTTGAACTCGGCCAAGAAATTTCCCCATGTTCGACTACCCGGTCTGTTCCCATCTCCTTTCAACTGCCCTCCACCAGTCTCTAGCAGCCGATTCATTTAAATATGGCGAGTGTGACTCTCTGCTCGTCGGAGAATTGAAGAGCATTGAAGATATTCTCTAACTTCTCTACCCATTTTTCTGCTTTCAAATCGTCCGGCTCTCCCAAGAAGGCTGGTGGGTCGAACCGCAGAAATCGCTCCAACGTGCGATCGTTCGCCTCTCTGGCGGGTTCGGGAGCACGGGGTTGAGGCTCTGCCTGTTGCCTCATGAAAACTAGTATTTGCTGTAAGGCTTGTGCGGTCAAATTATCTCCTGCAGCAGGTGGATGAGGCGGTGGTAATTCAGGAGAGGGTACCCGGTCCCTGGGTACATCATCAACCCCTCGTGGAACGCGACGAGGTCTCCCACGGCCTCGATGTTCGGCCATTCTGTATCTTGAAGCGTTAGTTGCGATTCACGAGTAAATGAATACAATAATTATTCGCGTAAAGCAAGTAATATCGCAGGGAAAGTAACATGAAACACAAGACACTGAATAAATAGCAAAAGGCATATCCATTAATGTAAAACTTGAATACACCCATAGTACAACAGCAGAAATACTAAGTCAGATACATCGGAACCAAAATACAACAGAATCTAGTACAAAAGAAAGTAAGGTACAACACTGGAATACGCGACTACAACAACAGAAGTACAAACTAACAATCAGCTAACTAATCAGTGAGATCGCCATCATCGTCGCTCGCAGCTATGTCCATAATCGGGGCTGGGTCGGGCTGAGGTGGCGCCTCAACCTCGGGCCAATCCACGAAGTCCAACCATTGCTCGAATCCCTGAGCTTGATTGAGTGGAGCAGCCTCGGGTGCCTCCGGCTCTCCAATGTCAACTGGGTCCTCCTCGGGATCCTCCTCGAGATACTCTTCGGGATCCTCCTCAGCGTCAGGTACGGGCTACACCTCGGGTGGTGGCAATGGCTGAGCATTAGCTGCCAAAGCAGCCTCCAGTGCGGCGTCTCTCTGAGCTAGGGCCTGTAAGGTCCTCTATGACTGTCATCTGCTTGATGAGGGTCTCCTCCAAGTGCTCGATGGTGTAGCGGGATAGGCGGGCGTCAATCTCCCATTTCTGGCGGCCGTCACTTGCCCTTTTCATCTTCTCTCGCATGTTATCCAGGCGCTCCTGGATACTCTGTATTTGGTCCTCCCACGCTCTTATGGTGTTGTCTCGGTCCTTGATGACAGTGGTAAGCTCGCTCTTTTCATCTTGGCTCCTCGCCAAGCGCTGAGTCAGGTCCCTATTATGCTGGCGCTCCTGGGCTAGCTCTGTGGTCGCGCGATCACTCTCCTGGTGCCAGTGAATCATCAGTGCTCGGTAATATTCCCGCTCAGCACGGGCATGGAAAACATCCCACCATGAAGGCGGCGTCGGCGGCTCCATCCTGATCAAACAAAACTAAGGCGGATCAGTCAAAGGTAGAGGAAAGATAGGGAGAGAATAAGGAAAGAACAAATAAGGAAAATCAGTCAAGAATCAACTAAGTCAAGACAAGTATGACTATGAAATCTCAAAATATGCGTTCTAACTTAGTTCAAATATCAATAAGACGGTTCTATGCCAATTTGAAATCGATTTCACACTTAATTGGTCAAGTCGCGGTACTACCCAAAACATAGACCGATGGTCCTATCCTGGGTCAGCTCGGTGTAAGTTTCCATCTTACTAGCCGAGCTCGATACCACTCTAATCATCACGCCCCAAACGGACGCGACGAGCGATTCACAACTTAAATACAATAACAAATCCGGACAATATCAACGAGAACCCAATGAAACGAGTCTAAAAATAAAGCGGAAAATAAAATAACAAGTACAATTATAACTTACGTCTACAATCCATAATCCATATTACATACCTGAATATCAACCAAATATAACAACTTAAAGTCAAAGGGTCCTACGCCCTTCAGTTACAAACCGGAATAGAAAGAAATACAAGAGTCCAACAACAACAATAGATAAGAGTCCAATCAACAACAAGAAGAAGTAGTAATTCCAACAAGCGGAGTACAAGGTCTCAATCCGGGCCGGTTCAAAGATCTTCAACGAAATCCTCATCTAAGGTTAGAAAATAGGTGGGGATGAGACAAAAATCTCAGTGGATGGGGTGATCGTGTGCAAGTGTGGCGCAATATAGTTAATGTGAGAAAACAGTTATATAAAAACCCGTGAGTATGATGCATGAATTCACACACAGTCCACAAGCGTCGTGATAAATATATTTAAGTAATATACTTATACAGTTTGAGAAAATAGTTCGTGGTCACACAGGCACTATGTGATTCAGTCAAGACAGGTAGGATTGCGTACGGAAATGTAACGCCAATCCCATGCAAGGCAAATAATGGTTGCGTACGGAAATGTAATGCCAACCAATGCAAAACAAGTAGCGGTTGCATACGGATTTGTAGCGCCAACCAAACGGGTCCGATAACTCCGGAATCGTGTGGATGAGACAGTGATTCCTTCGTTCTTCCTTGTAACTCCCCAGGCAGGATGGTCCAAGACCGGCACCTTATCGCTCCATAGGCAAAGACAAAATCCACAGTGGAGCTTGCAAGGCTCGGATCTTTCATAATCATGATTATACCTCAAGTACTACGACCCGCTTCTCTTGGACAAACTCCGTCCCTCAGTTGCGGGATTAGGACGATGGGGCCGGAAGAGTGGAATAGCAACCGAGCTGCCCGGTTCCATCCCCGACGTATCCATTCCGACTGTGAGCTCGACACACCAAGTTGACTCAGCGGGAAGGTAAATACAAGTACAAAGCGATCAACAGTGCAATGAAAGTATTATTGATTCAGGGAAGCAGTTCAGGAAAATTTTTGAAAATTCGCGAGTAGCAAGTTTGGCGTTGGTGGAGTTTTTGGATGAAGATGATTATCGAAAGGATAAGCAACCTTCGATATTTTGAAAGATTAGGTGGAACATAAGTCCCGTTATAGATTCAAAATCGCAAGGCGAGGAAGTCGCTCCGCGATCGGGTATTAATCGGTCAAATTGATCCGATAAGTCAAGGATTTTTGGGAAAGTAAAATACTTTAATTAAATATCCAAGTCAGAGGGTCCAGGGCTATTTTAGTAAAAGAGAAAATAATTTAAGTTAGGTCCTTTATAAAAGAAGAATTGCAATTTAGCCCCGTTTTTGTAAAAATCAGCACTTTTGGGGTTAAAATTGAATAAATAAATATCCCGACCTTAAAAAATTATGAGGTCAGTTCCTAAATTCTCTAAATTGTTCAGAGATTGAGTTTTTAAAGTTTTGAGGTCGAGTTTTTATAAAATTCTCACATTGGCCCCAAATTTGCAAAAATTGCCAATTCGGACCTTAAGTTTAAAATAATCGGAACTCACAAACCGGAAGGGCTTTTAATGTGATTCCAGTTGGAAAATGTCACTAAAGTTAGTGGGATATTGGGACAAAATCAGTTTTTAAAATAAATATGTGTAGGTCCTTTAACGTTTGAAAATATCATTTTGGTCCCATTTTGAAATAATTACCTTTAGAGCTTTTAGGGGTCCAATTGTCATGAAATTTGAACCTTGGGTCCAAAATATAATTAAGTTATAGTTGAGTTAGTATTTCCAGGTGCATGGACTTCATAAGTCCTGGAAATTTCATTTGGGTCCTTAAGTTTAGTATTTTACACATTAGTCCCTCAATTTTTGTAAAATTACTTTCCAAGCCCTAAACACTTGGATTTTTGGAATAATTTTAAAATATGTAATTCCCAGTACATTAAGAGTAAAAATTTCAAATTTTAAAGTTTAGGTCTGGTGCAGTTTTAAAAATTGCAAAGTAGCCCTTAAACTTTCAAAATTTTACAATCTAGTCCATGGGCTTTTAAAGGTTGATTTTATTTATCTTAAAACTCTTAAAACTTTATTAAAATGTCTAAAAGTCATTTTTGAACCTGAGTACAGTCCCAATTTTCGAAATTTGCAGAGGGGTCCTTTACCTTTTGAAAATATCATTTTCTTGCAATTTAATCCACCAACTTTCCATTTTTACATTTTAAGTCCAAAATTGAAATTTAATCAATTATGCTCGACTTTTCCAGGTTATAAGGCATCCAAAACATAGATTTTAAAGATCATACACATGCATGTTCAATACATACAAGAATTCATCAATTAAAACATTAAATTGCACATGCATGCACCTAAAATTCAATAAATAGCAAATTTGAGCAACTCTTGAGAATTTTCATGACTTGATACATAAAATTGACATGCAATACATAGACTATATATATCTCAAGGCTCATGATCAAATTTTCTACATGCATTTTAATGAAACACCTAATAGTTGGAAAATATTTTTCCACCCACCTTAAAATTGGAAATTGTGAAATAAAAGGATAATTTCACAATTTTTGGATGAGGCTTCTTAGGTCAGCCCCTAAGTCAAGAAATATCAAAAATTTGAAGTTAGAAAAATGAGAGAAAAATTAAGGAGAAAAAAGAAGGAAATAAGTAAATGAGAAGGACTACACTTTACCTTGTGTAGTAGGTGTTTGGAGACTAGTTGAAGCTTTAAATTTGGAAATTTTGGCTCACTCCAAAATCACCTAAAGTTAGCCCCTATTTCTCAAAAATGAAAAAGGGGTGTTAAAATTTGAAAAAAATAGAAAGAATAGGAAAGAAGGGGTCTAGTACTCAATTCTTACCTTGTAGTCCAAATTCCTCTACTAGTTCTTCTTCAAGTTTGAAGTCCTTCTTCAAAGTGATGTCAAGCTCTAATCTTCAAAGTCTTCTAAATGTACCTCCAAATCAAATTCAAACTTAAGTTAAGAAGGTGGAAGAGGTGAACTATGTGATATCAAAAATGGATTGAAGATAAAATTTCTTACCTTGTAGGGGGGGTGTTCGATTTTTTTGAAGAATAAGGAGAGAATTCTTGAAAAAATTTCTAAGTGTTGAAGAAGAAAATGAGAAGAAGAGTAGAGAGAAGTTGGGAGTTTTTAGAGAGAAGGAGGAGAATTTTGTGTAGGAGATGAATGTGTTAGTGATAAAAATGGAATGAAATTTTGGCACAAAATGGCCATTATGGCCGTCCACTTTGAGGAGAGAGGGGGAGGAATTTTGTTCAAATTGTGTCTTGCATTTTTGCCTCATGCATGGGAGACAATTTGATAGTCAAAGGTATGGGCAAGACTTGGTTTGAATGGAATGTTGGAAGACTTCCAACATGTTGGCAAAAATATTATTAAAGAAGTAATATAAGAGATGATGTGTATAATGTTTGAATTAATGATATAATTATACACAAGATGACTAATATAAGGTGTAGGTGTACAAGAGTTGGATGATATTTTTACTCCAAAAATATCCATGTTGGCCGTCCACTATAATGGCATTATGGTAATTCCATATATTTTTTTTCCCAAATTTGATGATAATGGATGAAATATGTCAATCTCCAAAATAATTAGTGATTTCCATGATCACTTATAAGTCTCATGATCACTTAATCTAAATCAAAATCTTAATTCTATAAGGTAAAAGTCTCTAAAATAAATAGTCTCTTAAAATTCTAAGGTGACTAATAAATACAAAAATAGTAATAATGATCAATCAAGTGATCATAAATGCGAAATAGAATTAATGATAATCATGATCACAAGTAATTAAGTAAAATAAAATAAAATACAAAATAAATATATTATTAATAATTACCCGTCAAAATGACGCGGTAAAATAGTCGATCAAAAGTATAAACGACAATAAGGATCAATTATAAGCCCGGAAAAATCGGGGCTTCACAATGATCACGCGTTCTAGATTTACTCAGCCAATACCCATTGATTTAGAAAATGAGAAAACAACAAAATAACTAAGAAAAATATCTAACGCAATGGCGGATGAGACTAATCAGAATGCCAGGAATAACAGAAACAATGAAGAATTCCCACCTGGGGCGGATGCACAGGACTGGATTGTGGAAGTGCCAGCGAAAAGGGCAGTTAGAGACTACTTCCAGCCGGAAGTTAGTCGGACTTATGGGGGTGTGGCCCGTCTGCTATCAATGCAAACAACTTCAAACTAAAACCTGCATTGATCCAGATGGTCTCACATAATCAGTTTGGGGGAAGAGCCGTTGAGGATCCAAACGCGCATCTGGCGCAATTCTTAGAGATCTGTGATACTGTTAAGACAAACGGTGTTTCTGAGGATACCATTCGATGCCACCTTTTTGCATTCTCTATGTGCGATAAGGCTAAGGGATGGTTATGCTCTCTAACACCACCAGCAGCAGATTGGGCTGAACTAAGCAGTTTTTAGCCAAATACTTCCCCCTATTAAGATGCTGCAATTGAAATCTGAAATCGCCCAGTTTAGGCAACTTGATTCAGAGCCACTATATGAGGCATGGGATAGATTCAGAGAATTACTAAGGAAGTGCCCTCAGCATGGATATCCCGACTACCAACAAGTTCAGTATTTTTTATAATGGTTTAAGTGGCAACACAAGAACTATTATAGATGCTGCATCTGGGGGTGCACTGCTAGGGAAATATCCAGATGAGGCACTAGAACTGCTAGAGGAGATGACAAATAATAGTTACCAGTAGCCATCCGAGAGATCCAATGTCCGACGTGTGGCAGAGGTTCATGATGAGAATGTTGCCATGCTCATAGAACAAGTATCCATGCTGAATATGAAACTGGATGTGATGCATCAAGTGACTCCAAGAGATCCTGCAGTTGTTGAAGAAGAGGCAAATTTTGTGGGACAACAAAGGAATTTCAACAACAATTATAGAAATAATTAGACACCCAATTACTATCATCCGGGGCTGCGAAACCATGAGAACTTTTTATATGCTAATAATAAAAACGTTTTGCAGCCACCTACGGGATTTTATGGGTAATCAAGGCAGAGCAGAGTCAAGTGACAAGAAAGCATTTGTGGAAGAGATGCTATCCTCGTTTATCGGAGAAACTATGACAAGATTGAACAAAGATAAAGCAAAGATAGACATGATTGAGGAACAAGTCACTCGGTTGAACACGAACGTGAATGCAGGATTGGAATCTTTAGAAACACAAGTATCACAGATCACTACTGCAGTGGGAGGCCAACATCAAAATGACAAATTCCCAAGCGACATGGAACTGAATCCGAGTGAACAGTATAATGCAATTCGTCTGATGGATGGTACATATTACGAGGGCTCACAGATTTCAACTGACCAAGTTCAACGATAGTGAAAAGGAGAAATATGAAGTCTGGCTAAAGACGTAAAACTTAGCGCTTTATGGGAGGCAACCCAATTTATTTCCTATTTTTATTTATTTTTAATCGTCTTCAATTTAATTAAATTTTAATTCCATTTTTTTAGTATTAACTTAATTTTTAGTTCTGTTTGGTTTTGTGAGTTGTTTTGTAGGAGACATCATGGCAAATTCCGGGTTCTAAAAAAAAGGGCCGAAAATACATCACACGGCCATGTGAACCAAGTCACACGGGCCATGCGACTCGGCGAACCAGGACTCGTCACACGGCCAGGCCGTGTGACACCACACGACCATGTGGAGTTGGGCAGACAAGGAGTAGCGGACGTCCAGGGTCGCACGGGCGGACCGTGCGAGCCGCACAGGCAGTGTGGATAGAACAGACGGATTTCCTCTCCATTTTTCACTCCCGAAACTCAATTTTTATCTCACTTTCTCCTACTCAAACCCTACAACTCGAAAATTTCCTCCCAAAACACTCAAACACTTCTAAATCTCCTCCAAATTCACTTCAAATCTCACCCTAAAAATACAAATTCTTCACCTTCTTAAGAAACCCATCACCAAAATTCTTCAATTTCTCAACTTTTACAAGTTCTTCACCAAGTTGGGGATTTTTGATTTCCGAATTTCAGATTTTAATACTTCATAAACTTGGTGTTCATGGCTTCTAGGGTAGAAAGAGGAACAATAAGGAACACGAGAAGAAGAAGCGAGCCAACACCGGAGCCTGAACCCGAACCACAACCAGAATATGCAGCCGACGAATCGGAGGCCTATGATGTTATCTTGTCGGATGAAACACACCAAGCTAGATGGGCGGTGCTCTATTACCGGCCATGGATAAATACAAAGTATCCCGATGAACCTACTCTTACTAATTTAGGTTTATTGGAAGATTTTCAGTCTATGTGCGGTCATATAGATTGGCACAAATTGTTGAACGGGAATTGGGCTACTTATTCTATTTATACGATTGAGTTCCTATGTAGTTTTGAATTAGTAGTCCAAAAATGAAATTTGATGGGGATTAGGTTCCGGTTAGCAAATGAGCCGAGGAAGTTGTCAATTTATGATTTAAATTTGATATATAAAACTCCGTCTTATGGGGTAGAAGAACATGAAGATTTTGATAAGGATAGGTTTTGGAGAGAGATAACGGGTAAACGGATTTATACGATGGGTACTTCAAAGGCATCTAGCATTAGGAACCCCATATTTCGCTATTTCCCTATTGAGAAGGCCAAGGCTATTGAAGAATCAAAGAAGCCTCATTCTTGTGCCTTCACAGATGCTCCTGAATATGCCTTAGAACCAGCTGACAGTAGTGACAACGATGTTGAGGAAATTGACCCTGCTGAGGCAGTGGAGAAAACTAAGTTTAGGCAAGCCATAAGGGAATCCAAAGAGCTGCACGATCAGAGTATGACAAGGGGCCCTGGAGAATCTTCATCTATCATGATTACTCCTAGACCAGATATAATGGAGATGGTGAGAACCATTCAATCCACCACATCTCCTGTGCACTCTGAGGATGTTAGTTCCAGGAAAGTTGGCGATGAAGATAAGGAAGATGATGTAGAGGGCATCTTAGCCAAGCCACTCCCTAAAGAAGGTGTTGAGACACCTGATAGACGGTTGATCACTCTATTGGACAAACAGTCGTGTCTCAGGTTTCGAGTGACCCCAATGCTCGAAACTCAGCTGATGCGCTAGCTGAGGGGGAAACTCAAACCACCACCGTCGGGTCGGAGGAGCCTGTGGGAGACCAAACTCAAAGGGAGTTAGGAGGCGAAGGTGAGACATTGACAGAACAACAGACTGTGGTTAAAAAAGCTCAGACGGTTTCGTCTGTCTCAGCTGAAACTTCAGCTGCTATGCAGGCCGATGAAGCTGCTGACGCAGCCAAGGCAAATGATGGTATTGAGGCTACGGGAGTTGAGACTCTTGGCCATGAAAGTGCAATCTAAGGAGTTGAGACTCTAAAGGATGCCACCAAAAACCCTAAAGCATCTCCGTCTGCTGGAAGGATATCCGTCGAAGACCGCATCGCAGCTTGATTGAGGCGCAAAGGGAATGTTGAAGGCCCATCAGCGGTTGAGACTACTGAGGGTAATGCCTAGAGAAGGTTGAGACTTCCTTAGGTAAGAAGGTTGTTGAATAAGTGTCAGTCCCTAATGAAGAAATCATTGAAGAAGAGGAAATCAGTGCTCTTCACGACTCCCAAGAGAACGTAGATGTGAATTCTTGGGAACCGATGATGAAGCTAAATCTAGCCCATTGAGAAATCATCCGAGGGCAAAGCTGCTGAGGAGGCACTGGCAAAAAGGAGACAAGCCTGTGAAAAGGCTGCTCTTGTGAACTTTACAATGGTTGATGGCCCACCCCCAATGGTGCCCTCACCCTATAATGACGCTGATGAGTCAGCCGAGGACAAGTCTACACAAAAGAAAGATACAACTGATGACGAGGAAGTTGTTAAGATAGTTGAGGATCGATCGCCTTAGCGGCTAATATACCGCACAAGATGCCGATGACGTTGAGACAATTGAGGCACAACGAGCTGAAGAAATCTTGAAGGGAAAAGGGAAAGGCTTCACAGGTGGAGGACGTGGAAATTCCTATTTTTCCTGAGGATCTTTTTGCTGACTACTTTCCTTTTGAGGCGCATGTGTCTTTGGAAGCAGAGTTTGTTGCGGAAAGTGCTAGATACACCGTCCAAGTCCCAGTTGAAGAACTTGGAACTCCGCCCGACACAACTATAGTGTTGATTGGGTTCGTTTGATGTTGTGTGGCGGAAGAGCGAGTCCACCGATGCAGCCAACTTTTGCAAGCCTTCAAAACCATCTGTGCAGAGATAGAAAACATGGAGCATGGATTTGCAACACTCAACCAACGACTTGACAACCACGATGCAAACATCACAGGAGATATCCGAGGAGTAGTTTTGAGAATAAGGGAATGGATTGGGCAGACTAAGGCACTAAGGCATGAGCATGTCACATACTTCAAGTTTTTATTTCCAAAAATGGTGATCTGGAGCTCAGACAATGCCAAATTTCAGCAGCGTTAGAGGGACCACATGCTTAGGATGGATCAATCTCACAAGAGTGACATGGAGTTGCTTAACGCTCAACATAAGTCAGAACTTCAGAAGATGGAGACCAACATGGAACAACAAATAAAGGTGATCCAAACTAAGATGAAGCTGATGGCAGCCGAGACAGTGGCTCTAAGATCTGAATTCTGAGCATCATACTCCAAGACTCACGACAATCAAGATATGACGAATAGCAAGATTGATGTACTCCTTGGTGGAGTATTTCCTCAGTTGGCTCTACCCCTTGGTGATGATGCCAAAAAGGGGGAAAATAAAAGTAAGCAGCAGCAAATGAGTGATAAGGATGGAAGGGGAAAGCAAGCAAGAGGGAAGGCAGTGAAGTGAAGAAGCCATCCTTGAAAATCATGCTTGCTAAGACCCCTCAGGAATAATCATCCACCACCACTAAGGTGCATTGTTTTCCACTGATACTAGCTGGTTCAACAAGGCCAAATAAGTTCATATGCAATAGGTGCAATATTCTGGTCGAAGAAGGACTTGGCTTGTCTTTGAAGGATGATTTGATTTGCTTTCCCATCTGGCATGCATCACAAATGCTTTCTTTCTTGTCTACTGAGTCAGGAAATCCTTCCACATGATGACTCCTTGCAAGTTGTTGATTGTCTTGAAGTTTAGGTGACTCAGCTTTTTATGCCACAACCAACTTGATTCGACTGTACTCTTTGCTAGAAGACATGTGCTTGGATTAACAGTTGACCAATCTACTACATACATGTTCTTCTGCCTTGTTCCTTGAAGCACAATTTCATTTGTTTCAGCATCCTTGAATTGACAAACTCCCATGTTGAATCCCACATTGTAGCCTTTGTCACATAGTTGGCTGATGCTTAGCAGAATGAAGTTGAGGCCTTTAACATATGCAACATCTCTGATTTCCAATCCATTTTTCCTTATGGATCTTGTGCCTTTTGATTTCCACTGGAGCTTTATTTCCTCCAAATAAGACTTTCGCACCTTTGATTTTCTTGAATTTTTACAGATTTCTCTTGTTTCCTGTCATATATGTCTGGAACAACCACTATCCATGAACCGGGTTCCTTGGCACTCAGCTGTTCCTTGAATCTGCAATTAAGGAAATTAGTTTTTAGGTACCCATACTTGCCGGGTCCCAAGGGATTAGTGCTATAAGGTGTTCCAACCAACCTATAGCCAGATGATCTGACTCTAAGAGGTTGCCACCTATCAGTTCCATAATCATAATGCACATTAGCAAATTGCTTGGTGGTTTTAGGTTCATAGAACTGTCTCTTTTGTCTGTATACATGTATCTGTGTTTGAGCATTTACAATCTTGGGGTAATAGTGGAATTTATGTGCATTTGGGTTTTGTTCCTAGGTGCATATGTGTGCTGATAATAGCTCTTTTGCCTTAGGATTGACATATTATGAGGTTGAGGTCTTTGCCACTTTGGCTTATATCCCATAGGTCTTGGCTGATTTCTCATTTGGTTATTCCAATCAGCTTGGCTTGGATAGTTTCTACAGTTCCCATCATATGACTTTCTTTGCTGAAATCTCTGGGGCTTTTGGTAGCTCTGTTTAGCTTTCACAGAGTATTTCCTGTTTGGAGTCTGCTGATGGACCTTTCTGAATTTGGTTTCAGCTGTCCTGTGAGCATACTCAACTGGCTTCTTGCCTTTTCCCTTATATCCAAGGCCAGTATGGTTGTGATTGTGTTTTTGAGTGGGTGTATGTGCAACATATGGTGCTTTGGATTTTTGGATTCTCTCATTGCTTGAGGATCCTTTTTCCATAACCATTCTTGGGACTTGGGCATGCACAAAGAAATTGAATCCAATCCTGTCTTGTCCCCACTTTCTTTTTGTGTCATTATAAGTTCATCTAATGATTTGGATGCCTTTGTGAATGACACAATCACATTTTTAAGATCATTTTCCCTCTTTTCTGTAGCTTCTAAGTCTGCTTGGATCTTGGCAATTTCAGCCTTCAGCTTAGTATTCTCATCAGTTATGTGACTTAGAGTACTCAACTCTTTAGTCAACTGTGAGTTTTGGCATTTAAGCTGGCTATTTTCCTCAAAATCTTTCATCATTTTGCCAATAGAATCATAAAGATCAGTGGGTGAAGAAGTGTATGTGTCACAGTCACTATCACTAGAATCAGAATGAGATGAGTTAGAGCATACCTCATCTTCTTGATCTTTTATATCTTGTTCTTTCGCCATGAGGCATATCAAAGCCTCTCATCTGTGTCACTAGAGTAGTCTTCTTCAGTACTATCCGTGTTTGATGGTTCCTTGCACTTGGCTGTTTCAGCAGTCTCAGCAGCCAATATGTCATTCTTTTTTTCTTATCCCCTTTCTCTTAAGACCTTTCCATGCTCTTCATTTCTGTATTTGTTGACTTGTGGATAAGGACAGTCAACAGCAAAATGTCCTGGTTGTCTGTTGTTCAAACACAAGTTCTCAGCTCTCTGCAAGTCAGCTCTATCAGTCCTCTGATCATCACCTCTCTGATACTCAGTTCTTTGATGTTCAGCACTTGGGTGGTTGTCTTCCCTTGCTTTGGATGGTGCTGAGTGTCTTCTTGGGTATTCACCCTTGTTCTTTTTATAATTCTTATTGAAGAACTTGTTGAACCTTTTTACCTTTAGGGCAATCTCCTCTTGGTCTACTGTCTCCTTTGGCTCAGTTTTCTATCCTTCACAGGCCATAAGTGCAGCTGTCTTGGGCACAACTGTCTCCTCGTGTTCCTTTATTCTCAGCTCAAACTCATATGCTTTGAGGTCAGAAAATAGCTCATGGTTTGATGTTTTGGAGAGGTCCATGGAACGTCTCAGAGCCATGACCTTCATTTCCCACTCAACTGGGAGAGACCTTAGGATCTTCATACACATCTCCTTCTGTGTGTACTCCTTTCCTAGAGCTGAAAGCTCATTAGTGATTTTTGTAAACCTGGCCTACAGCTGATCCAGACTTTCACTTGCAATCATTTTGAAATTTTCAAATTTTTTGACTGCAACAATTAATTTATTTTCTTTGATTTGATCAGATCCTTCACAAATCAAAGTAAGTTTTTCCCAAATTTCTTTGGTTATTTTGTAAGATTTGACCTTGTCCAAGATTTTATAAAGAACGTCCTTGGAAACATTGTCAAGATTATATCTATTTCGTTCTTCATTGGTCCATTCACAATGAGGTTTTTCAACCATAGCAGGTCTGGGCTTTCCTGGTCCTGCATCCTCTCCTTCAACAGCAGGTGCTCTTCTCACAGCAGTGTTGACCTTTAGGATTTGGATTGGCCCATCTTCTATCACTAGCCACATTTCATCGTGTCGGGTTGATAGGTGAGCCTGCATACGAATTTTCCAATCATCAAACTCTTCCACAGTAAACATAGGAATGCGAGTTAGATTTGCTTCCATGATAATAACTTTGCTTTTGAAATAAAAGCTTTAAAAACTCAAGTGTTGATTCTTTTGAAAAGAATGAGATCTAGTTCAGTAACCAGTGCGGAAGGCTCAATGAACCAACCACTTTGATACCACTTGTAGGTCCCAAGGGGTGATGAGTAAGGTTTGGAAGGGGGGTTGAATAAACCTTACCAAACTTTCGATTTAGTCCTTTTAAATTATTTTCAAAGTTTTACACAAATCAACTCAGTCCTTGATGGACAACTAGGTTTGCTTACTCAACAAAGTTACCCACTCAGCATACTTCATTGAGTTGTTGATAGTATAACTTAGCTGGTTTCAGCTAACACTTAGAATAACAGTTGATTTGGTTTTTGTTCAGCGGAAGACTTTTCACCCTTATGTTTTTAAACTTATTTTACAACACTTGTTTTAGCAATTGTTATTAACAATTGACTTCAGCAATTATAACTTAACATCAGATATAAAATATATGCAAGAATTAAAAGTGTTGTAAGTAAATAAGACACAATCAATTTTTATAGTGGTTCGAGGATGGGGTAATTCCTCTAATCCACTTTTCCCTAACTCTTGGAGAAATCCATTAAGTAACAAGATCTTGGTTACAAAGCAGTCAACAGTCCAAGTCAACTTCGATCACACAACTAATTGCTCCTAGGACTCAGCTTTTTTACAAAACAGATATCTTGCCACTTCAGCTCCTTCAAACTCTTGGATTCGATTACACAGCCTTCCAACGAGTTCAAAGCTTCTAGTTAGAACTTGAACCTTACTACTTCTCCTTCAACCTTGGAGAGTAGACCCCTTTTGTTCTTTAAATAGAATTTCTTCTTCAACTGGTGAAGTAATCTTTCCTTCACGTAATGTGTTGGATTGAGTTCCTTCGAATTTTGGCTTGAGGATATCTTTGAAAGGTTGAGAGAATATACAGGTTTTAGCTTGCTTGAGTGCTTGATAGTCTTATCAAATTTGTTAACCTTCTCTCACTTGTTTCCTCAGCCTTTTATAGTGTAGATTTGAAATTATGTCAATTGAAGAGATATACACACATTTCAAATCACAGTCGTACGTTGTTGGCTTGTCTTGTCTTGCAACATTAATATGGATCGTACCATGATTTTGAATGCTCTGCAGCTTTTCCTTCATCTCTGCAGGTTTTCAGCTACATCTCATTAGTTCCTTGCTTTTTGCACTCTTTCAGCAAAATGACTTTATTGCTGGCAGCTAGACACAGGCCTATTTCCAGCAAATCCTTGACTTGTGTTAACAACGAATATCTTTTAGCTTTCTTCAAGTCTTGTCTGCTGCATACCCCTTTGACATTCGATTCCAATCATTTTGGAATGACATAACTGTCAGTCAGCTAACTGAGACAGCTTTTCTGTCACTTGACTGAACCTTCTCTTGGCTTCACACATCTGACACACAGTTGGGTCTTCTCTTCGATCTTCAGTCGACTCTTGTAATCTTCAACTTAGCTGACTCCAACTCAGCTTATTCAGCCCTATCTATTACAAGTTGAATTACATAGAAAATGTGGTGTCAACTTCCTAATCAAAATCTAAACATAAATTTTCCTAACAATTTCCCCCTTTTTGATGATGCCAAAACTTAAATAAATATAGCAAAGGAAACAGTGCAGTAACAAAGAATGTATGTGTAGAATATGTCAATTTTATTTGAACATATCATTCTTGTACTTTACAAACGCATTTTACAATGCTTTTACAAAGTATAACCTATACACTGTATCAGAGCTATGACGATTTTGTACAAATGTATCAGAGCTTAAACTCAAAAATTTACAACAGGTATCAGAGTTTTAAGGCTTTAGAGAATACTTACAAACTTTGTATTTACAGCTAAGTAAAATACACTTGAAGGGGTTTCAGTCGTCTTCAATGCCTCCGTTGCTTCCTTCTTCTCTCTTCATCCTCAGCTCTTCTGCGATCTTCTTCAACTCTTTTCCGCTTTCTGTCTTCTTCCTCTCTCTTCTTCTTTTCATAAGGTCATTTAGCAGCAGGGTCTTCCCTTATCTGCCTTTCAATCCATTCACAGTCGAGCCTTTCATTTTCATCTTCTTGCTTCCTCCTTGCCTTTTCATTCTTTCTCTCAACTTCTATGTTAGCAAGAGTGTCATACCCAGCCCAGTAATTGACTCCCTTCTTATGTGGATCAACATATATAACATCTATAGGTCCTTGTTGTGGTGGAGTACCTCTGCCTCTTCCACCACTTCCAAACTTTTCCCTTCCTCAGTGTGACTCAGCTTCTCCTCTAGGAGTGTATTGTAAAGGTGATTTGCCAGTCAGCTGACTGCTTGAACTCTGCTACCTCTCAGCTGATTTACATAAGTTGAGTCCTTTCTCCCAATACAAGTCCCACGCCTGGGGTAGAGTCACGTTCTTGAAATAACCTTCGCAGCTAGAGTTTGAAACTCCTCTAGTGATCTCGGCTCAGATCTTACATTAGCATCGTGATTTCTTGAAGTGGTCTTACAGCTGGGGAATCTCTCAACAGTCCAGCTGGAAGGCCTTCAAACCTTGCTTTTATGTCTTTAATTCTTCCAGAGTGCTTCGCAGCTACCTTTTTGAATTCAACTTCAATGGCTTGTCTTGACTTTTTATATGGCAAATCAGCTTTCTCTTATAAGGACAATTCTTTAGTAGTTGGCTGAGAATGGAGGCTGTTACTTCACCTTGCTAGCAACAAGAGCAAAGGTTTGATCAAAATCTATACCTTCCTCTTGGCAATACCCTTTGGCTACCAATCTTGCTTTGTTTCTTACTACATATCCCTCTTCATTCATCTTGTTTCAAAATACCCACTTAGTACCAATAATATTTTGGTGGGTAGGCCTTTGAACTAATTCCCAAACTTTGTTTCTCTCAAATTGATTCAGCTCTTACTGCATAGCTGGAATCCAATGTGCGTCATCCAATGCTTGTGACACATCTTTAGGCTCTATTTAGGAAATGAAACAAGTGAACATAGCTTCATGTTGAGTCCTGGATCTGGTTATTACTCCTTTTCTTACATCTCCAATGATTAGCTTTGGAGGATGGTCTCTCAGCCGTCTTATATCTGGTTGAAGTAAGTCTGTTGGGTTAAGTCGTCTCACAGCTAAGTTGTCTTGAACAGCTTCCTCATCATCATTCAGCTGCAGACCTTCCACCTGTCTCTAATATTTAGCTATCTCATCTTTATCAAGGTTGAGTGCTCTTACACCTGCTTCAATATAAAGACTTTTCTGAACAGTTGGTTGTTTTCTCTTGTCAGCTAACTCATCTATGTCTTCTTCATTGACATTAGGTTAATCAGAAACCACATGGATATACTCTTCGGTGACCATAGTCCTCTTGTTCAACACTCTATAAGCTTTACATTCAAATGAGTATCCCAAAAATATACCTTCATCAAATTTAGCATCAAAAGCTTTTAAGTTGTCCTTTCCATTGTTGTGGATGAAGCACTTACATCCAAAGATTTGAAAATATCCAACATTTGGCTTCCTTTCTGTCCAAATTTCATAGGGGTTTTTCGGACAGCTGCCTGTTAATCATACACCTATTCTGAGTGTAGCAAGCAGTATTAATGGCTTCAGCCCAAAATCTCTTAGGTAAACCAACTTTAGCTAACATGGTCCTCGCAACTTCCTTAAGAGTTATGTTCCTTCTTTCAGCTACTCCATTCTACTGTGGAGTTCTTGCAACTGACAACTCATGAGTAATACCATTTTCAATACAATATTGAGTTATAATCCTATTGACAAACTCAGTTCCCCTGTCAGACCTTATCTTTATAATGGTTTGACTCTTCTCATTTTGAACTATTCTCACCAGCTAAGGTAGTTTCTGCACGGTATCCTTCTTTTTACACATAAAAATTATCCATGTGTCTCTTGAATAATCATGCACCACCACTAAGGTGTATTTCTTTCCACTGATACTTGGTTCAATAGGACCAAATAAATCCATATGGAATAAATGCTTGGCTTGGCTTGTCCTTAAAGGATGACTTAATCTGCTTTCCCATCTGGCATGCATCACAAATGCTTTCTTTCTTGTATACTGAGTCAGACAATCCTTCCACAAGATGACTCCTTGCAAGCTTGTTGATTGTCATGAAATTTAGGTGTCTCAGCCTTTTGTGCCAAATCCAACTTGATTTGGTTGTACTCTTTGCTAGCAGACATGTGCTTGGTGTAGCAGTTGACCAAGCCACTACGTACATGTTTTTTTGCCTTGATCCTTGTAGCAAAATCTTATTTGATTCAACATCCTTGATTTGGCATACACCCATGTTGAATCCAACATTATATCCTTTGTCACAAAGTTGGCTGATGCTCAGCAGATTGAAGTTGAGGCCTTCAACATATGCTACATCGGTGATCTCTAGTCCATTCTTCCTGATGGATCATGTGCCTTTGATTTCCCCTGGAGCTTCATTGCCTCCAAATATGACCTTAACACCTTTGATTTCCTTGAACTTTGACAGATTGTTCTTGTTTCCTGTCATATGTCTGGGACAACCACTATCCATGTACCAAGTTCTTTGGCACTCAACTGTTCCTTGAACCTGCAATCAAGAAAATTAGTTTTTAGGTACCCATACTTCCTTGGGTACTGAAGGGTTAGTGCTATAAGGTGATCCAACCAACCTATAGCCAGATGATCTTACTCTAAGAGGTTGCAACCTATCAGTTCCATAATCATAATGCACATTAGCAAATTGCTTGGGGGCTTTAGGATCATACATCTGTCTCTTTTGTTTGTATGCCTGTGTGTGTGTTTGAGCATTTGCTTTCTTGGGGTAATAGTGGAACTTTTGCGCATATTGGGTTTTGTGCTTAGATGCATATGTGTGCTGATTCTAGCTCTTTTTCCTTGGAAATGACCTATAATGAGGTTGAGGTCTTTGCCACTTAGGCTTATATCCCATAGGTCTTGGCTGATATCTCATTTGGTTATTCCAATCAGTCTCACTTGGGTAGTTTTTACCATTCCCATCATATGATTTTCTTTGCTGAAATCTTTGGGGCTTTTAATAGCTCTGTTTGGATTTTATAGAGTATTTCCTATTTGGAGGTTACTGATGGACTCTTCTGAATTTCGCTTCAGCTGTCCTTTCAGCAAACTCAGCTGGCTTCTTACCTTTTCCCTTGTATCCAAGGCCAGCATGGTTGTGATTTTGTTTTTGAGTGGGTGTTGGTGCAACATATGGTGCTTTGGATTTCTAGACTTCCTCATTGCTTGAGGATGCTTTCTCCATAACCACTCTTGGGACTTGGGTATGCACAAAGTAATTAAATCCAATGACTGTCTTGTCACCACTTTCTTTTTGAATCATTATAAATTCATCCAATGATTTGGATGCCTTAGTGAATGATGCAATCACATTTTTAAGATCATTTTCCCACTTTTTTGTAGCAGCTAAGTCTGCTTCGATCTTGGCAATTTCAGTCTTCAGCTTTGTATTCTCATAAGCTATATGACTTAGAGTACTCATCTCCTTAGTCAACTGTGAGTTTTGGCATTTAAGCTGGTTGTTTTCCTCATTTAGGAGTGTGTAAGAGGTTTGTATGTGCTCAAAATCTTTCATCATTTTGCCAATTGAATCAAAAAGATCTGTGGGTGATGAAGTGTTTGTGTCACTATCACTATCACTTGAATCAGAATGAGAGTTAGAGTGTACCTTATCTTCTCGATCTTTGGAGTATTGTTCTTTGGCCATGAGGCATATCAAGACCTCTTCCTCAGTATCACTGGAGTAGTCAGCTTCACTACTATCTCACCTTGCTGGTTACTTGCACTTGGCTGTTTCAGCAGTCTCTGCAGCCAACATGGCTTTCTTCTTTTAATGTCTTCTTTTTCTGAAGACTTTTCTTTCTTCTTCATTTCTATACTTGTTGACTAGTGGATAAGGACAGTCAACATCAAAGTGTCCAGGTTGCCTGCAATTCCAACACAGGTTCTCAACTCTCTGCAAGTCAGCTCTTTCAGCTCTCTGATACTCCGTTCTTAGATGTTCAGCTTGCTTATGAGGGTGCTGAGTGTCTTCTTGATAATTCACCTTTGTTTTTTTTTTGTAGTTCTTATTGAAGAACTTATTGAATCGCTTCACCATCATGGCAATCTTTTCTTGGTCTATGACCTCCTTGAATTCAGCTTTCTTTGCTTCACCAGCCATGAGCGTAGCAGTCTTGGGTACAACTTTCTCTTCTTGTTCTTTCCTTCTCAGCTCAAACTCATAGGCTTTAAGATCAGAGAACAATTCATGGTTTGATGTCCTAGTGAGATCCATGGAATGTCTCAGGGCCATAACCTTCATTTCCCACTCAACTGGGAGAGACCGTAGATTTTTCATACACATCTCCTGTGTATATTCATTCCCTAGAGCTTAGAGCTCATTGGTGATCTTTGTGAATTTGGCATCCAGCTGATCCAGACTCATTTTAAACTTTTCAAACTTTTGAACAACAACAGTTAATTTTTTTCCTTGATTTGATCAGATCCTTCACAAATCAAGGTGAGTTTTTCCCAAATTGCTTTTGCAGTTTTACAAGATTTAACTTTGTTAAACATGGTCTTATCAAGAGTTTTATAAAGCATATCCGTGGAAACATTGTCAATGTTGTATCACTTTCGATCATCATTTGTCCATTCACAACGTGGTTTGTCCACCATGGCCGGTCTAGGCTCTGCAGGTGCAACATCTTCTCCTTCAGCAGGAGCAATCCTTCTTACAACTGTATTGACCTTTAGGATTTGTAGTGGTCCATCCTCAATCACGAGCCACATCTCATCATGTAGGGCTGATAGATGACCCTTCATACGTATTTTTCAATCATCAAAATCTTCCACAGTGAACATTGGAATGCGAGTTAGATTTGCTTCCATGATAATAACTTTGCTTTTGAAATAAAAGCTTTAAAAACTTAAGTGTTGATCCTTTGAAAAAGAATGAGATCTAGTTCAGTAACCAGTGCGGAAGGCTCAATGAACCAATTGCTCTGATACCACTTGTAGGTCCCAAGGGGTGATGGGTAAAGTTTAGAAGGGGGGGTTGAATAAACTTTACCAATTTTTCGATTTTAGTCCTTTTAAATATATTCAGAGTTAACTCAAATCAGCTAAGTCCTTGAGGGACAAGTAGGTTGGCTTATACAACAAACTTACTTACTCAATAGACTCGACTGAGCTATTGATAGTATAACTTAGTTGTTTTCACCTAACACTTAGAATTACAGTTGATTTGGTTTTGTCAGCGGAAGACTTTTCACCGTTAGTGTTCTAAGATAAATTTTCAACACTTGATTTAGCAATGGTTATTATCAGCAGACCTTAAGCAAGTTTAACTTATCAGCAGATATAAAACGAAGCAAGAAATAAACTATGATGAAAAGTAAATAGGCACAAGCAGTTTTTATATTTGTTCGAGGATAGGGTAATTCCTCTAGTCCACTCTTCTCCAACTCATGGAGGAATCCACTAAGTAACTTGACTTGGTTACAAAGAAGTTATACAGTCTGAGTCAGCTTTGATCAGACAGCTAGTTGCTCTTGGAACTCAGTTTCTTCACAAGACAACTGCCATGTTACTTCAGCCTCCTTCAAGCCTCTGGACTTGATCACTTAGCACTCCAACAGGTTCAAAGCACTGGTTCAAACTGGAACCTCACTACTTCTCCTTAAACCTTGGAAAGTAGACCCCTTTGTTCTTGAAAACAATTTTTCCTCTTCAACTGATGAAGTAGTCTTTCCTTCACTAAGTGTGTTGGATTGATTTCCCTCGAATTTACGCTAGATGATTTCTTTGAAAGCTTTAGAGTTGTTTTCAGGTTATTGCTTGATTGCTTGTATGCTTGCGATAAACTTGGTAACCTTCTCTCACTTGTTTTCTCATCCTTTTATGGTGCACATTTTAAAATATGTCCGTTGAAGAGATATACATAATTTTCAAATCACACACGTACGTTGTTTGCTTGTCTTGTCTTGCAGCATTGATGTAGATCGTACCATCAATTAATTGTTCTACAGCCTTTCCTTAATCTCTGCAGGTTTTCAGCTACATCTCATTGGTCCCATGTTTTTTACACTCTTTCAGCAAAACAACTTTATTGCTGGTAGCTTGACACATGCCTATTTCTAGCAAAACCTTGTCTTGTCTTGACAACGGATCTCTTTCAGCTTTCTTCAAGTCTTGTCTGTTGCATACCCCTTTGACATTCGGTTCCAATCATTTTGGAATGACTTAGCTGTAAGTCAGCTGACTGAGACATCTTTTCTGTCACTTTACTTCACTTAACTGACACACAGCTGGGTCTTCACTTTAGTCTTCAGTCGAGTCTTGTATTCTTTAACTTGGTTGACTTCAACTTAACTTATACAGCCCTATCTATTACAAGTTGAATTACATAGAAAATGGGGTGCCAACTTCCTAATCTAAGTTTTATATGGTATCATCAAAATCTATACATAAATTTCCCAGCACTATTAAAAATAGCTCGGGTGAATACAATCCCAACAAAAATGTTGAAGTGGTTGATTAGCAATTTTAATGGTACAAGACATCTACTTAAGATAGACCAGAATAGTAGTTTTGTTGTGACGGCTGATGATATTTGCGACTGTTTCCTTCTACCTATGAATGAAGGATGTGATGTTTTAAGGAATAAAGACAGTTTGGGTATAATGGCCGAATGGAATGATAGGTACGATATTAAGGGGAAAGTTAGCTTGAAGACTTTTTGGTCTGTGATGGAGAGAATGGTTGACAGTGGTGATGACTTTAAAAGATTTTTTTTATGTTATATTTATTGTCTTCTTTCTTTACACCAAGTGCTAACAGGAATGTGGACTTTGATGTGTTTGAGGTCAGTGGTTGAGGTTGACAAAATAAGCAAGTTGGATTGGTGTACGCATGTTTTGAATAAGTTGTGTGTGGCTGTGAATAAATACAAAAAGAGGAATATTAAAAATGTGAGTGGTTGTGTGTTGGTTCTGCAAACCTTGTACTTTAATAGATTTAAATGGCAAGGTCGTGCAGAACCAACAAGCCTGCCCTTTATAAAGCATTGGAATACCGATAAAATCAAGAATAGGGTTGCTGAAGAAACTGTTGTTGGGGAATTTGGCCAGGGAGAGTTTTTGACAGACACATATCGAGTGCCTTCTAGGAAAGGGAAGAATCTAAAAGAGAATGAGTACAATGAGGACGATGAATTGTTTGAACTGATCAATTACAAACTGCCATAGGGAGAGATGTTGGATGAGGAGATCCACAAAATGGCAAATGATGTAAAATAAATGTTCTTACATGTATTATTATTTACTGTAAAAGTATTAGTATTTTTTTATATTTTTTGTTGTTTTGTGTGCAGGGTATGATTGAATTATACATGTTGCCGAGAGGGACATGAACGTTATTTTTTATGCGCACATGGAGAGAGTGAGGAAGATGTAAGCAAAATTGATCGAAAAAGAAACTTCACCATCTCCAACTGAGTTGTCTGAGACTCAACAATTTTTTTCCAGTGCAAAGCTTCATGAGTATGTTGATGAGGTGGTGAGTAAATTTGAGAGAATGAAGAAATTCATTGACCCTTCTATGCCCCATTTCGATATTCTGACTCCAGAGGAGGAAGTAATACCTGATGCGAATAAAGATGCACCTGTTGCGCATGAGGTAATACCTGATGAAAAGGAAGAAGTAGCAATTGATGATGTCAATGAAGCAGCAGTTGATGATTGTGTTGCATCACTGGAAAAGGATGATGAAAAGGAAAAAGTAGCAGTTGTTGATTCAGGTATTATTTGTTACCTGTAAAGTATTAGTTGTTACACTATAAGGTATTAGTTGTTATACTATAAAGTATTAGTTGTTACACTGTAAGGTATTATTTATTACAATGTAAAGTATTATAACACTGTAAGGTATTAGTTTACTATTGTTTTATGTAAACAGTTGAACGGTGGCCCATCCGTGAGAAGAAAGCTTTTAGGTGTTCATTTATGAAAAAACACAGCAAGAATTTTACTGGAGTTGTGTTGTCAAGGAAGGAAAATGATGTGACTGACTATTGTTTATTCAATAACAAACGAAAGAAAGAGTAAGTAATGTTGTTTGAATAATATTTTGTTTCATTATTAATTTTGTAAGTTATTTTTTTCAATCGAGTTGAACCAATATTTTCACATGCTGGTGCTTTTTAAGTTTCGCTTGGTGATATGTCCATATTGAACGATGAAAGTTTGATCCACGTGAGCATAATTGATACATGGGCGATGCTCCTCAACAAAAGAGCAATAGATGAAAAGAGGAGGAAATACTTTTCCTTTTATGCTCAACATTCTGTAAGCAAGCAATGTTTTTTTCCATGTATTGTCATGTTTTACATTAATGTAATGGTATATTAATATTGTGTTATTTGCAACAGTTATATATATCAAACATTGTTGAAGAAGATACTACCAGAGATCGGGTAAAAGATCTGAGAGATTGTTGGGGAACGTGGATGAAATCAGTAGGAGTGATGGATTTGGGTGGATGTGACCTGGTAAGAAATTATTTTTTTTCTAATGAAAATTATTACTTATTATACTTGTATGTATTAGTTATTACACTGTAAAGTATTAGTTGTTACACTATATGGTATTAGTTGTTACATTGTAAAGTATTAGTTGTTACACTGTAAAGTATTATTTAATTTTTTTTGTTGAAAAATGTAGATTTTTTTCCCGATTTGCTTCAAAGAGCATTTTGTTGATGTTATCATCAATTTTGATGCCAGCAAGGTGCAATACCTGGACAATTTAGTCCACCATGAAGCTGCTGTGGGAAACTACAACAGGCTCGGGACTGCTGTGGTAAACTACAATATTTTGTTACTTTAGATTATTGTGGTAAAAGTATCAGAAGTATTAGTTAATATTCTTATTACTTTTTTACTTATTCCAGCAAAAGAATTTTTCTGTTTTGGCAAAAGAATTAAATCATCCAAAAGCCCAAGAGGTTGAGCGTCTTCCTTGGAAAAATATTCCCTTCAGCTGGCAAAGCAATGCCAATAACGTGGATTGTGATGTATTTTTAGTGCACCACATGGAAAATTTTATTGGGGAAGTCTACTTGAGTCCAAATTTGAAATTGGTATGATTCTTGTCAAAACAAATATTGCTTATATTGATCCTTTTCTATATGATTTGTTTTTCATGTTTTTTTATAGCACAATGTAAGGCGTTCTTTAAGGGCATCATATTATTCCAGAATTCTGTTGATCCAGTTAAATGAGAAACGAGTTCAACTTGAGAAGGATGTTCTTGAATTCGTGAGGGCCTTGAAGTAGCTTGAAATATGATATTCATGTAAAACTTTATTAAAACTGAAGTCATTTTTATTAGTTTTATAGTGATCTGTTTTGTTAATATAATATGTTTATGATGTACATGGTTAGGAGATGGTTGGTTGTTGGGTTAAATGGGGGATCTTATGGCTTGCTGGACTTTTGTTTGTTCTTTATGAAAAATAATTTAAATATTAGGCAAGTATTAATAATTACATGTAAATGTGGTAGTATTGAATGTTGAAAGTATTAGTATTGTTTTTTGTTAGTTGTAGATGAAGTACTGCTTTTGTTAGTTGTAGATGGAGTATTAGAAGTACAAGTTAACGCATTAATATTGAAACATGAATGTATTAGTATTAAAAGTAAATGTATTAGTTTTTTCAAGTGAGTATCTTGCAAAAAAAAATTATTGGTACCTTAAGAAAAGTTTTAAATGTGAAACACAAAAGTATTAACATAAACAAGTAATGTTTTTATGCAGACTACTTGGTGAGGGCTTTTTACAAGTAGTTGCAAGTATTATAGGTTCATGTATGTGTCCTTCAAAAATTAACAATTAATGTTTTTAACAATTAACAAGTATTAGGAATATTTTTACAATGCATTAATCTCATGCCCCAGAATTAAGTTCAAATAATAAACACTCTTAGAACAATAAAATATGAGATATGAATTTATACACAAAATAAGAAATGTATCAGCAGATATATTGACAAGTATTAGCAGATGTTACAATGTATTAATCCCCTATGCTAGAAAAGTGTAAATAATAATCAGAAAAGTGTAAAGAATAAAACATGAGATATGAATTCACACACAAAATAATTGTCTGTTGAAAAGACATCGAAATAATCCGATCAATTAACGATAAAACATAAGTTGTGAATTCCCACATAAAAAATAAAAATGTATCAGCAGATATGTTACAATGTATTGCTAGAAAAGTGTATTGTAAAGAATAATCAGAATTAAGTTTAAATAATCAACCCTCCTAAAACAGTTTAGGATTAGGAGTCTTCGACCCGAACTCCTTTGATGTATGTGTGTTTGATGTGTCAGCACTTTCTTCTTCTTGTTTTTTTCGAAATGCCCTTTCGTTCTTTGTTTTCTGCCCTTTGTAACTGAACGAGTAGGATCTAAGATATTAGTACAAGAACTAGAAATCTCAGTTTCAATTGCAGAATTCATTGTAGTAGCCATCAATTCATCAACTGCCATATAATCCTGGTTATAACCATCTTCAAGGGTTCTTGTTACTTCCTCATTTTTTTGGCATTTCAATACCAGATTATAATACTTGCGCGCCATTTCATGACGCCAAGGAATGCAATCCTTAGGCCTGTCACTGTGTCCAATTCCTCTATCTAATGTATCCCATAAGTCCTTTTTTGCAGACTTTGTCCATCTTCTTTTGATATAACAATTTTGTATTTCAGTCACCGAATTCACATGAAGGACCCGTAATGAATGACGACACAATAAACCACATTCTTCAAGTCTCTTGCAAGAGCAACTTATCAATTTAGTTGCAGTACAAAATGTCACTGCATGTGAACCAACTCCATCATCATTTGAAACATTATAATACATAATGTCGCTCTCAAAATGAAACATTGTACAAGAAGTGGAAATTGACTTCAAAAATTCATCTTCAAAATCTTTAAAAAGTGTCAATGTGTATACCTCAGAAGCATGCTTCAATAGTCAAGTCAATGGCAATACAGATGTAGGAGCCGCCCTTAAACATTGAAATTCATCCTTTGCTTCATTGCTCCTCCAACGTTTAATTGTTCCTTGAAAATTCCATAAAAGTCAGTCAAATTGATTGTTTTCTTTGCATTAAATCCAATGGCATAGTTTGTACTTTCACTTCGCTATGAAGACAAAATTCCAGTAGAGAAAAAGTTTTTGTTAAATGTTGTACACCACTTCTCCCTTAAATCAAATAACCTCTTAAACAATGTATGGTCTTCTAACCCATTTTTTGTAATCATTTTCTCCCGACAGTCCTGAAATTCTGCTTCATTTGTGCACCATAATAAATACTTGGTAAATGCGTCGTTGAAGCATTTGTCGCCTTTCAATTTCCTGAACTGACTTACATCATTTTTGTAGATGTGCCATAAGTATAAACTATGTCGCGTTCTTGGGAAAACCTACATAAAAAAATAAAATAGATTATTAACTTTAAGCAGATTAAAAGTATTACACATAACACTTGGATGTATTAGTATTAAGAAAGAAAAGCATTACATATAAACAAAAAAGTATTTTTTTAAATATAAAACTGAAGTGCAGTTTGTAAGACAGAGCACAATTTAGTAGGCATTACATTTAACAATGAAGAGTATTGCACATGACATTGTAATGTATTAGTATTAACAAAGAAAAGTATTACACATTAACTGAAGTGCAATTTGTACAGTAATATTTACCTTTTCAATTGATTTTCCAATTGCTAGATCTTGATCTGTGAAGATTGATATAGGGCATTGACCCTCCCTTGATTTCTTAAAAACTTCAAAAAGGCACACGAATGGTTCGACTTTCTCCTCCGCTATGAAAGCAAAAATCAAATTATATTGATTTGTTCGATATGTTGTATCAAAGACAACAAAATCACCATATATCTTGTAATCCTCCTTCATCATTGAATCCCTCCAAAACAAATTACACAATTTTCCCATATCATCTAATTTAACTCTGAAAAAGAAATCTTGATCTTCAGCATCTTGTTGGTACAACATGTCAATCAGTGTTTGTGCATCGACTGCCTCTATTGCATTCATTTTGAAACGATACATAAAATTCAAGTGATACTTCATTGTATGACCAATCCACTTGTCACCCCCTGCATCTTGTGCCATGTATTGGAATAGTGGCTCTCATTCCAGAAGAAATAATCTCCCCAATAGCATTAGCTTTTTCAGTGGTAATCACCCTTTCAAAATGATGCAAATGACTCCACCCTTTTCTAGTGAGTTTGTGGTTGTGCAACATACTATGGTCAACAATTTCATAAACACCATTGTTTTTCAACTTTGCCCTCAATGATGTCCTACATCCTGTCTGTGTATTATAAATTCTTTTCTTTTTTCTCTCAATGTTGTTTCTAGATCTTGTAGATCCTCGCAGGAACATACAAAATACTTTTCTCTCACAACACCAACTTCATTGCATCTTATAGTTGTTTTACGAATACTAAGTCCAAGCTGCCGAGCATTATTGCAATACAATGTATATATTTTTACAATATTATTCCTCTTCATACCAATAAGACAACCAGTTAAGTCTTCTGTTATATTTAACATCAAAAAATAATTAACAGGGGAATGCATAAAAATTATGATACTTTTTTATAATAAAACACAATACTTTTGTATGTATTCGTAATACTTTTTTGTCAAACAAAAAATGATTTTTATCTTCAGCATCTATCTGTATGACATTGTCCCCCTACTCTCTGTCATTATTGTCTTCTTCATTCTCATCACTGGAATCTATTAGTGTTATTACACCTAAAAGTAATACATTTTAGGAACAACGAAGTAATAAAATACATAATAAGATGCAACCACTCTAGAGTCTAATAATTTTTGTCTTGTAAAGTCTAATACATGTATATAATACATCTAATACATTTGAATGCAACATGTGTTACGTTTCTACAAAGTTGTGCCTTTTAATTATAAAACTGATACTTTCTACAAAGTTGTACAGTCTAATACATTTATTTAATACATCTAATATATTTTAATTCAACTTGTGTTACTTTTTAAGAATGAACCAAATAAAAAATACATGCATTCACCTTCGTTACCTCTATCATTGTTCAAGTTGTCTCTAGTATCCATTGTCGCACCTTCTGTAAGCTTTTGTTAAATGTGGATTTACCTATTAAGTAGCTGAAACATAGACAAAAACTAATACCTACTTGGCTTGATGTTGTTACATAGATCGATGGTTATACGACGGATGTGATGGTCGACGGAGGTGGTGGTGCGACTTTACAAAGATGCTGGAATGGGATAATATCACATAGTATAGGTGTGCACCGGTGGGTGCACCGTGCTGTGGTGTTTTTGGCGCTGTTCAGTGGTGGTTTTCGCCGTCGTTGTGGTGGGTTTTGTGAGGGTGAGCCGCGCGGTGGTTGTGGTTGAAGGAGCTTGGGATTAGGGCTCCAAATCAGGAGATTGTCTGTGATTTTTGATTTTGTTTTTTATTTGTTATTTTTCGCAGTATCAGGTCATGTGTCGGGGCGATGGGTCAGGTATTTAGACCCGTCTAACGGATTTGATCCGTTAGATGGTCTGACAGGAGACTAGCTCTAAAACAAATATATTAAAAATAATATAAAATATCCTGCTCAAAACAAAGAATAGCAAACCAAACCTAGATGATGAGATATAGTTCAAAATTTTAAATTTATATTATTAGATAGTTTCGAGTTTAACCAAATAAAACATATAAAAGTTTGAAAGATTAAAACTAGAGTTAAAAATAATATATGTGTCAAACATTCATATAATATATATACTATGCCATTTTTTGTAAAAAAAAATATAAATTCACTTAAAAATCACACCTTTAAAAAATTTACAAAGATTCAAGCACAAAAACAATACTTATTACAAAATCAAGGTATGGAATATCTTAAATTTTGCAAAATGAAGAATAAGAGAAACATTGTGACAAGAATAACGAATGAAAAGTGTCATATGAAATTTTAATAAAAATAAATTAATTTAATATGAAATAATTTGATACATGCGTCAAACTTTGGTATTTCATAAATTACAAATGAATGTAGGTAATAATATAGTATACTAATACTATTTATATATCAAATTAACTATATTAAACCATACACAATACTAAACTAGAGTGAAGCGACCACATTTAGTGTCCAATTATAAGAATTCTTTGGGTCTAAGGAGACACAAAAAGATAATTAAGGGATTATTTACAACTTGAAATCTTAATTTTTGGCAAGTATAATATCTTATTTGATCAAAAGTTCAATAAAAATTTAAATAAATATTAAAAGTACTTTATCTCTTTTTTTTATCTTCAATAGAGGCATCATATTATGAAAATGAATGGGTAATTGTATATTACAATAAATAGTGTTATTTAGAAAATAAATGATTCAGATTAATTTTATAGTTTGTGGTCTCTTCAAAAATAAAACAAATATAGATTAACTTTAGCATATTAAGAGTAATTATAATTTGTATAACTATATACTTAAAAACATTTACAAATATAATAATTTTATAACAAACTTAAAGAGTCAAATTCAATTGCAAGTGTCATCGCTAATAGCATAATAAATATTTCTAAAACTAATTGAGTTAGTGTATATTTTAAATAACATAAGTTTTTGCAAAGTAATTTTCAAGTATAAAATTTTATAAGTATTATAATAATCTATCGAAGTTTGACTCAATATTTATTTTGATAACTGGTTTTGTTAAGACTATCTTTGGTTTTATTATTTATTAAGTGGATATATTTTATATGCAATTGGATAGAGTTTCAAAATTTAATTTAAAGTTATCACTTTTTTTTATAGTTTTATAACATGACTATTGATGACAATAATATTTTTTTTGGTGAAAGATGAAAATAATATTTTAATTTTCATATGCATGAAAGGTTTATTATTTTAAATACGTCACTCAAAATAGTTAGAGTGCAATAACTTAAAGTTTAAGTGTATTCTGATAAAAATATTCACTTTAGAAGTAGAATTAAGATTCTATATGAAAAGAGTTTTCCTTTTTGTCCTTTTTTTTTTAATAAATTCAGAATATATAAAAATAAAAGAGTAAAATGTTGTTTACAAAGCCAAACAGCTAGCAATAACGAAAAACAAGAGAATAATCAGACAAAAAAGATGAATCCAAGTCACATGCCGACCTGGTAGCAAAAATGGGGCCTCATTAAAACCTACCAAGATAAAACCCACCCTTGTGGGAAAAAAACCCTTGGTAGGAAAAAGAGTACCCCAGAAAAAAGAAAAGGCAAAACAAATCACAAAAAACACTATCCGATGCATAGCCCAAAGCGAAGAGGACGCACGGGTCGTGCGCCATGCCGAACAAACCAAGCCCAGGCATCGAACATGCACGGGTCGTCAACAAAAGCACGGACCACCCGTGCGTAATGCCGAACATCCAAAAACCAACCATCAAAGAAGCACGGGTCGTGCTCAATAGCATGGGCCGCCCTTGCGGATTGCCGAAACGCGAAACAGCAACAAAGGACCCCTCCCAACTAATGTCTGAGGTGATAAAGTAATGTGCGATCCGCAGCAATAGCCTCATGAAGAAAATCTGGCACCGCATCCCACCAAGTTTTACCTACCACATACGCCTGCTTCGAAAGGGTGTCAGCCGCTCGATTAGCCTCCCAAAAAACATGAGATGCCAGAAAATGAACGAGACAAAGACGGCAGAATAAGAGAATTAGCCTGCCCTTGATGACCCAAGGAACCTGTATAGAAAAGGTAGAAAAAATCGAAACCACATAAGAAGTGTCAGACTCTAACCAAATAAAATTCCATCCTTTATCCAAAGCAATTTCGCAAGCAGTGATAGCCCCCTGTAACTCTGTCAAAAAAGCGAAACCCTAACCAAACCGAACAATGAAGCAGCCAACCACAAAGCCATGGCAATTCCGAAAGACACCACCACAAGCAGAATCTCCTGGTGACCCCATTGCACTCCATCAGTATTAACTTTAATCCAACCAGACGGAGGGAGACTCCAACGCACAAGGGTAGGGTAATTATTACGTCTACGACAGCCAGGGATGCCTAATTTGCTCAAAATAAAAAGATCCAGGGAATCATTATTCATGTAGTCGATGGGAGTATGACGAGATTCTCTAATGAACGAAAAACTTGAGCCCGAACAGCCATAACCGAAATCTTGTAATCCTCAAAGATCGCTTTATTGCGACAAGTTCAGATGACCCAAATGAGAGTAATCAAAGTAAGTTTCCACAAAAATAGGATTTCAGAGCTCCTCTTAACACCCCAAATGCCAGAAGAGAAATCCAAATGAACGTTAAATAGTCCAGAAAAATAATTCCAGTTAGGTCGCACCATCGAACAATCCAAAAAACAAATTCTCCGAATGATGGAAACAAAAGTTACAGACTGCAAGCCCAATAGTCCCTCTCCTCTGACCCCACAGGGGAAGCTTGTTATGAATTAGGCGCCAAACAAGCAAAGAACGACGAGACGGGATACACGTGTGCCAAATCTATTTACCCTAATGAACAATAGGAAGATTCGTCTGAATATGCTAGTAGGCTATACGAGATGTAACAGCGCCATGAACCGATTTAGACCAAATCTGAGAATCTTCCCCACCAACTACATGCATGTCCAATATATCCATGACAATATCTTCACAATTCAAAATGAACAGTGAAGTGAAATGCCAAGTGCCATCAGCAAGATAGTCGGAGACATTTTGAGCCAAAACTTTGCGAATTCTATGAGGGATACCCAATTTATCTGCAATACTATACCCAAGCCAATTATCCCACCAGAACGATAATCCATCTAGAGCCTGTCTTGAGAGAAGAAATAAAAAGGCAGAATCCCGTCCACAGAGAGGAACTAACCAGAGTGACCTTAGGCTCAAGATCGCCATCCAAGAACCGGCTACGAAGGAAACTAGCTGCCAGAGAATCCAAAGCCAATATATTCTAAGTAAAACGCATCAGAAGGGACGCATTCATAGATGAAATAGAACACAAACCCAAACCACCCTCCTCCATAGGCGCACACATACGACTCCAAGTAATTGTAACAAGACCTTTTTTAGTGATGTCCCCAATCCAGATAAAATTATGAGCAGCCCGATCCAATCTATGGATTAGAGTGACCGGCCACTTGTAGACCATCATAGAGTGAACAACGGAACTGAAGATAACATAATTTACCAAGCAAACCCGACCAGCCATAGACAAAGAATGACCCTATCAGTTACTAAATTTGCTAATAATACGATCGATAATAGGCTCCAATTATATCAGTTTTGGCACCACCTTAAAAGGCAGAACACCCAAATAAGTAAAAGGCAGACTCCCCTCCCTCATTCGGATCGCACGAAGAATAGCCCTCTTCCGACGAACAAATTTGCCAAAATAAATGGTGGATTTGTCACGATTAGCATATTGACCTAAAAGTTGCTCATAATCCGAGAGAATACGAGAGATAGTCGCAGCATTATCAATGGAAGCTTGGCAAAAAATGATCACATCATCAGCATACAATAAATGCGTAGGATAGGAGATATCATGACCAGCCCGAATACTAGAGATAGCCCGAGATTGAACGTGTTGACTTATGAGGTTACTCAAAACCTCCTCCGCAATGCAGAAAAGAAGTGGGGACAACGGATCCACTTGACGTACCCCTTGCGAACACCCAAAATAACCAACCGCGGAGCCGTTCAGTAAAACCGAAAGCTTGGCAGACTGAAGAATGCTAGAAGTCCAACCACAAAATTTGTTCAAAAAACCAAAGGCTCTCATAACACCCAACAAAAAATCCCAAGAAATGGTATCAAAAGCTTTGCGAATATCCACCTTGATGGCCATGTTGCAATCGTATGCCCGACGATCAATACAATTAATGCATTCAGAAGCAAGAGAAACACAATCATGAATACGACGGCCTACAATAAACCCAAACTGAACCAGCAAGATGATAGAAGCTGCCACTGGAGCCATCCTGTTGGAAAGGATTTTAGTAATAATCTTGGACAGAAAATTACTAAGTACAATGGGTCGGAACTGATCGACTTTGACAGCCCCTGCTACCTTCGGAATGAGCACCACAAAACTAGATTTAATCCCAGGGGGGAGGAAGCCTGTATCAAAGAAATTCCGAATAGCCTAAACCACATCCGACGAAACCAACTCCCAAGCAAACTGATAAAACTTTCCAGGGAAGCCATCGGGGCCAGGAGCACTCGCAGGATCCATCTCGAAAACCGCTTGTTTAATCTCCTCGATGGAAGGGCGATTAATGAGACTCATGTTTTGGTGAGGCATGACTGATGGGTGAATGATAGAGGATATATGTGTCAATGACTTAGGGGTAAGAGAAAAGGGAACCGTGAACAAATTCTCATAAAATTGAACCACATGCTCTGCGATAGCAACAGGGTTCCTACAATTCTCCCCATCAATAACCAGTAAAGAAATAGAATTCCTACACTTACGAATTTTAGCAGCCCGCTGAAAATACATAGTATTTCTGTCTCCATCCTTAAGCCAAACATTCCGGCTTCTCTGGCACAACATCTCATATTCCTTATGCATTAGCTCCGATAACAGAGCATTAGACTCCACCTCTTGGCAAAAATTCTCATCTGAATAACCATCCATGGCGATCAATTTCTGAATGGCCGCAATTTCTGATAAAATGGACTCCTTTTGCTAAAAATTATTACCAAAGACTGTTGAATTCCAGTTTTTAAGACAAACTTTGAGACGCTTAAGCTTACCAGTAATACGACCCCAGGGAGAATTAGACAAAATAGGCGTATTCCACGACTCCCTGATCACAGCAAAAAGTCTGTCATCTAGAAGCCACATGTGCTGAAATTGAAAAGGACGCGGGCCAGAAGGAGATGAATCCTTACAAGTGATGGAAATGGGATGATGGTCAGACATAGTGCGAGGCAAAACATAGCAACGAACAATCTCCCATAAGTTCAAGAAACCCTCCGACATAAGACCCCTACCAATTTTAGATTCCACGTGATTCCTCGTATGCATGCGTCCTTTCCAAGTATACTTATGGCCAGACGATGGGATGTCAATCAACTGACAATATTCTATGAAACACAGAAATTCATTACATGATGTCATATTCGGAACGTGTGGGCTACGTCGTTCATGTGCACCTAACATAGCATTAAAATCCCCCACCACCAGAAAATTAGAAACCCGAGAAACTAATAAATCACGCTAAAGCTCCCGACCTCGCCCATACGAGGCATGACCATGAACATATCCAATTCTAAAGTTACCCACCGAAAGAGCAGCTTCAACCAAAATAAATTGGTTAGCATGTGCAACATGGAGGCCGAAGAAAAATGAGAGGAAACCAAAATCCAAATGTTAGCAAGCATGCCTGGCCTATGATTGACCGTCAGAACGGAGAGACCCATAGCCGTCCAATTAGAGGAGTGAATCGAAGAGATATTCGTTTTAGGTTCCACGAGACAAAGCCAATCTAGTTTGATAATTGAGCAATGATGATGGAGTGCGACTTTAGAGAGATCGTTAGAGATCCCTCTAATGTTCCAGTGAAGGATATTCATTGTTTACGAGAATGCTCCTTAAGCGGAGCCATTTTAGTATATCGGGATTCCTCCTCAACTTCATCAGCCCAAGACTTAGTAGCAACCATATTCATAATATTACGATTCTCAGATTTCCCTACAGGCACCCGAAGAGCATGCCTAGAAGGGCCTCCTTTTCGAACCACGGAAAGCTTTTGACGAATTTCTTGTAACTTTTTATCCGCTAATAAATCGACAGAAGCATCCTCGGTTCTGAAGGTGGAAGAAATAATCGAGGTGTCCGGACCTAAGAGGGGATCTGACCGTCCACTTTCAGCAAAAGCAGATTCCGTTGAAGGCGGATTAATTACCATAATATCATCATTGTTCTTGTCACACGCATCCTCTTTTGAAATCGAATCCATCATTCTTGGCCCAGCTTCTATCGCTAAAATAGGACTTTCCGAAGGGGCTATCATCTCCAGAGGCATGACATTCTCAATTTCCATATCTAAATTATCTCCATCCTGACTCTCAAGGAGGGCAAAAGCAATTGTCACGCCCCAAACGGGACGCGACGACGATCCACAACTTAAATACAATAACCAAACAGTCCAGACAAATATCAACGAGAACCCAAAGAAACAGAGTCTAAATAGCAGCGGAAAATAAAATAACAAGTACAAATACAACTTACAGTCTACGATCCATAATCCATATTACATCTCGAAAATCAACAAAATATAGCAACTTAAAGTCAAAGGGTCCTACGCCCTTCAGTTACAAACTGGAATGGAAAGAAATACAAGAGTCCGACAACAACATAAGAAAAGAGTCCAGTCAACAACAAGAAGAAGTAGTAAATCCAACAAGCGGAGTACAAGGTCTCAATCCAGGGCCGGTTCCGCATCTTCAACGAAATCCTCATCTAAGGTTAGAAAATAGGTGGGGATGAGATAGAAATCTCAGTGGATGGGGTGATCGTGTGCAAGTGTGGCGATATATAGTTAATGTGAGAAAACAGTTATATGAAAACGCGTGAGTGTGATGCATGAATTCACACACAGTTCGCAAGCGTCGTGATAAGATATTTAAGTAATATACTTATACGATTTGAGAAAAATTCATGGTCACACAGCACTATGTGATTGATCAAGACAGGTAGGATTAAATGCGGAAGTGTAACGCCAATCCCATGCAAGGCAAATAATGGTTGCGTATGGATTTGTAGCGCCAACCAATGCAAAACAAGTAGCGGTTGCGTACGGATTTGTAGGGCCAACCAAACGGGTCCGATAACTCCGGAATCGTGTGGATCAGACAGCGATTCCTTCGTTCTTCCTTGTAACTCCCCAGGCAGGATGGTCCAAGACCGGTCACCTTATCGCTCCATAGGTAAAGACAAAATCCACAGTGGAGCTTGCAAGGCTCGGATATGTCATAATCATGATTATACCTCAAGTACTACGACTCGTTTCCCTTGGACACTCCGTCCCTCAGTTGCGGGATTAGGACGATGGGGCCGGAAGAGTGGAATAGCAGCCGAGCTGCCCCGTTCCATCCCCGACGTATCCATTCCGACTGTGAGCTCGACACACCAAGTTGACTCAGGCAGGAAAGTAAATACAAGTACAGGCAGTCAACCAGGCAGTCGAGTATTATTGATTCAGGGAAGCAGTTTAGGAACATTTTTGAAAATTCGCGAGTAGCAATTTTGGCGTTGGTGGAGTTTTTGGATGAAGATGATTATCGGAATGATAAGCAACCTTCGATATCTTTAAAGATTGGGTGGAACATAAGTCCCGTTATAGATTCAAAATCGCAAGGTGAGGAAGTCGCTCCGCGATCGGGTATTAATCGGTCAAATTGATCCGATAAGTCAAGGATTTTTGGGAAAGTAAAATACTTAAATTGAATCTCCAAGTCAGAGGGTCCAGGGCTATTTTAGTAAAAGAGGAAATAATTTGAGTTAGGTCCTTTATAAAAGAAGAATTGCAATTTAGCCCCGTTTTGTAAAAACCAACACTTTTGGGGTTAAAAATTGAATAAATAAATATCCCGACCTTGAAAAATTATGAGGTCAGTTCCTAAATTCTCCAAATTGTTCAGAGATTCAGGTTTTTAAAGTTTTGAGGTCGAGCGTTTGTAAAATTCTCACATTGGCCCCAAATTTGTAAAAATTGCCAATTCAGACCTTAAGTTTAAAATAATCGGAACTCACAAACCGGAAGGGCTTTTAAAATGATTCCAGTTGGAAAATATCGCTAAGGTTAGTAGGATATTGGGACAAAATCAGTTTTTAAAAGAAATATGTGTAGGTCCTTTAACTTTTGAAAATATCATTTTTGTCCCATTTTGAAATAATTGCCTTTAAGGCTTTTAGGGGTCCAATTGTTATGAAATTTGAACCTTGGGTCCAAAATATAATTAAGTTATAGTTAAGTTAGTATTTCCAGGTACATGGCTGCATAAGTCCTGGAAATTTCATTTGGGTCCTCAAGTTTAGTATTTTACACATTAGTCCCTCAATTTTTGTAAAATTACTTTCCAAGCCCTAAACATTTGGATTTTTGGAATACTTTTAAAATATGTAATTCCCAGTACCTTAAGAGTAAAAATTTCAAATTTTAAAGTTTAGGTCTGGTGCAGTTTTAAAAATTGCAAAGTAGCCCTTAAACTTTCAAAATTTTACAATCTAGTCATTGGGCTTTTAAAGGTTGATTTTATTTATCTTAAAACTCTTAAAACTTTATTAAAATGTCCAAAAGTCATTTTTGAACCTGAGTACAGTCCCAAATTTCGAAATTTGCAGAGGGGTCCTTCAACTTTCATTTTCTTGCAAATTTAGTCCACCAACTTTCCATTTTTACATTTTTAAGTCGAAAATTGAAATTTAATCAATTATGCTCGACTTTTCCAGGTTATAAGGCATCCAAAACATAGATTTTAAAGATCATACACATGCATGTCCAATACATACAAGAATTCATCAATTAAAACATTAAATTGCACATGCATGTACCTAAAACTCAATAAATAGCAAATTTGAGCAACTCTTGAGAATTTTCATAACTTGATACATAAAATTTACATGCAATACATAGATTATATATATCTCAAGGCTCATGATCAAATTTTCTACATGCATTTAATAAAACACCTAATAGTCTGAAAATATTTTTCTACCCACCTTAAAATTGGAAATTGTGAAATAAAAGGATAATTTCACAATTTTTGGATGAGGCTTCTTAGGTCAGCCCCTAATTCAAAAAATATCAAAAATCTGAAGTTAGAAAAATGAGAGAAAAATTAAGGAGAAAAGAAGGAGATAAGAAAATGAGAAGGACTACACTTTACCTTGTGTAGTAGGTGTTTGGAGACTAGTTGAAGCTTAAAAATTGGAAATTTTGGTTCAACTTCAAAATCTCCTAAGGTCAGCCCCTATTTCTCAAAAATGAAAAATGGGTGTTAAAATTTGAAAAAAAAAATAGAAAGAAGAGGAAAGAAGGGGTCTAGTACTCAATTCTTACCTTGTAGTCCAAATTCCTCTACTAGTTCTTCTTCAAGTTTGAAATCCTTCTTCAAAATGATGTCAAGCTCTAATCTTCAAAGTCTTCTAAATGTACCTCCAAATCAAATTCAAACTTAAGTTAAGAAGGTGGAAATGGTGAACTATGTGATATCAAAAAATGGATTGAAGATAAAATTTCTTACCTTGGTATAGTGATGGTTCGAATTTTCTTGTTGATGTAAGGGAAGTTCTTGAATTTTTTTGGTTAAGTCTTTAAGAAAGAAGAAGAAGAAGAATTAAGTGAGAGGGAGGAGAATTTGCAAGACTTGGTGTAATTTGTGTTGGTGAAATGTTTCAATTTCTTGCAAAAATCAGCCATATGGCCGTGTGATAGGGAGTGAGAGGAAGAAAAAAAAATCAAGCTTGTAACTTGCTCCTTGCATGGGAGGCAAAATACTAGTCAAAGGTATGGGCACAAGATGGGAGGTTTGAATGGAATGTTTGAATGGAATAGTTAAATGTGAGTGGGAATATGTTGGGGAATTAATGATAAAAAAAATTGTGGTATAAGATGATGTGTATAATGGTTGAATTAAAGGTATAATTATACACAAGATGACTAATATAAGGTGTAGGTGTACAAGAGTTGGATGATATTTTTACTCCAAAAATATCCATGTTGGTCGTCCACTATAATGGCATTATGGTAATTCCATTTTTTTTTGTCCCAAATTTGATGATAATAGATGAAATATATCAATCTCCAAAATAATTAGTGATTTCCTTGATCACTTATAAGTCTCATGATTACTTAATCTAAATCAAAATCTTAATTCTATAAGGTAAAAGTCTCTAAAATAAATAGTCTCTTAAAATTTTAAGGTGACTAATAAATACAAAAATAGTAATAATGATCAATCAAGTGATCATAAATGCAAAATAGAATTAATAAAGATCATGATCACAAGTAATTAAGTAAAATAAAATAAAATACAAAATGTATATATTATTAATAATTACCCGTCAAAAATGACGCGGTAAAATAGTCGATCAAAAGTATAACGACAATAAGGATCAATTATAAGCTCGGAAAAATCGGGGCTTCACATCCTCCCCTCCTTAAAAGAATTTGGTCCCCAAATTCTCTTCAGAATAGTTCTGGATATTGATTCTTTATGTCTTCTTCCATTTCCCACGTTGCGTCTTCGTCTCGGTTGTGGTTCTGCCACACTACCTTGACCATCGGGATTTCTCTCTTACGCAACTGTCGTACCTGCTGATCAATGATCCGGATCGGCCTCTCGGTGTAGGATAGACTTTCCATTAGAGGAGGAGTATCTCGAGTGATGATATGCTCGGGATCTGGTTGATACTTCTTCAGTCTCGACACGTGGAATACATCGTGCATTCCCGCATATGGTGCCGGTAACTCGAGTCGGTAGGCTAACTTTCCGATCCTCTGTAAAATCTTGTAAGGTCCAACATATCTCGGACTCAACTTGCCTCCTTTCTTCAGATTGATCAATCCTTTCCGTGGTGAGAGTCTGAGAAATACTTCATCTCCGACTTCAAAGTCCAAATCCTTTCTTCTCTTGTCCGTGTAACTCTTTTGGCGGCTCTGAGATGTGCGAATCCGCTCCTTGATCAGCTTGACCTTCTCCATGGCTTCCTGAACTAAGTCGACCTTTGGAATCGAGGGCGACTTTCGTTTCTCTTTCGGAGTCCATTGGTCATCAATCTCCCAGTGTAGTGGGGATCTACATTTTCTCCCATATAATGCCTCATAGGGTGCCATCCCAATCGTGGCCTGATAACTGTTATTGTAGGCGAACTCGGCTAATGGTAAGTGTGAATCCCAACTTCCTTGAAAATCCAATGTGCAAGCTCGCAGCATATCTTCAAGGGTTTGAATTGTTCGCTCAGACTGTCCATCGGTTTGTGGATGTGATGTTGTGCTGAAACTTAGCGAGGTACCCAATTCCTCGTGCAAGCACTTCCAAAATCTGGAGACAAACCTCGGGTCTCTGTCGGATACTATGTCGACTGGTACTCCATGCAGTCGAATAATTTCTCGGATATAAATCTGTGCAAGTTTCTGCAAGCTATCAGTTTTCTTGATGGGTAAAAAGTGTGCATATTTCATGAGTCGGTCTACAACTACCCAAATAGCATCATGGCCTTCTCTGGTCCTTGGTAGACCCGTCACGAAGTCCATCGTTATATGTTCCCATTTCCACTCGGGAATTCTCAACGGTTGTAGTAAACAGATGGTCGTTGGTGTTATGCTTTTACTCGTTGACAAGTCAAACATCTCGCAACGAATTCTGCTACTTGGTTCTTCATGTTTACCCACCAATAACTCCTTTTCAAATCCTTATACATCTTGTTTCCTCCAGGATGTATAGTGTATTTTGAACGGTGTGCCTCTGCTAGGATTTTATTTCTAATCTGCTCGTCATTCGGTACACACACTCGATTCCAGAATCTGATAAATCCATCTTCAAGTACCGAAAATTCTGATCTTTCTCCTTTAAGTATGTTTTCCTTCAGTTTTTGAAGATGTGTATCTTTCTCTTGTGCTTCTTTGATCTCTTTCAGCAGATTGGGTGTAACTGAAATGTTAGCACATGAAATCTGAGTATTGGTTCTCCTCAGATTCCAATGCTCAGCTCTTTTAATGATTCCCACTCTCGAATCATAAGTCTCGCTAAGCTCGCCTTTCGCTTAGAGCGCCGCTACGACGTTAGCTTTCCCGGGATGGTATTGAATATCAAAGTGATAGTCCTCAATGAACTCCATCCATCTCCGTTGCCTCATATTGAGGTCTTTCTGAGAGAATAGATACTTTAAGCTCTTATGATCCGTGAAAACCGTGAATGTTGCTCCGTAGAGATAGTGTCTCCATTTCTTTAACGCGAAAACTATCGCTGCCAATTCCAAGTCATGCGTTGGATAATTGGCCTCATACGGCTTGAGCTTTCGTGATGCATAAGCGATAACTTTTCCTTCCCGCATGAGCACTCGCTTGCCTAGTCCTTCTTTTGATGCATTGTAGACGACAAAGTTTTCGGTTCCCTTTGGAAGGGCTAAGATCGAGTCTGTAGTAAGTCGTTTCTTGACTCTTGAAACTCGCCGCACTTGTCATTCCACTCAAACTTGACTTGCTTCTCGGGTTAGTCGAGTGAGTGGTCCGGCTATCTTGGAGAAGTCCCGGATAAATCTTCGATAATATCCACTAGTCTAGAAACTCGATTTCGCATTCTGAGACTCGGGTTGTTTCCATTCAACCACTGCCTACCTTGAAGGATCCACTGCAATCCCAAAGGTCTTAGGATACTATATGTCCCAAGAACACGACTTCACTAAGCCAAAATTCGCACATTGAATTTGGCATACAGCTTATGTTCTCGTAGTGTCTCTAAAATGTTTTTCAGATGACGTTCGTGCTCTTCTCTAGACTTAGAGTATACGAGTATGTCATCAATGAATATCACTACGAATTGATCCAAATAAGGTTGGAAGACTCGATGCATCAGGTCCATAAATGTTGTTGGTGCATTCGTTAGACCGAAAGGCAATACTACAAACTCGTAGTGTCCATATCGGGTTTGAAATGTAGTTTTGGAAATGTCTCCTTCGCGGATCTTCAATTGATAATATCCTTGCTGTAAGTCAAACTTCGAGTACACCGTTGCTCCTTGAAGTTGATCAAATAGTTCGTCTATCCTCGGGAGGGGATATTTGTTCTTGATGGTCACGTTATTAAGACCACGATAGTCTATACACAGTCTTAATGTGTCATCCTTCTTTTTGACGAACAGCACAGGTGCTCCCCACGGAGACGTACTCGGTCGGATAAATCCCACATCCATCAGTTTCTGTAATTGCGTTTTCAGCTCTTGTAACTCAAGAGGAGCCATTCTATACGGTGTTCTGGCAATCGGGGCAGTTCCTGGTAACACCTCGATGGTGAACTCGACTTCCCTATCTGGAGGGACAGTGGTGAGTTCTTGTGGAAATACATCCGTATATTCTGATACTATAGGTACTTGGTTGATTGGTGTCTCAACCTTGGGTTTGTTAATTACAAATGCCAAGTACCCCTGAGCCCCTCTAGTGATCGCCTTCCTTGCTTTCATTGCTGAAATGATTGGGGCAATCTTAACTCGTACCCTTCCCGAAATTTCCGCTTCGGGTTTTCCGGGTTCACATAGCTTAATGGACTTGTTATGGCAGTCCATTTGTGCATGGTGTGCAGACAACCAGTTCATTCCCAATATCACGTCGTATTCGGATATAGGTAATAGGATTAAATCGGCAGGAAAGTTTATCTCAGCAATCTTAACTTCGCATGCATTATAGATAATATATGTTATCTGACTTGCGCCCATAGGAGTTGACACTTCTAGACATATAGCCATATGTTCCATGCATGCATGCAGTTTGTGTACAAAATGCGGTGCAACAAATGAATGCGTTGGTCCAGGGTCGAACAATATTTTAGGATAGTGGTTAGATACTAGAAGCGTACCTTCCACCACATCTATTGCCTTCGGAGCCTCCTGTCCGGCTAGTGCAAATGCTCGAGCGGGCATCCTCGCCCGATTACCCTGGCCATTTCCCGGCTTCTGCGGCTGCGTCTGTTTGGTTCGGTCATCGTACTTTGGGCAATCTTGTAGCTGGTGCTTATTACTACCACAGCGCAAACACCTTCCTTGTTTACGCCAACAGTCATTGGCAGTATGTCCCAGTTTCTGATAATGTGCACACACTTGACCCGGCTTTCCTTGTACTGGTCTCTTTCCCTTGTCTGTTTTATTAACTGGTCCCTTCTGAAACTTAGCAGGCAGTTTAGATGGTTGTCCCACGGCTGTCCTCTTAAGACTGTTCGATGGCCTATTCTCTTGAATGGCCCAATACGGTTGATCCCGACTCAATGCGGAGAGATGCCTTTACCGCGGCCGAATGGTGAGTAGGTTGTCGATTCAACGATCAGCAAGTTTGTTTTCAAGTTCGTTTCAATCCTCGAGTGAACTTGTAAAGCTTATCCTCTTGATCGATTGTCCCCAGAGCATACTTGGACAATCGGTGAAATTCGGACTCATCGAGCTACGATCGGGTTCCTTGCCTCAATCTGTGGAATTCATCTCGGCTCGCTTCTTTCACAACCTATGGAATGTATTGTTCATTGAACTCAGCTAAGAAATTTCCCCATGTTAAGCTACCCAGTCCCTGTTCCCATCTCCTTTGTTTGCCCTCCACGGCCCCTAGCAGCCGATTCCAGACAAAATACGGCGAGTGTGACTTTCTGGTCGTCTGAGTATGGGAGAGCATTGAAGATATTCTCCAACTTCTCTACCCATTCTTCTGCCTTCAAATCGTCTGGCTCTCCCAAGAAGGTTGGTGGGTCGAACCGCAAAAATCGCTCCAACGTGCGATCGTTCGCCTCTCTGGTGGGTTCAGGAGCACGGGGTTGAGGCTCTGTCTGTTGCCTCATAAAAACCAGTATTTGATGTAAGGCTTGTGCGGTCAAATTGTCTCCTGCAGCAGGTGGAGGAGGCGGTGGTAATTCAGGAGAGGGTACCCGGTCCCTGGGTACATCATCAACCCCTCGTGGAACGCGACGAGGTCTCCCACGTCCTTGATGTTCGGCCATTCTGTATCTTGAAGTGTTAGTTGCGATTCACGAGTAAATGAATACAATAATTATTCGCGTAAAGCAAGTGATATCGCAGGGAAAGTAACATCAAACACAAGACACTGAATAAATAGCAAAAAGCATATCCATTAATGTAAAACTTGAATACACCCATAGTACAATAGCAGAAATACTAAGTCAGATACATCGGAACCAAAATACAACAGATTCTAGTACAAAAGAAATGAAGGTACAACACTGGAATACGCGACTACAACAACAGAAGTACAAACTAACAATCAGCTAACTAATCAGTGAGATCGCCATCATCGTCGCTCGCAGCTATGTCCATAATCGGGGCCGGGTCGGGCTGAGGTGGCGCCTCAACCTCGGGCCAATCCACGAAGTCCAACCACTGCTCGAATCCCTGAGCCTCATCGAGTGGAGCAGCCTAGGGTGCCTCCGGCTCTCCAACGTCGACTGGGTCCTCCTCGAGATCCTCCTCGGGATCCTCCTCAGCGTCAGGTACGGTCTCCACCTTGGGCGGTGGCAATGGCTGAGCATTATCTGCCAAAGCAGCCTCCAGTGCGGCGTCTCTCTGAGCTAGGGCCTGTGTAAGGTCCTCTATGACTGTCATCTGCTTGATGAGGGTCTCCTCCAAGCGCTCGATGGTGTCGCGGGATAGGCGGGCCTCAATCTCCCATTTCTGGCGGTCGTCACTTGCCCTTTTCATCTTTTCTCGCATGTTATCCAGGCGCTCCTGGATACTCTGTATTTGGTCCTCCCGCGCTCTTATAGTGTTGTCGCGGTCCTTGATGACAGTGGTCAGCTCGCTCTTTTCATCTTGGCTCCTCGCCAAGCGCTGAGTCAGGTCCCTATTACACTGGCGCTCCTGGGCTAGCTCTGTGGTCGCGCGATCACTCTCCGGTGCCAGTGAATCATCAGTGCCCGGTAATATTCCCGCTCAGCATGGGCATGGAAAACAACCCACCATGAAGGCGGCGCCGGCTCCATCCTGATCAAACAAAACTAAGGCGGATCAGTCAAAGGTAGAGGAAAGATAGGGGAGAATAAGGAAAGAACAAATAAGGGAAATCAGTCAAGAATCAACTAAGTCAAAACAAGTATGACTATGAAATCTCAAAATATGCGTTCTAACTTAGTTCAAACGTCAATAAGGCGGTTCTACGCCAATTTGAAATCGATTTCACACTTAATTGGTCAAGTCGCGGTACTACCCAAAAACACGATCGAGGGTCCTATCTCGGGTCGCTCGGTGTAAGTTTCCATCTTACTAGCCGAGCTCTGATACCACTCTAACTGTCACGCCCCAAACGGGACGCGACGACGATCCACAACTTAAATACAATAACCAAATATTCCAGACAAATATCAACGAGAACCCAATGAAACAGAGTCTAAATAGCAGCGGAAAATAAAATAACAAGTACAAATACAACTTACAGTCTACGATCCATAATCCATATTACATCCCGAAAATCAACAAAATATAGCAACTTAAAGTCAAAGGGTCCTACGCCCTTCAGTTACAAACTGGAATGGAAAGAAATACAAGAGTCCGACAACAACATAAGAAAAGAGTCCAGTCAACAACAAGAAGAAGTAGTAAATCCAACAAGCGGAGTACAAGGTCTCTCAATCCGGGCGGTTCCGCATCTTCAACGAAATCCTCATCTAAGGTTAGAAAATAGGTGGGGATGAGACAGAAATCTCAGTGGGTGGGGTGATCGTGTGCAAGTGTGGCGATATATAGTTAATGTGAGAAAACAGTTATATGAAAACGTGTGAGTGTGATGCATGAATTCACACACAGTTCGCAAGCGTCGTGATAAGATATTTAAGTAATATACTTATACAGTTTGAGAAAACAGTTCATGGTCACACAGGCACTATGTGATTCAGTCAAGACAGGTAGGATTGCGTACGGAAGTGTAACGCCAATCCCATGCAAGGCAAATAATGGTTGCGTACGGATTTGTAGCGCCAACCAATGCAAAACAAGTAGCGGTTGCGTATGGATTTGTAGCGCCAACCAAACGGGTCCGATAACTCCGGAATCGTGTGGATCAGACAGCGATTCCTTCGTTCTTCCTTGTAACTCCCAGCGGGATGGTCCAAGACCATCGTCACCTTATCGCTCCATAGGCAAAGACAAAATCCATAGTGGAGCTTGCAAGGCTCGGATCTGTCATAATCATGATTATACCTCAAGTACTACGACCCGCTTCCCTTGGACACTCCGTCCCTCAGTTGCGTTATTAGGACGATGGGGCCGGAAGAGTGGAATAGCGGCCGAGTTGCCGGTTGCCCATCCCCGACGTATCCATTCCGACCGTGAGCTCGACACACCAAGTTGACTCAGCAGAAAGTAAATACAAGTACAAAATCAACCAGTGCGATCAACCAGCAATGAGTATTATTGATTCAGGGAAGCAGTTTAGGACGCGAGTAGCAATTTTGGCGTTGGTGGAGTTTTTGGATGAAGATGAATATCGGAAGGATAAGCAACCTTCGATATATTGAAAGATTGGGTGGAACATAAGTCCCGTTATAGATTCAAAATCGCAAGGTGAGGAAGTCGCTCCGCGATCGGGTATTAATCGGTCAAATTGATCCGATAAGTCAAGGATTTTTGGGAAAGTAAAATACTTAAATTGAATCTCCAAGTCAGAGGGTCCAGGGCTATTTTAGTAAAAGAGGAAATAATTTGAGTTAGGTCCTTTAATGTGATTCCAGTTGGAAAATATCACTAAGGTTAGTAGGATATTGGGACAAAATCAGTTTTTAAAAGAAATATGTGTAGGTCCTTTAACTTTTGAAAATATCATTTTTGTCCCATTTTGAAATAATTGCCTTTAAGGCTTTTAGGGATCCAATTGTTATGAAATTTGAACCTTGGGTCCAAAATATAATTAAGTTATAGTTAAGTTAGTATTTCCAGGTGCATGGCTGCATAAGTCCTGGAAATTTCATTTGGGTCCTCAAGTTTTGTATTTTATACATTAGTCTCTCAATTTTTGTAAAATTACTTTCCAAGCCCTAAACACTTGGATTTTTGGAATACTTTTAAAATATGTAATTCCCAGTACCTTAAGAGTAAAAATTTCAAATTTTAAAGTTTAGGTCTGGTGCAGTTTTAAAAATTGCAAAGTAGCCCTTAAACTTTCAAAATTTTACAATCTAGTCCTTGGGCTTTTAAAGGTTGATTTTATTTATCTTAAAACTCTTAAAACTTTATTAAAATGTCCAAAAGTCATTTTTGAACCTGAGTACAGTCCCAAATTTCGAAATTTGCAGAGGGGTCCTTCAACTTTCATTTTCTTGCAAATTTAGTCCACCAACTTTCCATTTTTACATTTTTAAGTCCAAAATTGAAATTTAATCAATTATGCTCGACTTTTCCAGGTTATAAGGCATCCAAAATATAGATTTTAAAGATCATACACATGCATGTCCAATACATACAAGAATTCATCAATTAAAACATTAAATTGCACATGCATGTACCTAAAATTCAATAAATAGCAAATTTGAGCAACTCTTGAGAATTTTCATCACTTGATACATAAAATTGACATGCAATACATAGATTATATATATCTCAAGGTTCATGATCAAATTTTCTACATGCATTTAATAAAACACCTAATAGTCTGAAAATATTTTTCCACCCACCTTAAAATTGGAAATTGTGAAATAAAAGGATAATTTCACAATTTTTGGATGAGGCTTCTTAGGTCAGCCCCTAATTCAAAAAATATCAAAAATTTGAAGTTAGAAAAATGAGAGAAAAATTAAGGAGAAAAGAAGGAGATAAGAAAATGAGAAGGACTACACTTTACCTTGTGTAGTAGGTGTTTGGAGACTAGTTGAAGCTTAAAAATTGGAAATTTTGGTTCAACTCCAAAATCTCCTAAGGTCAGCCCCTATTTCTCAAAAATGAAAAAGGGGTGTTAAAATTTGAAAAAAATAGAAAGAAGAGGAAAGAAGGGGTCTAGTACTCAATTCTTACCTTGTAGTCCAAATTCCTCTACTAGTTCTTCTTCAAGTTTCAAATCCTTCTTCAAAATGATGTCAAGCTCTAATCTTCAAAGTCTTCTAAATGTACCTCCAAATCAAATTCAAACTTAAGTTAAGAAGGTGGAAGATGTGAACTATGTGATATCAAAAAATGGATTGAAGATAAAATTTCTTACCTTGGTATAGTGATGGTTCGAATTTTCTTGTTGATGTAAGGGACGTTCTTGAATTTTTTTGGTTAAGTCTTTAAGAAAGAAGAAGAAGAATTAAGTGAGAGGGAGGAGAATTTGCAAGACTTGGTGTAATTTGTGTTGGTGAAATGTTTCAATTTCTTGCAAAAATCAGCCATATGGTCGTGTGATAGGGAGTGAGAGGAAGAAAAAAATTCAAGCTTGTAACTTGCTTCTTGCATGGGAGGCAAAATGCTAGTCAAAGGTATGGGCACAAGATGGGAGGTTTGAATGGAATGTTTGAATGGAATAGTTAAATGTGAGTGGGAATATGTTGGGGAATTAATGATAAAAAAATTATGGTATAAGATGATGTGTATAATGTTTGAATTAATGGTATAATTATACACAAGATGACTAATATAAGGTGTACGTGTACAAGAGTTGGATGATATTTTTACTCCAAAAATATCCATGTTGGCCGTCCACTATAATGGCATTATGGTAATTCCATATATTTTTTTTTTGTCCCAAATTTGATGATAATAGATGAAATATATCAATCTCCAAAATAATTAGTGATTTCCTTGATCACTTGTAAGTCTCATGATTACTTAATCTAAATCAAAATCTTAATTCTATAAGGTAAAAGTCTCTAAAATAAATAGTCTCTTAAAATTCTAAGGTGACTAATAAATACAAAAAATAGTAATATTGATCAATCAAGTGATCATAAATGCAAAATAGAATTAATAAAGATCATGATCACTAGTAATTAAGTAAAATAAAATAAAATACAAAATGTATATATTATTAATAATTACCCGTCAAAAATGAACCGGTAAAATAGTCGATCAAAAGTATAACGACAATAAGGATCAATTATAAGCTCGGAAAAATTGGGGCTTCATAGCAATACTAGTATTCATCGGTGGAGGAATATCATGAGAGGGAGATTTCGATCTCCTGGGGGCAGCAATATCAGGATCCCTTAGCTTCGAAAATTGCTCATCAGACGTAACCTTAGAATTAGGAGCTTCAGTCGACTCTGCACATATTCTAATAATTTAAATACATAACTAAGACAAAGACTTTAAACACTACAAAATTATTGTAGATCTAAGGTTACGTTTGATGAGCAACTACATTCCAATTGATTTGCTAGAACATATTGACAAAATTATGTTAATGATTAATGCTCTTAAATGAAAAAGGTTGTGGATCAACATCTGTTCAACAATATTTTGTTAGAAAAATGAACTATATAAAAATAGAAGACAATTCTAGGAGGAAGAGAAATTTTATTAACTTGATGTCTTGCAAAGTTCTAAGTACAAATGGGTATTTATAGATGCATAAAAGACCCTTAAAACTAGCTAATTTAATGTAGTAAACTAATGGACTCATTCCTCTACTTTGTTAGAAAAATGAACAATATAAAAATAGAAGATAATTCTAGGAGGAAGAGGAATTTTATTCTTGATGTCTTGCAAAGTTCTAAGTATAAATGGATATTTATAGATGCATAAAAGACCCTTCAAACTAGCTAATTTAGTGTAGTAAACCAATGGACTCATTCATCTACATGCACCTCAACAAATCTAGAACATTCTCCATGCTTCTGCATTAACTCTAGATTCATGAACTTAAAGGTTGCAGTAAACTATTATGGTGTGCCCACGCCTTATGCAAAGACATAATCTGGATTTTTCCAAATTACTACTAACAAAATCCTCCCTTAATTTAGAATTTCCTTATTCACTCAAAGTCTTGACCATAATCTTCGAAAATCTTCAAACTTCAGCGGCTTTGTGAAAATATCCGTAACTTGATCTTGAGTCTTCACAAATTTGAGTTCTACTTCTTTGTTCGCAATGCATTCTCTAATAAAATGGTACCTCGTGTCGATATTATTTCTTTGATCATGGAACATGGGGTTCCTGGTAAGTGCTTGTGCCGACTTGTTATCAATGCGAATTTCTGTAGCTTCTACTTGAGATAAGTGAAGCCCCTTCAACAATTTCCTTAGCCATATAGAGTGACAAGTACACGAAGTTGCAGCTACATATTCTGACTCACAAGTTGACAATGTCACAATAGTTTGTTTCTTCGAACACCAAGACATAGCACAATCAACCATGAAAAATACAAAACCAGACGTGGTTTTTCTATTGTCAATATCTCCAGCAAATTCACTATCACAGAATCCTTTAAGTGTATAATCATCAGATGAAGTATAAAACATCCGAAAATCAAGCATGCATTTAAGGTAGCGAAGAATCCTCTTAGCAACTTTCATATGGGTAGAAGTAGGAGTTTCCATGAAACGACTTACTACACCAACTGTATAAAGTATATCCGACCTTGTACATGTCAAATATTTCAAACTTCCCACAAGACTTTTAAACAAAGTCCGATTTTCTTTTTCTTCATCCCCAAGCTTGGATAGCTTCAAACCAATCCCCATGGGTGTGTTTACAGGATTGCAATCAATCATATTAAACTTCTTCAAAATTTCTTTTGCATAACTAGTTTGAGAAAGAAATATACCTTCCTCCATTTGTTTCACCTCTATCCCCAAGTAATATGACATGAGGCTTAAATCAGTCATCTCAAATTCAAAAGATATCACTTTCTTTAACTCGTCAAATAAGCTCAGATTATTACCGGTAAAAATTAGATAATCAACATAAAGACAAATGAGCAAAACATCGCCATTATGATAAACTTTGATGTAAAGAGCATATTCATTAGGACAACTAACAAACCCGTTCTCTTGGAAATATTTGTCGATGCATCTATTCCACGCTCGCGGGGCTTGCTTTAAACTATATAAAGCTTTTTTCAATCTCAAGACTTTGTCTTCATGTCCATCTACGACATACCCCAAAGGTTGCTCAACATAAACCTCTTCTTCAAGATAACCGTTCAAGAAAGCGGATTTAGCGTCGAGTTGATAGATTTTCCACTTCATTTGAGCCTCCAAAGAGATGACTAAACGAATAGTTTCCATGCGGGCAATCGGTGCAAATACTTCATCGTAGTAAACTCCATGTGTTTGTTTGTAGCCCTTGACTACAAGTCTCGCTTTGTAGTTTTTTACTTCCCCTTTAGCATTCTTGTTCAACTTGTACACCCATTTGACGCCAATAGCGTCATGACCCTTGGGAAGAGTAATTAATTCCCAAGTATGATTTTTATCAATCGAATTAATCTCCTCATCTATGGCGTTTCTCCATCGTTTGTCATGTCTTGCTTCATCAAAGGTTAGAGTCTCACTATCTGCAAAAAGACAATACAATTCATCATTGTCAAGAGAAACTTCATGAGATATTTCTTATATGTCATCAAGACTTCTCATTTTTAGTGGCCTTTCACTTGAACTTTCTCCATGAGTAGGTGTTTGAATTGGAGAAGGAAACGGTGTAGAATTTTGTTCAAGCTCCAAATCATCTTGTTCTCCAAAATAAGAAAGAAAATCATAAGACTTTTCTTCGGAGCTTCCCTATTCCATGTGGCTTCTTCATCATACTCAACATCACGGCTTACCATGACTTTGCCAATGTTTGGGTTGAACAACCGATAACCTTTTGAATGATAATCATATCCAACAAACACGTGCTTGACACTTCGATCATCAAGTTTGGATCTCTCTTGGTGGGGGACTTGAACATAAGTAACGCTTCCAAATATTCGCAAATGACTGACGTTCGGTCTCTTTCCGTTCCATGCTTCTTGAGGTGTTTGATTTTTGACATCACCATTGATGAACGATGTGACAAATACACTGCACATGATACAGCTTCAGTCCACAACTCCTTCGGCATATTTTTGTCTTTGAGCATAAATCTGGCCATGTTGAGAATGGTTCTATTCTTCCTCTCAGCGACACCGTTCTGTTGTGGCAATCTAGGAACTGTCATCGGATGACGAATTCCATGAGTTGCACAAAACTCATTGGATTCCCTTGAAGTGAATTCGCCTCCTCTATCGGATCTCAATGCTTTGATTTTATAGCCACTTTCTTTTTCAACAAGTGTCTTGGAATTTTTGAAAGTAGTGAAGGCTTCCGGTTTTTGTTTCAGAAAGTAAACCCAAGTCTTTCGGCTGAAATCATCAATAAAGAGTATAAAATATTTACTCTTACCAAGTGATTGTGGATTAATTGGTCCACACACATCCATATGCACAAGTTCAAGCAGCTTGGTCGCTCTCCATGTTGCTTCTTTTAGAAAACTCTTTCTCGTATGTTTGCCGACAAGACATGCTTCACACAAATGATTGGGATGGTTAATTGATGGCATCCCACTCACCATATTATTTTCTCCCATTGCTTTAAGAGCTCCAAAATTCAAATGCTCAAATCTCATGCGTTATTGCCATGCTACATCTTGCACATTAGCCTTCAAACACTTTGCATCAATTGATTTCATGTTCAATTTGAACATCCTGTTCCTTGACATAACCACTTTAGCAAGCAAATTGGCATTCTGATCTCGCATCCAAATACAATTATCTTTCATGAGAATTTCATACTCATTTTCAAGAAATTGACCCAAACTCAAAATATTACTTTTCAATTTAGGCACATAATAAATGTTGGGAAATTAATTTTTAGATTTTGATGAATGCCATGTAAAACTTAGAATAGAAAGTTGGCACCCCATTTTTGTTGTAAATTGCATTGTAATAGATAGGGCTGGTCGAGCTAAGTTAAGTCAGCTATGCCAAGATATGCAAGAAGTCAACCGGAGACGGAAGGAAGACTCATTGTGAGGCGGTGAGTGTGGCAAAGAAGAGAAGACGGGAACTCGATCAAGGTGCGGTGAGATGCGGTGAGTGAAGTGTCGTCAAGTCAACTCAAGACCAAGTCTCAAGTTGAAGTGATAGATGAGTCATCCAATGATTGGAAGTTGACTCGAAGTCACACTGGGAAGTCAAGGATATGCGATCAAGTCGAGATAATCGAAAGAGATCCGTTACGTAAGTCAAGAGAATTACTTAAACAAGTAATACTTCCATACTGCCTTTCTTGAGGTGCTCAATCCCAGAAGCGTGCAAAAGGAATAAACCAATAGGAAGCACTGCACCTGTGTCAGAACTCTGAAAAGCTGAATACTCATTCATACGAGGAAATGTTAATTTCAAGGACTGCAACAAGACAAGCCAACGACCACAAGTGTCTTCTGAAAATAAGCCTATCTCTTCAACGGGAAATTTTTTCAAAAGAACACTATAAAAGGCTGAGGAATCTATTTGAGAGAGTGTTGGTTACCTTGACAATCAGAAAACAAACACGAACAAGAAAAGCAATATCTGTAACCAAAAACAACTTCAATCAGTTGAAGAGGAAACATTTGAAGAATCAAGGGGTCTACACTCCACAGAGGATTGTAGAAAGGTTTAAAGACGAACCAGTCTCAAGTTTTTTGGAGGGCTTCGTGATCAAATCCAAGAAGCTTGAGCAAGTGGGTTGTAGTAGCAAGGCAGCTGCCCTGTGAAGAAGCTGAGTCGTACGAGAAGCCAGCTGTGTGACCAAGGCATCTCGGATCGAGTCCCAAAGGATCAAGTCATTTGTGTGATCAAGACTTGCATACGAATTTGTTAACCACTTTGTATATTGATCAATACTTAGTGGATTCCTCCAGGAGTTGGAGAAGAGAGGAGTAGAAGAATTACCCCGTCTTCGAACCTCTATAAAAACTTATTGTGTCATTTACATTTCAGCACTTTAATTTCTGCACATTACTTTAATATCTGCTGATAAATTTGCTATCCAATTGATAATCAACAAAGTGCTAAAACCAAGCATTAAAACATATTTAACCAAAATTCAAGGGTGTTAAGTCTTCCGCTGAAAACATATCACAGTCGAGTTAAGTCTTTAGTCAATACAGCTGAGTTATTCTATCAACAGCTCAGTCAAGTCTGTTGAGTGACTAACTCTGTTGATTAACTAATTTAGCTGTCCACCAAGGACTCAGCTGTGAAGTATTAACTCTGATCATTTTAAAAGGACTAAATCGAAAAGTTGGTAAGGTTTATTCAACCCCCCCCCCCTTCTAAACCTTACACTCACACCCCTTGGGACCTACAAGTGGTATCAGAGCGGTTGGTTCATTGAGCCTTCCATGACCGGTTCTTGAACTAGATCTCCAAATTTTTCAAAGCTTGCTTTAGCACTTGATCTTTCAAAACTCTTTTATTCAGCAAAGTTATTATCATGGAAGCAAATCTGACACGCATCCCTATGTTCACAATTGAGGAATTTGATGATTGGAAAATTCGTATGCAGGCTCATCTATCAAAGATTACACGATGAAATGTGGATAGTAATAGAAGATGGGCCTGCAAATCTTAAAAGTGAACACAATTTTGCAAGGAGAGAGCTGCGGTGAAGGAGAAGAGGATCTTTGCTCCCGGACGGCGATGGTTGAAAAACCAAGAGCTGAATGGACAAATGATGACAGGAAAAAATATAACTTGGACAATGTGGCCAAGGACATTCTTTACAAAAATTTGGACAAAGCCATGTTCAACAAAGTCAAATCATGCAAAACGGCAAAAGAAATCTGGGACAAGCTAACCTTGATTTGTGAAGGCTCAGAGCAAATCAAGGAAAATAAACTATTTGTTGTTGTACAAAAATTTGAAAATTTTAAGATGCTTGCAGGAGAAACCTTGGATCAGCTGGATGCTCGGTTCACAGAAATTACCAATGAACTATCTGCACTTGGAAAAGAATATACACAGAAGGAAATGTGCATGAAGATTCTAAGAAGTCTCCCAACTGAGTGGGGTATGAAAGTCATGGCCATGAGACACTCCATGGACCTATCAAAGACATCCAACCATGAGTTATTCTCAGATCTCAAAGCCTACGAATTTGAGCTGAGAAGAAAAGACCAAGAGGAGACAGTTGTGCCCAAAACAGCTGCTTTAATAGTTAAGGATGGTAAAAGAGCTGAGATCAAAGAAGTCATTGACCAAGAGGAGATAGCCCTGATGGTTAAAAGGTTTAATAAGTTCTTCAACAAGAATTACAAGAGAGGCAAAGGTGAATCCTCCAGAAGACACTCAGCTCCCTCCAAGTCAAGGGAAGATAGGCCAACCAAGAGAGAAGAGTATCAAAAGGCTGAGTATCAAAGAGCTGACAACCCAATGGAAAGAACTGATCAAAAAGTTGAAAATCTATGCTGGAACTGTAGGCAACCCGGTCACTATGCCATTGATTGCCCATATCCTGTAGTCAACAAATATAGGAATGAAGAGGAAAGAAAAGTCTTCAGAGAAAGAAGACAAGAAAAGAGAAAGGCAATGTTGGCTGCAGAGACTGCTGAGACAGCCAAGTCAAAAGATGCAGCAAACTCGGAGAGTAGTGAAATAGACTACTCAAGAGAGACGAAGAAGAAGCTTGATCGTCTAATGGCCAAAGAACAAAACCAACCTGACCAAGAAGATGAGGTACACTCTAACTCATCACACTCAGATACTAGTGATAGTGATTGTGACACACATACTTCATCACCCACTGATCTTTACGATTCATTAGGCAAAATGATGAAAGACTTTGAACACATTAAATCCTCACACACACTACTAAATGAGGAAAACAGCCTACTCAAAAGCCAAAACTCACAGTTGACTAAGGAGCTAAGTACTCTAAGTCACATAGCTGATGAGAATAAAAGTTTAAAGGCTGAAAATGCTAAGTTAATAGCAGAGATAGCTGCTATAGAAAAGATGGAGAATGACCTCAAAAATGTGATTGCCTCATTCACTAAGGCATCTAAATCCTTGGATGATCTCATTATGAGTCAACGAGAATGTGGAGATAAGACAGGCTTAGGATTTAATTCCTCTGTGCTATGTCAAGCTCCAAAAGTGATTTTGGAAAAAGGATCTTCAAGTAATGAAGCATCTCAAAAATCCAAAACTCCAAATTGTGCACACACATTTATTCCAAAGCACAATCACAAGCAAACTGGCCTTGGTTATAAAGGAAAAGGAAAACAGCCAGTTGAGTGTGCTGAGAGGACAGCTGAGAAGAAATCCAGCCGAGCTCCTCAGCAAACTCCAAACAGGAAGTACTCTGTAAAGAAGAAACAGAGCTACCAAAAGCCCCAGAAATTCTATAAAAGGAATACATATGATGGGAATGGTAGAAATTATCTAGGTTCTCTCTCCCTTTTACCTATTTTTACAAGACTATGGGTAAAGTTCATTTGCTCTTTAACATGCCAATCTTGCTATGATGAGTCTTCATTGTCAATTTGTTTATATTATGATTCTTACACAACTTGTGCACTTCATTATATTTCTTATAATAATCAAATGAACTCTTAATATTTAAGTGAGACAATTCATACTCTTGAACACACTTCGTGTGTATAAATTTGGATGAGGGGGTTTATGAGAATTCCATATTATAATCACATAATTATGGAACACCTCTCCCGAGTTATAAAATTATATTAGGAAATAACATACAGATAACAGAACTCAATACTTATTTTTGCCTTTGTCTATTTTTCTATGTCTAGTCATTATGATTACATCTACAAGTATATTTAGCAAGTCCATAACTTGAAAGAAGTTGATTCACCTTTTCCCGTCGATCTTCATAAGAGTCTTGAACTTTTTCTTAATAGGGGTTGCACATAGAAGATCATCAAACACTTACAGAAACGAAACACACAAATAATTGCTTCAGTGAAACACTAGTGCATTCTAGCAAATCAATAAAATTATAATACTTGCCAGGTTAATCACTTGATTCTATGATAAATTCCATTATAAATATACGTTAAATAAGTACTTCAGTGGAAGGAAAAGAAGACAAGCATATCAATATTCCTTGTCAAATAGCAAAACACTGTGAAACAGAGAAATATCAATCTGCCAACTGAACTTTAGATGGTAAATTCTCATACACTATCATACAAAGGGAAAGAATGAGTCAAAAACTTGATGAAGCAACACTCAAAAACCAATCAAAGCACTAAAAGATTTATGGTATGATTAAGGGCATCAATACTGCGAAGTAGACAATTCAGGAACTAAATCTGATGGAACTTTACATAGAACTTAATTTCTTGAGATGCAAACTCATAAGAAATTGGTAGCAAAGTGAAACGCTTTCTCAAAAGATAAGCCCCTTCCAAAAATGAATTTATCCTCAGCCAGCTCCTCAATTGGATAACCCCAGTATTTGGGAATCCGTTCATCACCAACAATGTCACAAATGGATAATCATACTTGGCAGTGTTATGGTATCCTGGATCATAAAGCTTGAGCCTCTTGTCATTTTCACCGTTTGTTATCTATAACACTCACTTGAATCCTAAATCTTAAACAAAGTTATATAAGTAGAACCAATAAAATGTATTTTAGCAATACGTTTTGGAGATCCAAGTTTCCACACACATACACACCATAGAAAGAAGAAGCATTTTAGCTCTAGTCCTCAATATTCAGGTTAACAACAATTTTAGCTTATATAATTCTCCAAAGCGTAAATGAATTTATAATAAACTAAATGGAATATAGGAATTTCACATAAACTCATTAATTACAGTTCTTTGAACACTTGCAAATACGACCAAAAATGTTGTGATAAGAAAAATTAATGTTTCCAATTAAAACAAAATAGTACAAAAAAAGACAATAGTGTTTTCAATTTGGGAAACATTTTTGTTGTCGGTGGCTTTGAATGTGCCTTTCTAACGGATCTTAACCTGGTATGTTTTGCAAATCTGCTCATTTACAAGAGTAGAAGTTTCTTACAAATTCGACGATGGTGCCACGGTGGTGGAGCACCTAGAAGATTATGAAATTCTAGAGTACCCAGAGTCGGGTTGACCAAATGAAGATGAGAGGTGAGCTGAGAGTGCTGCCAAGTAGTGGCAGTGAAGGTGGAGGAGGCGGCGGCGGAGGTTTGATCGTGGTGGAGAATTACCAAGAATGGTATGGGGAATGGTATTAGGGCACACTAATTTAATTTTTTCTTTTTATTTTATTTTTAAAGATTAAATATAACATTAAACATCTATTTTTAAAAACAAATGTTTATAAAGAGGTAATAAACCAAAACATGGGTGGGTATAGACATCAGTCAAGAAACCGATAAGAAACAATTAAGTCATAGACATCACTTGCTTTAAAAACTGATATTAAATAATAAAAGACATTAGAAAAAGTGTAAAACTGATATTTTTTACTAATGTCTATCAATGTTTTTTCTTTTAGTGACTTTGTGAATATATCAGCTAATTGTTTCTCAATTGACACATATTCCAGCTTGAAATGACATTTGACATCAATATACTTGATTCTTGAGTGTAATACTGGATTTTGAGTGATAGCTATTGCACTTGTGTTATCGCACATAATTGGGATCTCATTCCCTTCAATATCATAATCCCGTAGTTGTTGTCTCATCCATAAAACTTGTGCACAACAGCTCCATGCAACCATGTACTCTGCCTCAGTTGTAGATGTAACTAGTGAATTATTTCTTGCTGAACCAAGAAACCATCATATTCCCAAGCAGTTGACATGTACTAGATATATTCTTCCTGTCAACTCTACATCCAACATAGTATAAATCTGAGTAACCCATAAGCTTGAAGCCTCCTTCCTTAGGATAACATAATCTAACTTCTTCGTTTCCTTTCATATATCTCGAGAATCTTCTTGGCATTTGTCATGTGACATTCCTTTGGAGCGATTGAAATCTTACACATACTTTGCAAATGTGATGTCATGTCGCTTCATGTCAAATAAAACAATGAAATAATAAGAGATATATATCTAGTTTGATCAAGCGATTTTCCTTCTATGTCAAGATCTATCATTATGGAAGTGTTCATAGGTATTTTTGAGATGACTGACTTCTCTTTCATGCTACATTTCTTCATCAAATCTCTTGTGTACTTGGTTTGGCTAATGAAGGCTCCATCCTCCATTTTCTTCACTTGAAGTCCTAGAAAGAAGTTTAATTCTTCCATCATGCTCATCTCAAATTTTCCTTGCATGAACTTTGAGAACTTGTCACATAATTCTTTGTTTGTGGATCCAAAGATAATATCATCAACATAAATTTGCAAAAGTAGGAAGCTCTCTTCATCCTAAATTCTGAATAAGGTTCTATCAACATTTCCTTTAGTGAAACCATTGTCTATAAGAGCCTAGTTCAATGCATAAAGTGCCTTTTTCAGCTTATACATTTTATCTCCTATAGCCTTCTGCTCAAATCCTAGAGGTTGCTGAACATAGGCTTTTTCCTCCAATAATTCATTTAAGAAGCACTCTTCACATCCATTTGATAGGTTGTCAAGTTCTTGTGAGCAGCATAAGCTAGAAACATCCTTATAGCTTCAAGTCTTGCAACTGGAGCAAAGGTTTCATCAAAATATTTACCTTCTTCTTGGAAGTACTCTTTGGCTACGAATCTTGCTTTGTTTCTAACCACTGTTCCTGTTGGAAATTGGTTTGAGAAGTATGGTTTGATACCTAACTTTGACCAATTTTTTAGTGACTAATTATTTAATTTCGGAAGAATTAAATATTAAATTAATATTCTATGTTTCGAGTAGATGAGTGTGGTATATTTAACTTCTCAAAACCATTTTGTGGTGAGTGAGAAATAAAATCCACAAGCTAGTCACTTGGAAATGGGATAATGGATAATGGGAAGGTGAAAAGACACCATCCCACATGGGAATAAAATGTTAATTTTATTCAATATATAAGTAAGTAGGTGTGTAAGAGTGTGCAAGATGAAATAACTATACACATGTGAAGTGTGGTGGGCAAAATGGCCCCCGCCCCGCCGGGGGCTATGGGCCGGCGGTCGAGGCCGAGCCCGTGCTCGTGTCCGTGTCCGTGTCCGTGTCCGTGTCCCGACTGGACTGGGCCTAGTTTTGCACAGAAAACATTTGTTTTTTATTTTTTAAAGAGAATAAAAACAAATAAGTTGCAACTTAAAAGCTGAAACTGCAGCTTTTAAAATGCAACAGCACCACTCTGCCCACTACTTGGAAGTTACAACATAGTGGCCATTGAAAGAGTGCCCACTACCTGGAGGTTACAGCCCATTATCTTGAAGTTACTGCCCTGTAGTAAAGAGACCCCAAGGCCTGAATGGAAGTCCTATAAATAGGAGCATTGTTGTTGTTCAGATTACTCTTTTATACACATTTTTACATTCTTGTACTTGCATAAAGTGTACTCAGTTTTTCATATTTCAGTTCGAAAGGTGCCTTGAAATTTGCAGTGCTGCTATTTCAAGGACGAAACTATTGTATCTTTGGGGATAACACGTCTGTTCCGTCAGCACTATGCGGGACGTGTTTATCTTGTGGATAGAGTATTTACTCGCCTCAGCTTTTCTGCAATTTTCTATTCTCTGTAATAGATAGGTTCTCTTTGTAATTCAGTTTACAGAAATAAACACCAGAAATTTCAACAATGCAAGATAAACACTTTTTTTCTGTAAATGATGGCATCTACTTCAAGGGTGAATGTTCCTACTGCTCCTGCTGCTGCTGAGAAGCCAGAAATGTTTTCTGGTACTGATTTCAAGAGATGGCAATCCAAGATGTTCTTCTATCTGACTACGCTGAGCCTCGCTAAGTTCCTGAAGGAGGATCTACCAGTGGTTGAAGAAAATGAAACCAACAATGAAAAACATGATGCTTTCGATGCTTGGGGCCAGGGTGACTTCCTGTGCCGCAACTACGTCCTAAATGGACTATCTGATTCGCTATACAATATGTATAGTGAAGTGAAATATTCCAAAGAGCTCTGGGATTCTTTGGAAAAAAATACATAACTGAGGACACTGGTTCCAAGAAGTTCGTGGTTGACAGGTTTCTAGATTTCAAGATGGTGGATTCTAGAACTGTCAGGGATCAAGTTCAAGAATTGCAGTTAATTATGCACGATATTCGTACAGAAGATATGCAATTGGATAAAGCTTTCCAAGTGGCGTGCATGATTGAAAAATTGCCACCTGGATGGAAGGACTTCAAAAATTATTTGAAGCACAAGCGAAAAGAAATAAATCTTGAATAGCTAATTATGCGTTTATGAATTGAGGAAGGTAATTGCAAACTAGATTCAAGGTTTGAAAAGGGTGCTGTTGATGTAAAGGCGAATTTGCTAGAACATGGCAGTTCTAGTAACAGCAGCAAAAGGAAACATGATAATAACAACAACTACAAGGGAAAGAAGCCTGTAAACAAAAAGCCGTTTACAGGAAATTGTCACAATTGTGGTAAGCCCAACCACATGGCTAAGGACTGTCGGCTTCCTAAAAAACCAAAATATAGACAGCCTAATGCTAATGTGGTTGAGCACAGTGGTGTGATCCAAGAGCTGACTGATATAGATCTATCTGTAGTGGTTTTTGAGGCAAACCTTGTGGAAAAATCCAAGAGAGTGGTATGTTGACACGGGGGGCACTCGACATGTCTGTTTTGACAAGGATGCGTTCTCTACTTACAGCCCTTGTACATGTAGAAAACTTAATATGGGTAATTTTTCCTCTTCTGATGTTGCAGGTTTTGGCAACGTGGTTCTGAATCTCACTTCTGGAAAAGAGCTGCTTCTGAAGAATGTTCTTCATGTCCCAGAAATCCGGAAGAATCTAGTGCGAGGATCTCTTCTTGTAAACCATGGTTTCATCTTCGATGTTTGAGTCTGAAAAGTTTATTTTAACTAAGTTTGGACAGTTCCTAGGAAAAGGTTATTTGTATAATGGACTATTCAAATTGAATGTAATGGCAGTTCGCCGTGCAACCGATTCAAGCAGCAATAAAATTGAGCCTACTTCTATTTATATGCTTGAGTATTCTGATTTGTGGCATGTTAGATTAGGGCATGTTAATCTAAATGTTATAAAACGATTAATGAAACTTGGAATTACTTCCAACTTCAAAAATTGATTCTCAAAAGAGATGTGAAATCTGTATTGAAGCTAAAATGGCTAAATTACCTTTTTATTCTGTGGAAAGAAATACAGTACCTCTAGAATTGATACATACTGATATATGTGATCTGAAATTTGTGCAAACTAGAGGTGGTAAAAATATTTCATCACGTTTATTGATGATTGCACAAGATTTTGCTACTTATATTTATTAAGAAGCAAAGATGAAGCGTTGGAAGCCTTCAAAAATTATAAAAATGAGGTTGAAAATCAACTTGGTAGTCGGATTAAAATAATTCGGAGTGATAGAGGTGGAGAATATGTTGTACCTTTTGAAGAATTATGTAACCAGTGGGGAATAATTCATCAAACTACTGCACCATATTCACCACAATCTAATGGCATTGTTGAACGAAAAAATCGAACTTTAAAAGAAATGATGAATGTCATGTTGATTAGTTCTGGGCTACCTCAGAACATGTGGGGGGAAGCTGTTTTAACAGCAAACCACATTTTAAATAAAATCCCACTTAAAGTAAAAAATAAGACACCTTATGAATTGTGGAAAAATCATAAGTCATCTTATAAATACCTTAAAGTGTGGGGGTGTTTGGCTAGGGTACCAATACCTGAACCTAAACAAGTCAAAATTGGCCCAAAGACGGTTGATTGTATTTTTATAGGATATGCATACAACAGCAGTGCATATCAGTTCTTGGTACACAAGTCAGAAAATCCAGAAATTTCTGAAGATACCATAATTGAATCAAGAAATGCAATATTTCTTGAAAATGTATATCCTTGTAAAGAAAGGGTTGAAATAAGTTCTAACAAAAGAACTTATGAGAAAGCAAGTAGTTCTTCACAAGGGAGTGAAGAACCAAGACGAAGTAAAAGGACTAAAACTGCTACGTCATTTGGTCCTGATTTTGTCACTTACTTGTTAGATGGTGAGCCAAGTATAGTTAAAGAGGCTCTGTCTAGTCCAGATGCTCCGCTCTGGAAAGACGCCATCAAGAGTGAAATAGAATCCATTTTACAAAATCATACTTGGGAGTTGGTTGATCTCCCTGCAGGTAATAAGCTTTTACGGTGTAAATGGATATTAAAAAAGAAAAATAAGGCAGATGGAACTATTGATAAATATAAAGCCAGGTTAGTGGCTAAAGGCTTCAAACAAAAAGAAAGAAGTGATTTCTTCGACACATATTCACCTGTAACAAGAATTGCATCCATTTGAGTGCTTATTGCGATTGCTGATTTGCACAATCTCGAAATTCACCAAATGGATGTAAAAACCGCGTTTTTAAATGGTGAATTGGAAGAAGAAATATATATGGAACAGCCTGAAGGATTTGTAGCACCTGGTCAAGAGAAAAAGGTGTGCAAATTGATAAGATCGTTGTATGGACTTAAACAAGCCCCAAAACAGTGGCATCTTAAATTGGACACAACGATGTTGTCAAATGGCTTTAAAATCAACGAATGTGACAAGTGTGTTTATGTTAAAGGCACATCAAATGCGTTTGTCATAGTTTGTCTATACGTAGACGATATGTTAATAATGGGTAGTAGTCATGATATAATCATAGACACTAAGAAGATGTTAAAAAGAAATTTTGACATGAAAGACATGGGTATTGCTGATATGATTCTCGGAATCAAAATTGGCAAAACATCTGAAGGAATTAGCTTGACACAATCCCACTATGTGGAGAAAGTGCTCAAGAGGTTCAATGCTTTTGATGGCCCACCATGCAAAACGCCCATTGATTTGAGCATAAATCTGGTAGTAAATAAAGCTGAACCAGTAGCTCAGTTGGAATACTTGAAGGTGATAGGAAGTTTGATGTACATTACAAATTGTACACGTCCAGATCTTTCCTAGCCTGTAAACAAGTTGAGTAGGTATACAAGCAATCCAAGTCAAGAGCATTGGAAAGAACTAACTAGGGTACTAAGATATTTAAAATATAACCTGAGTTATGGGATACACTACTCGAAATACCCTCCAGTACTTGAAGGGTATAGTGATGCTAGCTGGATTTCAGATTCAAAGGACTCCTACTCCACTAGTGGATATATATTTACTATTGGATGAGGAGCAGTATCATGGAAATCCACTAAGCAGACTTGTATAGCTAGATCCACCATGGAATCTGAGTTTATAGCTTTTTATAAAGCTGGCGAAGAAGCTGAATGGCTTCGTAATTTCTTAGAAGATATTCCATGCTGGAAAAAGCCAGTGCCTCCTGTGATGATTCATTGTGATAGTAAGCTACTATAGGGAGAGCACAAAGTAATATGTATAACGGTAAGTCTACACACATCCGTCGTAGACATAATACCGTAAGACAATTGATCTCTAATGGTGTTATATCAATTGACTATGTAAAGTCAAAGGATAACATAGTGGATCCGCTCACGAAAGGGCTTAACAGAGATCAATTGAGTAAATTGCTAGAGGGAATAGGATTAAAATCCACAATTTAAAGAACGATTAAAGTGGTAACCCAACCTTGGTGACTGGAGATCCCAAGAACTTGGTTCAATGAGAAAACTAAACTTTAAAAGTTCAGTTAAGCTTTTGTAAATAAGTATACCCATCCCTAGAAGGCAAAACAAGTGCAATAAATTTGTTGATTGTGGTAAGGTTGTCATAAGGACTTTTAATGATAAATTGACTCGGTCAAGAGAGATCACCTATATAAGTGAGAAGTGAGGGCCGCTTCAATGTAACACTTATGAATCCAAAGATGTTGTCCATGGCCAAAAAGGACACAACTGAAGAACAGAATGTGACAGAAGTCATATTGTGTAAATGTCATTGACTAGGTGTACACGAAGGAAGAATAGTTCAAGACATTGCGTCCACTAGGCCGCCGGTATATCCGATGATATTTACAAAGGAAGGTTCAAAGTCGCAAACTACCTGTCCTGATACAATATGGTTTCAATTAAACTGAGTACAAGTGTCTGCATTTTCATGTGCATTTGATTTCCACTCATGTGGGGGATTGTTGGAAATTGGTTTGAGAAGTATGGTTTGATACCTAACTTTGACCAATTTTTTAGTGACTAATTATTTAATTTCGGAGGAATTAAATATTAAATTAATATTCTATGTTTTGAGTAGATGAGTGTGGTATATTTAACTTCTCAAAACCATTTTGTGGTGAGTGAGAAATAAAATCCACAAGTTAGTCACTTGGAAATGGGATAATGGATGATGGGAAGGTGAAAAGACACCATCCCACATGGGAATAAAATGTTAATTTTATTCAATATATAAGTAAGTGGGTGTGTAAGAGTGTGCAAGATGAAATAACTATACACATGCCCGCCACACGCGCGCACGCGCGCGCCCGCCCGCCCAGCGCCGGTGCCGGGTCCGTGGGCCGAGGGCCGAGCCCGTGTCCCGACTGGACTGGGCCTAGTTTTGCACAGAAAACATTTGTTTTTTATTTTTTAAAGAGAATAAAAACAAATAAGTTGCAACTTAAAAGCTGAAACTGCAGCTTTTAAAATGAAACAGCACCACTCTGCCCACTACTTGGAAGTTACAGCATAGTGGCCATTGAAGGAGTGCCCACTACCTGGAGGTTACAACCCATTATCTTGAAGTTACTGCCCTGTAGTAAAGAGACGCCAAGGCCTGAATGGAAGTCCTATAAATAGGAGCATTGTTGTTGTTCAGATTACTTTTTCATACACATTTTTACATTTTTGTACTTGCATAAAGTGTACTCAGTTTTTCATATTCCAGTTTGAAAGGTGCCTTGAAATTTGTAGTGCTGCTATTTTAAGGACGAAGCTGTTGTATCTTTGGGGATAACACGTTTGTTCCGTCAGCACTATATGGGACGTGTTTATCTTGCGGATAGAGTATTTACTCGTCTCAACTTTTCTGCAATTTTATATTCTCTGTAATAGATAGGTTCTCTTTGTAATTCAGTTTACAGAAATAAACACCAGAAATTTCAACAGTTCCTTCTTCATTCATCTTGTTTCTAAACACCCATTTTATTCCAATAACATGTTGGTGAGCAGGTCTTTGAACCAATTCCCAAACTTTATTTCTTTCAAACTGATTTAACTTTTAACGCGTGGCTAGAATCTATTGTGTGTCTTCTAAGGCTTCTGACATATCTTTTGGTTCAATCTGAGAAATGAAGCATACAAACATAGCTTCATGTTGAGATTTTGATATTTTCCTTATTCCTTCTCTTACATTTCCAATGAGCAATTCTGGTGGGTGATCTCTCGGCCATCTCACATCAGGTTGGAGAAAGTCAGTTGTGTAGATTTGGTTTCAAGCTAAGTTGTCTTGAACATTTTCTTCTTGGTTATCTATATTCAACTACATCTTCTCCAGCACTCTCTAAGACTCAGCTAATTCGACCTCATCAATGTTGAGTTTTCTGGGAGCTGTCTCAACATATGGACTCTTCTAAATAGTTGGCTTATTCATCTTTTTAGCTAACTCATCAATGTGTTCTGCACTGACATTTGGTTTATTAAATACAACATGTATTGATTCTTTTGTGACCATACTTTCTTATAGTATCCAAGAAATGTTACCTCATCTGTTTTGGCATTAAAAACCTCAAATTATCTTTGCTATTGTTGTGAATAAAGCACTAGTTTCCAAATATGTGGAAGTATCCAACATTAGGCTTTCTTTTTGTCCATATTTCATAGAGGGTCTTGGATAATTGTCTATTGATCATGCATCTATTCTGAGTTTAATAAGCAGTGTTGATGGCTTCAGCCTAAAATCTCTTAGGCAGCCCTGCTTTAGCTAACATAGTCCTACCATCTTCCTTGAGAGTCATTTTCCTTCTTTCAGCTACTCCATTTTGCTGTAAAGTTCTTACAGCTGATAACTCATGAGAAATTCCATTTTCTACAAAATATTGGGATATAATCCCATTGACAAACTTAGTCCCTCTGTCCGATCTTATCTTGATGATTGATTGACTCTTCTCATTTTGAACTATTTTCATCAACTGAGGTAACCACTACAAGGTTTCTTTCTCCTTACACACAAATATAGTCTATGTGCATCTTGAGTAGTCATCCACAACTTATAGAGTGTACTTCTTTCCACTTATACTTGATGGTTCTACTGGTCCAAACAAGTCAATGTGCATCAAATACAAGATTTTTGTTGATGAAGACTTTTCCTTAAATGATGATTTGATTTGCTTCCTTTTCTTACATGCATCACAAAGATTTTCTTTCTTGTACACTGAATATGGTAACTCTTCAATCAAATGACTTCTTGTTAACTTGTTTATTGTCTTGAAATTCAGATGACTTAATGTTTTGTGCTACAACCAACTCACTTCAGTTGTGCTCTTGGCTAGTAGACGTGTGCTTTGAATGGCAGTAGACTGATCCACCACATACATATTTCTTTTTCTAATCCTAGATACCCTAATGTCATTGGTTTCTGCATCCTTGATTTGACATATTTAAATATTTAATCCAACATTATAGCCTTCGTCACAGAGTTGGCTAATACTCAGCAGATTGAAGTTTAACCCTTCAACATAGGGAAGATCCTTGATTTCCATCCATTTCTCTTGATTGATCCAGTGCCTTTGATTTCCCTAGGAGCTTCATTTCCTCAAAATATAACTTTAGCTCATTATTCTTCTTTGAAATTTGACAGGTTACTTTTATATTCAGTCATATGTCTAAAACAAACACTATCCATATACCAGGTGCCTTAGCACTCAGTTGTCCTGTGAACCTGCATCAAAGAAATCAAGCTTTAGGTACCCATACATAGTGGGTCCTGAGGGGTAAGCACTAGATGGTGATCCAACCAACCTATAGCCAAAAATGTCTGACTCTAAGAGGTTACCACCTTTTAGTTCCATAATCATAAGGAATATTTGCAAATTGCTTAGGTGTTCTAGCAATATACATCTATCTCTTTTGTCTGTATGTGTGAGTGTGCATCTGAGTATTTGCATTCTTGAAATAGTGTTATAAATGTTGTGCCTAGCGTACATTGTATCTAGGTGCATGAGTGTGTTGATATGCATGCCTAGGGAATGACCTGAATTATTGTTTAGGCCTTTGCAATTGTGGCCTGTTTTGCTTTGGAATTTGCTAATATTTCATGGGTCGATTCTAATTAGCTTGTGTGGGATACTTTCAACATCACAATGCTGCAGGTCAAGAAAAGACAAGCCAATTAACAGGAAAGTGTCATTTGAAAATAGCCTATCTCTTCAATGGGCAAATTTTCAAATGAGCACTATAAAAGGCCTAGGAAGCATTTGAGAAAAGGTTACTGATCTTACAAGCAATTTTCAAGCAAGCAAAAACCTGTGAACATTCTCAAAGCTTATCAAGGAATTCCTCAAGCCTAAAATTCGAAGGAACTCGATCCAACACACGCTGTGAAGGAAAGAATACTTTAACCAGTTGAAGAGGAAAGGTTTTAAAGAACAAAAGAGGTATACTCTCCAAGTTTGAAGGAGCTGTAGTAAGGTTCAAGTTCGAACCAGAAGTTTCAAGCTCGTTGGAAGGTTGTGTGATAAATTCCAAGGGTTTGAAGGGAGCTGAAGTAGCAAGGCAGCTGTCTTGTGAAGAAGCTGAGTCGCAGGAGAAGCCAGCTGTGTGATCAAGGCTGTCTCTAGACTGAAGAACTACTTTGTAACCTGATCTGTTACTTAGTGGATTCCTCCAGGAGTTGGAGAAGAGTGGATTAGAGGAATTACCCCATCCTCGAACCACTATAAAATTTGCTTGTGTCATTTACTTTCAGGGCTTTATTTTCTTGCATACTTTTATAATTGTTGATAAGTTAAATTGCCAACGCAGCTGATAATAACGTTGCTAAAATAAATGTTAAAAACGTGCTTAAAATTAACAAGGGTGTTAAGTCTTCCGCTGTATAAAACCAAATCAACTGAAAAGTTAAGTGTTAGCTGACGCAGCTAAGTTATACTATCAACAGCTCAGTCGAGTCTGTTGAGTGGGTAACTTTGCTGAAGTAAGCCAACCTAGCTGTCCCCCTAAGGACTTAGCTGATTTGAATCAACTCTGTTGAAATTTTTAAAAGGACTAAAAAGTAAAAATTTGGTAAGGTCTATTCAACCCTCCCCCTGTAAACCTTGCACCACACCCCTTGGGATCTACAAGTGGTATCAGAGCGGTTGGTTCATTGAGCCTTCCGCACTGGTTACTGAACTAGATCACAATCTTTTTCAAAAGATTTAATACTTGTGTTTTCAAAGTCTTTCATTTCTAAAGCAAAAGTTATTATCATGGAAGCGAATCTAACTCGTATTCCTATGTTTATTGTGGAAGAGTTTGATGACTTGAAGATTCACATGAAGGCTCACCAATGTGGCTTGTGATAGAGGATGGGCCATTGCAAATATTCAAGGTCAACAATGCTGTAAGAAGAGCACCTCAAGATGAAAGAGAGGATGTTGCAGCAGAGCCTAGACCAGCCATGGTTGAGAAACCTCGCTGTGAATAGACAAATGAAGATAGAAAGAGATACAACTTGGACAATGTGGCCAATGATATTCTCTACAAGACATTGGACAAGGTTATGTTCATTAAAGTCAAGTCTTGCAAAGGAGTCAAAGAAATCTGGGATAAGCTAACCCTAATTTGTGAAGGGTCTGAACAAATAAAGGAGAATAAACTAACAGTTGATGTTCAAAATTTTGAAAATTTTAAAAATCTTGCAGGTGAAAGTCTGGATCAGCTGGATGCCAGATTCACAGATATCACTAATGAGCTTTCAGCTCTTGGGAAAGAATACACTCAAAAGAAGATGTGCATGAAAATTCTAAGAGCCCTCCCAGAGACACTCCATGGACCTCTCAAAAACATCAAATCATGAGTTGTTCTCAGATCTCAAAGCCTATGAGTTTGGGCTGAGAAGAAAAGAGCAGGAGGAGACAGTTGTACCCAAGACAACTGCATTGATGGCCAGTGAAGAGAAGAAAGCTGAGCCAAAGGAAACCATAGACCAGGAGGAAATTGCTCTCATGGTAAAAAGATTCAACAAGTTCTTTAACAATAACTACAAAAGAAATAAGGGTGAGACCTCTAGGAGACATTCAGCACCTTCCAAAGCAAGGGAGGACAAGCCACCCAAGAGAGTTGAACATCAAAGAGCTGACTATGAGAGGGTTGAGAGAGCTGATCAGAGAGATGAAAACCTGTGTTGGAATTGGAGACAACCAGGATACTTTGTTGTTGACTTTTCCTAACCACCGGTCAACAAATACAGAAATGAGGAAGAAAGAAGAATTTTCAAGGAAAGAAGACAAGAAAAGAAGAAAGCCATGTTAGCTGCTGAGACTGCTGAACCAGCTAAGTGTAAAGAGCCAACAGACTCGGACAACAGTGAAGCTGACTACTCAAGTGAAACTGAGGAAGAGGCTTTGATATGCCTCATGGCCAAAGAACAAGATCAAAAGGATCAAGAAGATTAGGTACAATCTAACTCGTCTCATTTAGATTCAAGTGATAGTGGTTGTGATACACACACTTCATCACACACAGATCTTTATGATTCATTAGGCAAAATGATGAAATATTTTGAGCACATTAAAACATCACACACACTTTTAAATGAGGAAAACAACCAGCTTAAAAGCCAAAACTCACAGCTGACTAAAGAGTTGAGTACTCTAAGTCAAATAGCTAATGAGAACATCAAGCTGAAGGCTGAAAATAACAAGATCTTAGCAGAGTTAGCTGCTACTGAAAAGAGAGAAAAAGATCTTAAAAATGTGATTGCCTCATTTACAAAAGCATCCAAATCATTGGATGAACTTATAATGAGTCAAAAAAGAGTGTGGAGACAAGACAGACATAGGATTCAATTCCTTTGTGCATAGTCAAACTCCCAGAGTGATTTTGGAGAAAGGATCCTCAAGCAATGTGGGAATCCAAAAGCCCAAAACATCATATGTTGCAACAACATCCACACCAAAACACAATCATAATCATACTGTCCTTGGATACAAAGGTAAAGGAAAGAAGCCATTAGAGTATGCTGAGAGGACAACTTAAAAGATATTTAGAAAAGTCCATCAGCAGGCTCCCAACAGAAAATACTCTGTGAAAGCCAAACAGAGCTACCAAAACCCCAGAGATTTCATCAACGAAATACATATGATGAGAATGGTAGAAACTATCCTAACCAAGCTGATTGGAATAACCATGTGAAATATCAGCAAAGATCCATGGGATACAAGCTAAAGTGGCTAAGACCTCAACCTCAGCAAAGGTCACTCCCAAGGCAAAAGAGTTATTATCAGCACACATATACACCCAGGCACAACACCCAGAAATTCCACCATTATCCCAAGAAAGCAATTGCTCAAACAAACACACAGGCATACAGACAAAAGAGACAGTTGTATGATCTTAAAACCCCCAAGCAATTTGCTAATGTGCATTATGATTATGGAACTAATAGATGGCAACCTCTTAGAGTCAGATCATCTGGCTATAGGTTGGTTGGAGCATCTTATAGCACTAACCCCCAGGACCCAGGCAAGTATGGGTAAATAGCTGAGTGCCAAGGAACCTGGTACATAGATAGTGGTTGTTCCAGACATATGACAGGGAATAAAAGAAATTTGTCAAAATTCAAGGAGATCAGTCATATTTGGAGGAAATGAAGCTCTAGGGAAAATCAAAGGCACAGGATCCATAAAGAAAAATGGACCAGAGATCACAGATGTTGCATATGTTCAAGGTCTCAATTTCAATCTACTAAGCATCAGCCAACTCTGTGACAATGGCTACAATGTGGGATTCAATATGGGAGTATGCCAGATCAAAAATGTTGAATCAAATGAGATTGTGCTACAAGGAACAAGGTAAAAGAGCATGTATGTAGTGGATTGGTCAACTGCTATACCAAGCACATGTCTGCTAGCAGAGAGTACAGCCGAATCCAGTTGGTTGTGGCACAAGAACCTGAGTCACCTAAACTTCAAGACAATCAACAAGCTTGCAAGGAGTCATCTTGTGGAATGATTGCCTGACTCAGTATACAAGAAAGAAAGCATATGTGATGCATGCCAGATGGGAAAGCAAATCAAATCATCCTTCAAGGATAAGCCAAGTCTATCTTCAACAAGGATATTGCATTCGCTGCATATGGACTTATTTGGTCCTGTTGAACCAGCTAGCATCAGTGGAAAGAAATACACCTTAGTGGTGGTGGATGATTATTCAAGATATACATGGACAATTTTCATGTGTAAAAAGAAAGAAACACTGCAGAAATTGCCTCAGCTGATGAGAAGAGTTCAAAATGAAAAAACTCAAACCATTCAAAAGATACGATCTGATAGAGGAACTAAGTTTGTCAATGAGATTATAACTCAATATTGTATTGAAAATGGTATTGCTCATGAGTTATCAGTTGCAAGGACTCCACAACAGAAAAAAGTAGTTGAAAGAAGGAACAGAGCTCTCAAGGAAGCTGCTAGGACAATGTCGACTGAAGCGGGATTGCCTAAAAGATTTTGGGCTGAAGCCATAATTATAGCATGCTACACTCACAATAGATGCATGATCAATAGGCAATTAACCAAGACTCCCTATGAGATTTGGACAGGGAGAAAGTCAAATGTTGGATATTTTAAGATATTTGGATGTAAGTGCTTCATCCACAACAATGGCAAGGATAATTTGAAGGCTTTTGATGTCAAAGCTGATGAAGGTATCTTTTTGGGATATTCAGCTGAGAGTAAAGCCTATAGAGTGTTAAACAAGAGGACTATGGTCACAGAAGAGTCTATCCATGTGGTGTTTGATTAGCCAAATGTAAAGGGAGAAGACATTCACTACAAGAAAAATGCTAATAGACAATGGTGATCCACTGTTGTTATTTAGTGAAAACAACTGTTGTAGATATCTATGTTGTAAAAGAGGTCGCATAAAAACAACGGTTTATAATCAACGACAACGGTGTTCCACCATTGCAACACGTTGTGTTTTGTGTAATCAAACAACAATGGAAAACCGTTGTCTTTTAGCATCATTTTTTACAACATAGATATCTACAACAGTCTTTTCCTCCTAAACGACGACGATTGATCACTATTGTCTAATACCGTCAAAGACAACGGTGAAACACCATTGCCTAATACCATCAAATATAATTGTTAAACTTCGTTGTGTATTGGCAATACCATTGCCTTTTAGCATAATCACAACACAATATTTTGCAAAAATAATTAAAAAAAACTCTAAATATTGAAAACAATTCAATCACTTAATGTAAGACAATAAACAAATCGAAATCCAAAGTCATTGCAAATGTCAAATATTCCTTAATATGAATTAATCAAAATACAAATCATTACAACAAAGGAAGAATTATACAGTTACATAAGATCCAATATATTTACCAAATCCAAAAGGCAATGAATCATTACAACAAAAGAAGCAACTACGAAGATGATTTTCTCTCATCTTTCACGACCGGCCACAAAAAAAAGAATTCACAGCTTCATCTCTGTCTTGTTGAGCAATCCTTCTGCAAAAAATGATATTCATCATAACAAATATTATTGCAAATCTTCAGGAAGATAAACCCATGGATATTAGTTGACCTTACAAGTGTGAAGCAAGCTAATCATAGATGTCACATAATTGAATCTCATCATTAAAAGGATTAATGACTAGTGGCCAAATAAAAAGTAGACACAACATGAAATAGACGTAAACAATTTGTATTTTAGCCAAAATTCATTACCAAAACGATGACGTAGCAAGCTGTACAAAACTTCAAAATATCCATTATCCTAAAAATCAAATTAAAAATACGTTCACCCTTAGCCAGCTTGTATGAATCAAGCGAAAAATGTAACCTTGCAATCACCAATTTACCTATTCATTAACCAAGAGCCATCTTGACTAGGTCCTGCATTAAAGTCAACTTCTTAAATAAAAAGGTACCACAACTAGCATCCTATAATCCAGGACTTGAAGATAAAGACAAACATCTCTACATAGACAATTATCATCCTAAAGCCACTTTATTTGGTTAGTGTAGGTTATGAGAAGGAAATAGAGACCACCACACCTTAAAGAAATTGATAAAAGATTATTCACACTGTACAAGATGCAACAAGATAATATACACGGCAACAGTGAATCAGTTATCAACATCTTTCATTCCACATTCTTCAAGTGATTGTCAGACTGCGTGTCTCACATTCAATTAACCATCAGCAGACTCCTGGTGGTCATCAAAAAGAATTTCAGTAGCAAACATGCTTGGTGTACCTCTGTTTTCAAAATAAAAAGTAATCAAAATATACAGTTGTTTGCTAACCTGTCTATCATTGCACTTGGTAAATGAAGTTATCTGGAGCATATAAAATCTACATGGATCAATATTTGCAATGATATGAAGAAGAAATGAGAAGTACTGAGGAATGAGGATAATTTTTTCATATTTGTTTTTAGGGGAAAACACAAAGAGAACATTATTTAGAGATAATCACAAAAAAGTATCACAAGATTATGCATCTATGTCCCTTAACACTTAGCAACTAATCATGCAGTGCCTGCTACATTTCATTTTACATCATTTTTTACTTTTTGCTACTCATTTCCTTTTGCGATCTGTAAGATTGTAACAACTGGCCTCTTCCCTCATTTAATTCTTCTTTTTATAGAACAAACAACTCATCAGTTTCACATATCATATCCCCAGCCACAAAAGTTGCAAGAAGATATTTTGATTTGTTACAGGATTCTCCTTCATACTTTTAAGGATTATCCTAATTCTTTAGAAGTTCTGTTATAAATAGATGATGAATAGTCATACAACAACATTTGTATCTGTCATAAATAGATGATAAATCCTAAAAAGCACTCTAGCAAAGATGATGGAACAGTCTAGAGATGAATTTATGAAACATATCAAATACAAAAAAATGTGATAAAGGTCATATGAGAAGGTAAACAACCTAGACATCAAGTGCAATTTAGGACGATTGTTTATTGTAAAACGTTCCATTGAATAAAATTATCTCTTTGTTTTGACTGGAAGCATAAATATGTTAAGAAATTCTAAATTCACATTTAGAGATAGACACTAAAAAAAGGGGAAAGAAAGGATGTTAACAGATTCACACCTTGAGAATGTTTATCCATTCTCCTAAAGTGAAATCAACAGACCCCTTTAAAGACTTGCAAAACAGAAATAGCAACTGAATGCATAAGAATAAGGTCTTTAAAAAGAGAAACACTGCTACAAATATTAGTATTCCTTTAAAATCTTTAAGGTAACTTTAGATAAAAATCCAAAGCTGCAGCCACAAATAGGTAAGTATCGTTGTTTTTATTTTTTGGAGGGTTGGGGGTGTGTTCTCGAGGGACCTAAAATTCTTAGATCCTATGAATCACCAATAACTCTAAATATGCAATTCCAAGAACATGAAAACACAATCGAGTTATAGTAGTCCTCTAGTTTTCAGGGGGGAAATAAAAATAAAAGATAGGGATAATTACAAAAACACCCCTAATGTTTGGCCTAATTACAAAAAACCCCAGAATTTTTTTAAAATTACAAAAAAATCCTTGAGGTTTGATTCGGTCCTAAATTTTCTTCTCCATAACCAAAAAATATTTCAAAAAAAACCCTGACTTTTGTAAAAACTTGCAATTACTCCCTTAAATTTAAGGTAAAATCAAACATGAAAGGGCTTTTTGTAATTTTGAAACATGTCTGGATTTTTTTGTAATTAGCCCAAATCTCAGGGGTGTTTTTGTAATTATCCCTAAAAGATATAACCACGAAACGTTACTGGTAATATTAAAATAAAAATAAGCAACTATTTACATGTGCAATTTATATATTCATTATCCCCTGCATATCAAAATTAGATGAAAGCGCAGGAAAGTACAGTTTGAGGTCTTTATATCCTCATTATTCAACATGTCCTACAAAATCAACAAAAAAACTCAAAGAAAATGGCAAACAATAGGATATAATGTTTTAATAAACTGTTACCATTCTCTAGTTAGTTTCACGAGTTCTGCACCCAAAATGATACTCCTACAATCCTACAATCTTCCCACTAACAAACTAATTTATATCCTATAATCACTAGGGTAACGCAACTAATGATACATTTATATAATATCGTTCAATAAGCATACTCCTAAAGCATAAATCTTAAAATTCGTCAAACAGCAACAATGAAAAAAGTCCGTACCTGACCTTTTTTCTATTTGGCCTTCACTTATCTCTTCATTTTTTTCATCCCCGTAAAATATGAGGAAAATAAAGAATAATTACCACTAAATTTTGAATTTACAGAATTTGCTCATAGCTGATAATTGAGTGAACCTGATGCGATGTAAAGTCTGACGTATGCAAAAATAGAAATTACCCGTTTGATCCAAAAAGGAACAGTGTTTCTTCCATTTTCTCAACTTTGAATAGATTAGAATTGGGGACTAGGGTTTTCTAATTTCAGGGATTTTGGAATACCTTGTATTATATATAAACAAGCAGCAAGGGACAACAAAGAAGGGATCACGATTCACGGCGGCGAATCTGCCGACTGCTTGCTGCCTTGGTGTGGTCGAGCTCAAGAGGATGGCAGTGGTGCACTGGTATGTATCAGTCGACGGCGGTTTGGTGGTATGACAATGGGACCGGCGGGCGGTGGAGATTTATGGAGAAGCCGACGAGCAACAGATTGTGGTGGCCGTGGAGATTTCTGGAGAAGTCAACGACGAGATGGTGAGATTTCCAGATTTTTGTGTCTTTGTTTAAGGAAAGGTCAAAAAAATTAGTTATATTAAAAACAAATAAATAAGAACACTAATAAGGATTTTGAATTTTTGATATGTTAGGAAACCATTTGATGTTTTTATATGTAACTAGTAATTCACCCCGTGAATTGCACGTATATTTTTATATTAATATTATTGTTTTATAATATTTATTAACATGAATTGGTATTTATTACTTTATTTTAATAGTAATATTCGTATAAGATTATTAAAAACAAAAATTTATCTATCAATTTTATATTTTCTACTATAAACTTAAATGTCTAATTCAACTTGTTCAGAATTATCCCTCAATTTATGCATGTCTCTAAATTATTCCCTTTTCTTTTTCACACACCTTTCTATAAATAATTATATATAATTTGTGAGACATGTATTTTTATATTGTATTTGTACTGTTGAAAAAAAATGAATACTTCACATTGTTAATCAAAAATATAAATTGAGATATTATTCAATATGGTAGAAAAAATCGTGAATAAAACTTAAAACGAACTATTATGTCATTTGATATAAACGTTAGTAGTATTAACATAAATTTTACAGCAATATCAAGGTGATCCACTAAAAAACTTACGAACATAAACATGATATAACTGAAAACAGGGTATAGAAATAGTACAATTGATATCAATATTCATTCTTTGACATTTATTTTCAATAGATGTATGTAAACCCCATGAGTTTTGTCATTTTGACCAACAATTGATTGATGTGAATCGTTCATCAATCAAAAGAAATGATAGAATACATTGGAAAGTTTGACAATCCAAAAACATTTAACTAGAAAGTTTATTTTTAAATGTAACATCAATTGATTAATCCTATATAAATGATTATATAATTGATTCTACAACAATTTATTTAATGGCATTGGTTGACAATATAATTATTAATTATCATATATTGAGTTAACAACACATTATTTTCATTACAGAAAATCTTTCTATTGATTTACCAAAGCAAAACACCGTAAATTTTAGATAACTCCAAAACATACATTGGTCGCTAGATATTGATTATTTATGTGACGCCATATATTATTCTATTTTGGATTAGTAATTTTTTACTTTTAGAATTTTAATTTTGGCCTAACATAGAAATTCCCTTATTGTAAGCCCAGTGATTATTATATTGATAAGCCTGTTTATTGAGCCCACTTTATTAAAGCCCATATGTGTATTTTATTTTTATTGTAAGCCCATAGACAATAACGTGCCCATACATGGTATCTTCCAATATTGATTTATTGATTTACCAAAGTAAAGCACCATCAATTCTATGATTGTTTTCTAGAGTTATAGTTAATAAACTTATAAAAAATAATAAATACTAATTGATTACAGATACCAATTAAGTAATTATATGATTGATTTTATAGGACAATTGTAGTATTGATTGATAGTTAATGTTTTCAATAGTACGAGTTATTTATTTCTCAGTGAAGTAAAAATTTAGTCGTCCTTTTGTTTAACTGTGAGATATTTATAACTCTTTTTATTTAGCCAAAAATTTATTCATGGTTTCCCTCTTTATAAAATTCGAGGCGTTACAAGGTAATTTTGTAATTTTGGCCTAACATAGAAATTCCCTTATTGTAAGCTCAGTGATTATTATATTGATAAGTCTGTTTATTGAGACCACTTTATTAAAGCCCATATGTGTATTTTATTTTTATTTTAAGCCATAGACAATAATGTGCCCATACATGGTATCTTCCAATATTGATTTATTGATTTACCAAAGTAAAGCACCATTTGATTAGTTTGATTGATTATTGATTATTTACCAAAGTAAAGCACCAAAGTAAAGCACCATTATTTTTATTGATTTATTGATTTTATAGGACAATTGTAGTATTGATTGATTATGTCAATTATTTAACGCCAATTTGATTAGTTTTATTAATGTCATATCAAGATATGAAAGAGATATGTACAATTTTCAAACAATCAAATATTTGTTACCAGTTTTAGCTTTGTAAATATTTTAATTAGTTGTTTTTCTTAATAAAGGTAATATATTGTTGTCCAATCATAAACTTGTGCATCCTTGGAAATTAAAAAAAAAACTCACATTGACAATTATTTTCTTTTTTTTTAAGTTAATACATTTTTCTAAATTGACTAATCTTTAATCATAAGGTACGATTTTCTTAAATTTTGTTAAACTTCTTGTAAATTATCCGTTGTGTGTAGCATAGTCAAATTCGATTAAAAAATATGAGTAGATGCTCTCAATTGTTTTACCAAAGACTTAGTTTTAAAATTCTTTCAATCAATAGTTGATGGTATCTATAGATGGAATAAATAAAATAAAAAATAATTATTGTATATGTAGTAATGATTATAGTCAATTTATTGATTGTATAGGACAATTATAGGATTGATTATAGAATTTCTAAATTTTCAACTCTCAATAAATATACAATCATGACCATGAAAGCACCGCTAATTTTGGATAACTCCAAAACATGTATTGGTTAGGAGAATATTTGGATTGATTTGTCCAAAACTATATCTTATTTTATATATTTTTTTTTTTGATTGAGTTGCCTTAGTTATATCATATATATACTATTTTATTAGTAATTAGAGTTGTTAATTATTATTAATTAAGCAAATTATCATCAAATTTAACACCAACGTTGATCAGTGGACCAATTAGAAGATAATTCATTTTTCTGGATTGATCTTAATTAGTATTTGTTCACACTTCTGAAAATACCAATATTTCAAAAACAAATATAATAAATAAATATTGCAATAACAATTGAATCAATATGAAATAAAAATCCATATGTTCCTTCAAAAGCATTGATATAAAAATCAAACATCTTATTAATAACAAAATATTTTCGAAATCATCCATAAAAAAGTCCATAATCCAAAATCAATTTAAATATAAATGGAATTTGGCAGTAGAAAAAAATATTTTAATCAATATATGAAAGAGATATATACAATATTTCCGAGCAATAAATATTTGTTACCATTTTAATTTTTATAAATCTTTCAATTAATTATTTTTCTTAAGCTAATACGTTGTTGTCCAATTATACAATTATACTCTCTTATAAATAGAAAAAAATGCCCCATTGACCAATAATTATCTTGTTTATTAAAAAGTAATACATTATAAATTTTCTAGATTATTAAACCTTTAATCTTGAAGTGCGATTTTCTCATTTTTTTTTCTTAAACATCTTGTCAATTATCCGTTAACATAGTATTGTCAAATTCGAAATAAAATATTAATAAATATTGTTTATGAAGAAAAGTACAATTAGATACCGCCAATTATTTTACCAGGGCTCAATTTTAAAAAATTCCAATCAATAGTTCGTTATATCTATAAGATTGATTAGATAAATAATAAATACTTATTGTATCTATAGGATTAAATATCATCAATTTATTAATTGTATACAACAGTTATAATTTTGGCAACCACGTTGCGTGAAAATCTTGAGTTTCTCTTGCTTTAATCCGACACAATATTGTCTTCCATTATGCCTTATAATTGTATCATTTTGTTCTTTGTGTGTACCTTTGATAAAATCGTTCCAAAGCTTCATAAGTAATTATTACAAATCTACAATATCTATATCTATATCTATATCTATATATATAATAGCAGAAGTCCGGAAATTTTTTTTCCCGCTCTTTTTGCTTATTATATTAGGAAAGAATTCTAAACTTTATAAATGGTAATTATTATAAATTATAAATTGTGAGACCCCAGATTTTTCAATCGTAGACGACGCGATCGCGGGTATTATTATTATTATTATTATTATTATTATTATTATTATTATTATTATTATTATTATTTTCTATCCTTTTTCCGATACAGTATTAAATATTCCGATAATTTATTTTTATATTTACTATTTGGTTTGCGATTCATATTATGATAATGAATTTAGCATCGGTTATCTATTTCATCTTAATGATCTTTGAAAACTATCTACTCCTAAATTAGTATTTTAAAAATACAATACATTTGTCTTGAAAGATCATTTAGTAAACATTATATTTTCGAAACAATAGTACTTGAGATTTACCTTATACAAAAATACAACTTTTATATTGAAATAGCAAGTGCCTCATACTTGATTTTGTCAACTTACTTATTACTTGATTTAACTAATTTATACTTGAAATTGTTTTTATTTTAGGGTATTTGTTAATGACACTTATTTTCACTTCTTTAATCATTGTCGATTTCTTTTGACTTTTAATGCGGGCTTTCAACCGGTTCAACTTGTTCTTGAGCGACTAGCTAATGAAACTCTTTTAGCATAATATATTTAATTTTATTTTAAAATTTTCGAAATTTAAAATTTATATATTTCAAAATAATTTTATAATTTAATTAAATTGCTTGGTTGGTATTTTTGACTTGTACTATTTTGACTATTTTACCGCGTCACTTTGACGGGTAAATATTAATAATAAATATATTTCTATTTATTTTATTTTATTTATTACTTGTGATCATTGATCATTATTACTATTTTTGTATTTATTAGTCACCTTAGAATTTTAAGAGACTATTTATTTTAGAGACTTTTACCTTATAGAATTAAGAATTTGATTTAGTATAAGTGATCATGAGACTTATAAGTGATCAAGGAAATCACTAATTATTTTGGAGATTGATATTATTCAACTATTATCATCAAATTTGGGACAAAAAAAAATATATGGAATTATCAAATTGCCCCTATAGTGGACGGCCATGATGAGATTTTTGGAGTAGAAATATCATCCAACTCTTGTACACTTACACCTTATATTAGTCATCTTGTGTATAATTATACTATTAATTCAAACATTATACACATTATCTTATACCTCAATTTTATATCATTAAATTCCCCAACATATTCTATTCTTCCCAACATTCTTCTTATTCCTCTCAACATTCCAATTTGACCCATACCTTTGACTACCAAATTGTCCCCATGCAAGAGACAATTTGGAAGACTTGGCACAAAACAAAAATTCCCCTCTCCCTCTCTTGAGTGTGATCGGCCATATGGCCATTTTTGTGCAAAAAATTGTTAATTTTCACCAACTCCTCCCTCTTTCTTGTGAGCAATCCTCCTACTTCTCTCTAAAATCTTCCTACCTCTCTCTACTCTTTTCTTCTTCTTCTTCTTAACACTTAACCAAAATATACAAGAAATCATTCATTTCAAAAATTCGAAACCTACACCTCCAAAAGTAAGAATTTTGTTCTTCAATTTATCTTGACATCATCTAGCTTATCTCTTTTCACTTCTTAACTTAAGCTCAAATTTGATTTTGGAGGTACATTTAGAAGACTTTGAAGACTAGAGCTTGACATCATCTTGAAGAGGATTTCAAGACTTGAAGAATAATTACTGGAGAAAATTGGACTACAAGGTAAGAATTGGACACTAGAACCCTTCTTTCTTCTTCTTCCTATTTTTTTCAAATTTTAACACCCCTTCTTCATTTTTGAGAAATAGGGGCTGACCTTAGGTGATTTTGGAGTTGAACCAAAAATTCCAAATTTGAAGCTTCAACTAGTTTCAAATCACCTACTACACAAGGTAAAGTGTAGTCTTTCCAATCTTCTTATCTCCTTCTTTTTCTCCTTAATTTTTCTCTCATTTTTATAACTCCAAATTTTTGATATTTCTTGACTTAGGGGTTGACCTAAGTGACCTCATCCAAAGTTGTAAAATTTATCCTTTTTATTTCACAATTTTCCAAATTTAATGTGGGTGGAAAAACTCTTTCAACTTCTAGGTGCTTTTGTTAAATGCATGTAGAATTTTGATCATGAGCCCTTGAGATATATAATTTATGTATTGCATGTCAATTTTATGTATCAAGTCATGAAATTTCTCAAGTGTTGCTCAAAATTGCTATTTATTGAACTTTAGGTGCATGCATGTACAATTTAATGTTCTATTTGATGAATTCTTGTATGTATTGGACATGCATGTGTATGATCTTTGAAATCCATGTTTTGGATGACATATAACCTGGACAAGTCGAGCATAATTGATTAAATTTCAATTTTGGACTTAAAAATGCAAAAATGGAAAGTTGGTGGACTAAATTGCAAGAAAATAAAATTTAAAGGACTCCTCTGTAATTTTCGAATTTTGGGACTGTACTCAGGTTCAAAAATGACTTTTGGACATTTTAATAAAGTTTTAAGAGTTTTAAGATAAATAAAATCAACCTTTACAAGCCCAAGGACTAGATTGTAAAATTTTAGAAATTTGAGGGCTACTTTGCAATTTTTGAAACTGTACCAGACCTTACTTTCAAAATTTGAAATTTTCACTCTTAAGGGACTGGAAATGACATATTTTAAATGTATTCCAAAAATCCAAGTGTTTAGAGCTTGGAAATTAATTTTACTAAAATTGAGGGACTAAAGTGTAAAAGACTAAATTTGAGGACCCAAATGAAATTTCCAAGACTTATGCAGCCCATGCACCTGGAAATACTAATTTAACTATAACATAATTATATTTTGGACCCAATGTTCAAATTTCATAACAATTGGACCCCTAAAAGCCTTAAAGGCAATTATTTCAAAATGGGGCAAAAATGAGATTTTCAAAGGTTAAAGGAACTACACTTATTTCTTTTAAAAACTGCTTTTGTCCTAATATCCTACTAACCTTAGTGACATTTTTCAACTGGATTCACATTAAAAGCCCTTCCGGTTTGTGAGTTCCGAGTGTTTTAAACTTAAGGCCCGAAATGATAATTTTAACAAATTTGGGGACAATGTGAGAATTTTATAAAAACTCGACCTCAAAACTTTAAAAACCTGAATCTCTGAACAATGTGGAGAATTTAGGAACTGACCTCATAATTTTTCAAGGTCGGGATATTTATTTATTCAATTTTTAACCCCAAACGTATTAGTTTTTATAAAACGGGGCTAATTGTAAATTTTCTTTTATCAAGGACCTAACTCAATTTATTTTTCCTTTTACTAAAACAGCCCTGGACCCTCTGACTTTAATTATTAATTAAAATATTTTATTTTCTCAAAAACCCCTTGACTTATCGGATCGTCTTGACCGATTCACCCGATCATGAGCGACTTCCTCGCCTTGCGATTTTGAATCTATAACGGGATTTATGTTCCACCTAATCTTTCAAGATATCGAAGGTTGCTTATCCTTCTGGTAATCATCTTCTTCCAAATAACTCCACCAACGCCATAATTGCCACTCGCGCGTTTTTGAAAACTTTCAATCGTCTGAATCAATAATACTCATTGCCTGGTTGTTGATCGCTGTACTTGTATTTACTTTCTGCCTGAGTCAACTTGGTGTGTCGAGCTCACAGTCAGAATGGATACGTCGGGGATGGAACCGGGCAGCTCGGCTACTATTCCACTCTTCTGGCCCCATCGTCCTAATCCCGCAACTAAGGGACGGAGTGTCCAAGGGAAGCGGGTCGTAGTACTTGAGTTATAATCATGATTATGACGAATCCGAGCCTTGCAAGATCCACTGTGGATTTTGTCTTTGCCTATGGAGCGATAAGGTGACAGGTCTTGGACCATCTTGCCCGGGGAGTTACAAGGAAGAACGAAGGAATCGCTGTCTGATCCACATGATTCCGGAGTTATCGGACCCGTTGGTTGGCGCTACTAATCCGTACGCAACCGCTACTTGTTTTGCATTGGTTGGCGCTACAAATCCGTACACAACCATTATTTGTCTTGCATGGGATTGGCGTTATATTCCGTACACAATCCTACCTGTCTTGCCTGAATCACATAGTGCCTGTGTGACCACAAACTGTTTTCTTGAACTGTATAAGTATATTACTTAATTATATTTATCACGACGCTTGTGGACTGTGTGTGAATTCATGCATCATACTCACGCGTTTTCATATAACTGATTTCTCGCATTAACTATATAAATCGCCACACTTGCACACGATCACCCCATCCACTGAGATTTCTGTCTCATCCCCACCTGTTTTCTAACCTTTAGATGAGGACTTCGTTGAAGATGCTGAATCAACTACGGATTGAGCCCTTGTGCTCCGCTTGTTGAATTTACTATCTTTTGTTGTTGATGTCGCTGGACTTGTTACTATTAATTGTTGTTGGACTTACTACTTCTTGGTGTTTGTTGTTGGACTCTTGTATTTCTTTTCATTCCGGTTTGTAATTGAAGGGCGCAGGACCCTTTGACTTTTAAGTTGTTATCTTTGGTTGTTTTCGGGGATGTAATTTGGATATTGTGGACTATAAGTTGTAACCGGTACTTGTTTCTTTATTTCCGCTGCTATTTAGACTCTGTTCCATTGGGTTTTGATGATATTCGTCTAGAATGTTTGGTTTACTTGTATTTAAGTTTTGGATCGTCGTCGTGTCCCGTTTGGGGCATGACATTATTAATCCTAAATTCGAAGCCTAAACAACAAATATGGCTTCATCTTCATGTTCCCCTCTATTTCAGTTTTTATCAAGTGTCCCGCCAACACCGACAGTATTGAACTCGAATACTGCAATAAGGAAGAGTTTTTATATACACTATATTAATGTAGATTTGTACGGACAAAATTTGGTGAGTTTCTTTTTTTTATTATTGCTGATAGTTTTTTTTTAAGTTGTTTTTTGTATGATTTGTTTGTTTTTGTATTATTCCTCATGCTAACATATTTTTTGTTACATTTGTCGTATTTTACATAATTATTGAGATGTGTTTATAAACGCTTCGATATTGTTTTTATTCCTTATATTGTATTATTTTTTATATACACTATTTTTTTTTATTTCATGTTATTTTATGTTACATTCCATATATTGTAGATTTTAAGTTGTTTTTATTCCGTTTTCATTTTTAAGTGTTATTCTTGATAGAAACTTCGATATTGTTTGCTTTTTAAGTAATTATTGCATTGTTACATTCTCTGTTACCAGTATTTTAATATGCTCCTCATTTTCTCGGCAAAAAAAAAAAAAAAAAAAAAATAAATTAAACTTCTACCTCCTTATTGTAATGGCTTCATATATTGTCCAATTAGAAATTCATTACAAATTGTAATTATATTAAATTTTTTTTGTCAACGTCTTCCATGCAAATTCGGCAGTCAATTCTACCTATATCTAATAGCAGAAGTCAGGAATAAAACTTTTCACGCCCATTTTCACGCCCTAAATTCGGAAATTATTTTGCTGCAAAATTATAACCGTAGATCTTGAAAAATATTGAAGATTAATATTGAAATTATATATATAGATATAGATATCCTAAAAATATACTCAAATAATCATATCAACATAATCTGTCATTTAACAAACATTCTCTTAATTGTTGCTAATTACTTTCCACATCATCAATAAATTTAGCCTAATTATAGGAAACTTTAGTCTTGAAATAAAATCTAACTTATTTTTCTTAAGTTAAAAAATATTGATTTAATAATCAAAAGGAAATATTTAAAATTAAAATTTGAAGATGGATATTGTTTCGCGGCATACGATTTTGTAACAAAAAGTAGAATACTTATATTATATAATTTTGAAAAAAAATCTAGATATGTTAGACAAATTCATTATCATAAATATGGATAAAATATTTAATATTGATTAATGTTCATAAATTAGAATACAAATTATGATTTTTATGCAATTTTTCTTATTTTTCTAAATCCTAATTTATATCATATATTGATATTTTCTATAAATAATTCCGTTAATTATTCTTAACTATATCAATTTTTTCTATGTTTTCTATAATTAATTCCATAATTATTGTCAATTCAATTTAGAAACATGATTAGTTCCGCAATTATATCATACAAAATAATTCCTTATTATTATTGATTTAATCTATTTATTCTATATAGTCAGTTCGGTTAATTATTGTCAATTATATCAAAGCATAAGATTTATTGTTAATTATACCAAAACATAGATTTTTACAATTGATTTTTCCAAAATAAATTAATTGACTTGTTCGCATATTTACCTAATCAAAGCATAATCAGTTTTGGATAATAAAAAAAAAACATGCCCACTTTATGAGAATTTTTGGATTGATTTGTCCAAAATTTTGTATCTTATTATCGATTTCTTGCTAATTCACTTTCCACATCACCAATCTATTTAGCCAAATTATAGAAAAATTAGTCTTGAAATAAAATTATTTTATTTATCTAAATTTATAAACTACTGCTTTAATAATCAAAAGAAAATATTTAAATAAAATTTGGAAGTTGGATATTATTTCAATATACGATTTTGTAACAAATTTAGAAGGTTTATATTATATACTTTTGAAAAACAATCTTGATATGTTAGCCAATTTCATTATCATAAATATGGATGAAATACTTTAATATTCATAAAATAGGGAAAAAATTATAAATTCATATGCAATCTTTGACAACAGCTGATTCAGTCTAACTATTGTGCTGCTATAATGGATATTATATTACGAAATGAACAATATATTTTTTTCCATCTATTATACCAAAAGATGCCAAAGATTAAATACACGAATTACCATAACAATTATTTGTGGTCAGTGTAGATCATCTATATCTATATCTATAATATCAAAAATCTGGAATTTTTCGCCCATTTACACTTGCTGAATTTGTAAATAATTTTATAATGAAATCCTAATTGTATATCTTGCAATCTATTTAAATGAAAATCTTGAACATTAATATTAATATTAATATATCTAATATCCTGAAAACATACATAAAATACTCAAATCCACACAATCCATCACTCGACAAATCATCTCTGATTTCTTACCAAATCACTTTCCATATCATCAATCAATTTAGCGAATTATTTTTGGACAAATCAATCCAAAAATTATCCTAACGTGGACATATATATTTTTTAGTTATCCAAAACTGATTGTTCTTTTTATTTTGGTAAATCTACAAACAAACTAATTGATTGATTTTAGACAAATCAATCCAATTTTAAACTAAATTGACAATAATTATGAAATTGATTTTTTTTTTTGTGTAAACATCCAATGTGGGTGGGGGATTAAGGAGGATCCTCAACCTTTTTATTATGAAATTAATTATATAAAAATTAGAAAATTAATATAATTAAGGAAACTAATTGCAGAAACATTAGTTTATGATATAAATTAGGATGACTCAATAAAAAACAAAAAGAAAAAATCGAGAATAAGATACAAAAATTTGGACAAATTAATCCGAAAATTCTCTTAACGTGTGCATATTTTTGAGTTATCCAAAACTGATAGTAATTTGATTTAATATATCCACACCCAAATTAATTGATTGTTTTGGACAAATCAATCTAAAAATCGTATATTTGGGTAACCAAAAATAATTATATATTTTTGTATAATTAAGAATAATTAAGGAAATAATTTATACGATGTAATTACTAAACTAATTATATTTTTAAATTGAACTCACAGTAATTATGGAATTAGTTAAAGAAAAATTAGAAAAAAAATGACATAGTTAAGAAAATAATGGAACTAATTATAGAAAAGATTAGTATATGATAGATCAATTTGAAAATTATCCTAATGTTGGCATATTTTTGACTTATCCAAAATTGATTGTGTTTTGATTTGGTAAATCCACGAATAAATTAATTGATTGATATTGGTCAAATCAATCAAAAAAAAATTATGGTTTGGTAATAATAAATAATAATTAGTGAAACTAATTATATAGAAAAAAATAGATCAAAATAAACAATAATTAAATAATTAATTATTATGATATAATTACATAACTGGTCATATTTCTAAATTAATCGATAATAATTATAAAATTAATTATAGACAAATTATAAAAAATTAATATAGTAGTTAAGAATAATTAACAAAACTAATTATAGAAAATAATAATATACATGATATAAATTAGAATGACTCAATTGAAAGAAGAAAAAAAAAGAAAATAAGATACAAATTTTTGGACAAATACATCTAAAATTTCTCATAACGTGGATATATTTTTGAGATGTCTAAATTGATTGTGCTTTGATTTGGTAAATCTGCAAATAAATTAATTGATTTTTTGGGACAAATCAATCTGAAAATCTTATGCTTTGATATAATTAACACTAATTGATGGAACAAATTATGAAAAATATTAATATATGATAAAAGCTAAAAAAATTAGATTGAATTGACAATAACTATGGAATGAATTCCTATGATATAATTAATGCAACTATTCTTATAATTGACAATAATTACAATTTATTATAAAAAAATTAAAAAATTAGTATAGTCAACAATAATTAATGGAAGTAATTATTAAAAAAAAATAGTATATGATATAAATTAGGATCACTCAATTAAAAATAAATAAAGAAACTAAAAGAAAAGAGATAGAATAAGACACAATTTTTTGGACAAATCTCCTAATCAAGGCATGTATTAGAGTCTTGGAGTTATCTAAATTTGATAGTGTTTTGCTTTGGAAAGTCAATGACAAGATTTATAGTAACGAAAATATTCTATTGGGTAATTGTTTTTCATTCATAATTGTAATAATTTAGGATTGGAAATATTGAAAATTCTAAAATCAATATTACAATTGTACTATATAATCAATAAAGTGACAATAATTAATTCTATATATACAATGAACATTTATTATTGTTTTTAACCAATCCTATAGATATAACCAATTATTGGTTGAAATAATTTGAAAACCGAGCTTTGGTAAAACAATTGACAACACCTAATTATATTTTTCGTAGATGGTATCTACTCATGTTTTTAATCAAATTTGACGGTATATATAGAATTGATTATATAATTCAAAGTAAATACATTTGATGGTATCTATTTATATACAATATTTTTTTTATTGATTGAAATAATATGATGGTAATATATAATTGGTTTTTATAGCTATCAATTTATTCAACAATTTGAAACATATTTTAATGAATCATATCATCAAATATCTACTAATCGATTTGTATCGCTATCACTTTTCAACTCAATATTTTGCTAATTAATAATATACTATCAACCAATCATACTGTCACAAATTGCTATGCAATAAATTCTATATAATCATTTAATTGTAAATATCTAATTATATTGATAAAACTAATCGAATTGACTGGAATAAAATATATTTTTAATCAATACTATAGATACTGTCAAATAACTTGCTCAGCTTATTTGCAGGATCGAACCATCCTTGCATCAACACTTAATGTAATTGATTCTGTAAACGAATATATGACTTTATCGAAAGGTAAGATATATTTGAGCTCCGAAAGTGTGCCCAAATAAGATTCAAATGTTGATCTATTGTACGATGTGCATACACTGAATTAATAGAATACAATAAGGTGTTCTAGAGTGCTGTTCATAAGTTAAAGTTGAAGGTTAAAACTCCATTGATGTTGTTGAGAAACATAAGTCATTCATTTGGTTTGTGTAACGACACTTGCTAGGTGGGTTGGTACAAAGCTTGGTGATTATGTTTTTGAGGCAACGATTCGTTTAGGAAGCAATAAATGTGAACATGTATTAAATTATCGAATGATAGTGACTCCATCTGATTCGAGGTTGGCTTTCCAGTTCTAACAACGACAAATATTTCATTTGATTGTTTCATATGCAATGACAATCAACAAAAGTCAAGGACAATTTCTAGAGTGACTAATCAAATATTTCATTTGATTGTTTCATATGTAACTTCTTTTTGAAAAAGTTAGTATTCAACAATGGTCAGTTGTACGTTATTATATCTAGAGTGACTAATCGTAAGGGTTTAGAAATCTTGATTTGTGATGATGGAAATAAACATAGCAACATAACTATGAATGATGTATACAAGGAAATTTTTCGTAATTTGAAAATTACATTCCTTCATTAATATTTTTATGGAAACTTGATAGATTTATTAATACATTTTCATTAAGAAAATATTTGATTAACATGTGAAGTATTTATTTTTTTTAACAATACAAGTTTAATTTAAAATATATGTTTCACAAGTTTATAAATAAAACTGTTTATAGAGAGATAGAATGTGTGTGAGATAGAGATGGAAATATTCAATAGTAATATAGAGATAACCATAGATTGAGATAAATATAAACAAGTTGACATTTAAGTTTATATTTTAAAATATAATTTTGATAGAATTTTTTTTATTTTTAATTACCTTATATGCACATTATTCTTAAAAATAAAGTAATAAATACCACCTCATGTTAGTAGATATTTTTATTATAAAATTAACAATAATATTAAAATTAAAATAAACAAATACACTTTCAAAAGAATATATACGTGCAACGCACGGGGTGGATTACTAGTAGTTTATATAACAACTCTTGTTTATTGCAGAATTCGAGTTCAATACTATCGATATTGACGGGACACTTGATGAAAACGAAAATAGAGGGGAACGTGAAGATGAAGCTATATTTGGTGGTTATGCTTCAAATTTAGGATCAACAATATCAAAGTGTTTCTCTAATGTAATTTAAGTAGTATAAATATAAGAGGATTTAACATAAATAATAAGCTGCCAAAAAAATATGTGAACACAAAATCAATTATTAATTCAATGGTGAAAGATAAATAAAATTATAATTCCTCTATTTTAACTATTATTAAATATTTTAGGAAAGTTTGAATAGTCATCAATATTTAAAACTTAATTAATTTATATTATATTATACAAAATTGCATCGACACCATTCAAACAAATAAACAATATATTTGATGAAGATATGATGTATAGAATCAACACATCATTGTAATATATATTTAAGAAGAACTGACATATACTAATATCAATTATGGTGAAATACTATTTATAATTTTTAAAATCTATATATTATACATATAGATAGAATCGATACTATAGACTCACTTTTGGTATAAAGTATGAATACCAGTAAATAAAATTTTCCTAATTTTTAAACATATAAAATAGGAATACCATTTATGATATTTTCCTAATTTATATACATATAAAGTAGGAATACCATTTACAATCTTTTCTTATAATATTTTCCTAATTTACATAATTACAACGATTTTCTTGTAATATTTTCCTAATATAAGAATTTATAATAATTACCATTTATAATGTCTACAATTGTTTCCTAATATAATAATAAAAAAGAGCGGGAAAATAAAAGTTCCGGACTTCTGCTATTATATATATATAGATAATAAGATCTATATTTAAAACTTATAGGTGTTTTTTTAATTTAAATACCTTATTGCCATGAGAGAATGGGACTATATTTTTTACGTGAACAACAAAAAATAGGATGGATTTCACAATTTTCAGAGATGGAGATTGACATAGAGTCAGAGAGCTGAGATGGTGATAAGCGGAGTGGTTGTGGAGAGAGAACTCAAGAAGGAGACGAGAGATGAATAGTTCTTTCCTCTGTGCCTAGTGTCTAAGAGATGTTTTGAAGATTGAAAATGTGACCAAGAATAGTCCAATTTTTTTTACTCTAGCCCAACTATTTTTAACCCCTTCAAAAAAACATATATATATTTTTTTATGTCATGCCCCAGACAGGGACGCGACGACGATCAACTACTTAAACAGAAATAACCCAAACAATCTAAACAAATAATAACATGACCCCAAATGAAACAGAGTCTAAAGCAGCGGAAAGAGAAACTACAAATACGGTACGATTACAAGTACATCCCAACAACATCCAAATAACTTACAGTCTAGAACTATCCGAATTAACTTACAGACCATCGAAAGAAACAAAGTACACATCACATCGCAAACTTAAGTGTCAAAGGGTCCTACGCCTTTTTTTTAATAAATGCGAATATATATATAAAAATAAAAAAAGTTGTCCTGATCACAGGCTGATCAGGTAACCAAAGGAAAGCCTGGAAACAAAGTCAAGACTAAAAGCGAGATGGTCACAAGCTGACCAGATGGCTGAATGGTTGGGGCCTCGTTAAAACTTTCCAAGGTAAAACCCACCCTTGTGGGAAAAACCCTTGGAAGGAAAAAGAGTACCCCCCATAAGAGAAAATGCGTCCAGAATAGGAAAATAAAACCAGAAGCCAAGACGCACTAGCTAACAAACCTATAGTTAGACTGGCCAACATAATCCCGAGTAAGAGTCGAAATAATAGCCGTTGGAGGCGCCCTCCACCACGTAGCAGCGTGCGCCGTCTTGCTAAGAATGTCCACTGCCCGGTTGCCTTCCCGAAAGATGTGCGAAACCACCAAATTCATCTGAGAAAGAAGGTGCAGAGTGTATCGCCACATGCTAAGATGACGCCAAGGAACCCCTGTGGATCTCTTCCGCAACAACTCTACCACATAAACCGAGTCCGACTCCAGCCATAGTTGAGTCCAGCCCTTCTCAAAAGCGTAATGAATTGCCCGCATGGCCGCCATCAGTTCCGCCTCAAAAGCAAAACCCGAACCACATCGTTCCACAAAGCAACCACAAAAGAAGCCTCTGCAGTTTCTAAAAACTCCGGATGCTATGAGACGCCCGAGCGCCCCTGAGGCGCTGCCGTCCGTGTTGACTTTGATCCAACCCGGCAGAGGTTTTTGCCACGTGACTTGCACAATCTTTAGGGCATGTTTTGGGCACCCAGGAACACGAAATCTACGGAGAATGAATAGGTCCTGTTGATCATTATACATGCAACCTCGGTCTAAGGAGGACGACTCCAGAATCAGAACACGAAGGCGTAGGATGGTCGCCTCCACTGTCCAGTTCTTGTCATTGAAGGTCCAGTCATTTCTGATTTGCCAGATGAGCCAAATACCGGATAACACTGCAACTCGCCATAAAAAGGCTACCTGCTCACTGAAATGGAAACTCATTAAACGCACCAGAAATTCATTGAAGCTAAAAGCCATAAAATATTGGATATCAAAAGACTCAAAAATCCACCGCCATAGGGCCCCTACAAAAACACCCGAGACAAACAAATGATTAACAGATTCCGCATCAGCACAACAAAGCCCGCAAACCGAAGGCCTGTGAAGGAATCCTGCGCACGCAGAACATCCAATACCGCAAGTCAATTATGGATGGCGCGCCATGCCACAATCGAACGTCGTTCTGGAATGTGAGGTGACCAAAACCAGGAACCCCATCGAACCTCAGTGGAATGAGGGCGCAGATAGGTGTAAGCCGACTTCGATGTGATAATCCCATCCTCAAAATGGACCCAGGTCCGCGTATCCGTCGATGTCGGAGCAATGGGGACTCTAACAATATCCCGGACCATATCTAAATATGCCTATATGAACGAGAATGTGAAGTGCCAAGACCCAGCGTAAAAGTAATCCGAAATGCGATGCCGAAATAAATGCCAGTACTCCTGTGGAATGTGAAGCCCCCGATTTTTCCGAGCATGTAATTGATTCTTTTGTTGACTATGTATTTGATCGACTATTTTACCGCGTTACTTTGATGGGTAATTATTAATGATATATATATTTTGCAATTTAATTCATTTTATTTATTACTTGTGATCATGATCATTTATTAATTCTATTTGGCATTTATGATCATTTGATTGATCATTATTACTATTTTTGTATTTATTAGTCACCTTAGAATTTTAAGAGACTATTTATTTTAGAGACTTTTACTTTATAGAATTAAGATTTTGATTTAGATTAAGTGATCATGAGACTTATAAGTGATCAAGGAAATCACTAATTAATTTGGAGATTGATATATTTCATCTATTATCATCAAATTTGGGACAAAAAAAATATGGAATTACCAATTTGCCCCTATAGTGGACGGCCATGATGAGATTTTTGGAGTAGAAATACCATCCAACTCTTGTACACTTACACCTTATATTAGTCATCTTGTGTATAATTATACCATTAATTCAAACATTATACACATCATCTTATACATAAATTCTTTATTATTAAATTTCCCAACATGTTGGAGTCTTCCCAACATTCCATTCAAACCCATCTCATGCCCATATATTTGACTTGTACTTTGTCTCCCATGCAATAAGCAAAATTTAAGACACAAAATTAAACAAAAAATTCCTCCCCCTCCCTCCAAAGTGGACGGCCAACATGGCCATTTTACACAAAATTTGGTTAAAAATTTTATCCAACACATTCTAATTCTCAAACTAATTCTCCTCCTTCTCTCTAACCTCTCTCTAAAAATCATTCACATCTTCAAATCTTCAAATACAAAATCATTCACATCTTCAAATCTTCAAACACCAACTCTTCACATCTTCAAATCTTCAAACATAAGTTCTTCATATCTTCAAGTAACACTTCTTCACATCTTCAAATCTTCAAACACCAACTCTTCACATCTTCAAATCTTCAAACATAAGTTCTTCATATCTTCAAGTACCACTTCTTCACATCTTCAAATATTCAAACACAAGTTCTTCACATCTTCAAGCCTATCTTCATACCTTCAAGAACATCTCCTTCCTAACATCAAACACACTTTCTTTCTTCAAACATCTAAACCAAAACAAACAATCTTTCTACTTAAAAATCAAAAATTCGAACTCCCCCTATCTCAAGGTAAGAAATTTCACTCCTCAATTCAACTTAAAATCTTACTACTCATCACCTTCTCTTTTAATTTAAGTTTGAATTTTGGATTTTGAGGTACTTAGAAGACCACTTGAAGACATGCATGCATGGTGGTGAACTTAGAAGATTTGAAGAATAAGTGTTAGAGAAATTGGACTACAAGGTAAGAATTGGACACTAGAACCCTTCTTTCTTCTTCTCCCTATTTTTTTCAAATTTTAACACCCCTTTTTCATTTTTGAGAAATAGGGGCTGACCTTAGGTGATTTTGGAGTTGAACCAAAAATTCCAAATTTGAAGCTTCAACTAGTATTTAATTAAAATATTTTATTTTCTCAAAATTCCTTGACTTATCGGACCGTCTTAACCGATTAATACCCGATCACGGGACGACTTCCTCGTCTTGCGAATTTGAATCTATAACGGGACTTATGTCCCACCTAATCTTTCAAGATATCGAAGATTGCTTATCATTCCGATAATCATCCAAATAACTCCACCAACGCCATAATTGCCACTCGCGTTTTTCGAAAATTTTCCTGAACCGCTTCCCTGAATCAATAATACTCGACTTCCTGGTTGACTACATGTACTTGTATTTATTTTCCTGCCTGAGTCAACTTGGTGTGTCGAGCTCACAGTCAGAATGGATACGTCGGGGATGGAACTAGGCAGCTCGGCTGCTATTCCACTCTTCCGGGTCCATTGTCCTAATCCCGCAACTGAGGGACGGAGTGTCCAAGGGAAGCGGGTCGTAGTACTTGAGGTATAATCATGATTATGACAAATCCGAGCCTTGCTAGCTCCAGTGTGGATTTTGTCTTTGCCTATGGAGCGATAAGGTTACAGGTCTTGGACCATCTTGCTTGGGGAGTTACAAGGAAGAACAAAGGAATCGTTGTCTGATCCACACGATTCCGGAGTTATCGGACCCGTTTGGTTGGCGCTACAAATCCGTAAGCAACCGCTACTTGTATTGCATTGGTTGGCGCTACAAATCCGTACGCAACCATTATTTGTCTTGCATTGGTTGGCGCTACAAATCCATACGCAACCATTATTTGTCTTGCATAGGATTGGCGTTACATTCCCTACGCAATCCTACCTGTCTTGCCTGAATCACATAGTGCTTGTGTGACCACGAACTGTTTTCTTAAACTGTATAAGTATATTAACTAAATATATTTATCACGACGCTTGTGGACTGTGTGTGAATTCATGAATCATATATCACGTGTTTTCATATAACTGTTTTCTCGCATTAACTATATATCGCGCCACACTTGCACACGATCACCCCATCTACTGAGATTTCTGTCTCATCCCCACCTGATTTCTAACCTTTAGATGAGGACTTCGTTGAAGATGTTGAACCAACCACGGACTGAGCTCCCGTACTCCGCTTGTGGGACTTACTATCTTTTATTGCTAATGTCGCTGAACTTGTTTCTTATATTCGCTGTTGGACTCTTTTATTTTCCTTTCATTCCGGTCTGTAACTGAAGGGCGTAGGACCCTTTGACTTTTAAGTTGTTATCTTTGGTTGATTTTCGGGGATGTAATTCAGATAATTATGGAACTGTAAGTTGTAATTTGTACCTATGTTATTCTATTTCCGCTGCTATTTGACTCTGTTTCTTTGGGTTTCATTGATATTCATCTAGACTGTTGGTTTATTTGTATTTAAGTTGTGGATCGTCGTCACGTCCCGTTTGGGGCGTGACAGTTAGAGTGGTATCAGAGCTCGGCTAGTAAGATGGAAACTTTCACCGAGCTAACCCAGGATAGGACCCTTGGTCTATGTTGGGTAGTACCGCGACTTGACTCATTAAGTGTGAAATCGATTTCAAATTGGCATAGAACCGTCTTATTGATGTTTGAACTAAGTTAGAACGCATGTTTGGAGATTCCATAGTCATACTTGTCTTGACTTAGTTGATTCTTGACTGGCTTTCTTTGTTCATTCTTTCCTTATTCCCTCCTTATCTTTCCTTTACCTTTGACTGACCCACCTTAGTTTTGTTTGATCAGGATGGAGCCGGTGCCATCTTCTTGGTGGGATGTTTTTCATGCCCGTGCTGAGCGGGAGTACTACCGGGCACTTATGATTCACTGGCACCGGGAGAGTGTTCGAGCGACCTCAGAGCTATCCGAGGAGCGCCAGCGTAACCAGGACCTGACACAGCGCTTGGCAAGGAGCCAAGATGAAAAGAGCGAGTTGACCACTATCATTAAGGACCACGACAACACCATACGAGCGCGGGAAGATCAGATACAGAATATCCAGGAGCGCCTGGATAATGTGCGAGAGAAAATGAAGAGGGCAAGTGACGGCCGCCAGAAATGGGAGATTGATGCCCGCCAATCTCGCGACACCGTTGAGCGCTTGGAGGAGACCCTCATCAAGCAGATGACAGTGATAGAGGACCTTACACAGGCCCTAGCTTAGAGAGACGCTGCTCTGGAGGCAGCTAATGCACAACCATTGCCACCACCCGAGGTGGAGCCCGTACCCAACGCTGAGGAGGACCCTGAGGAGGACCCCGAGGAGGATCCTGAGAAGGATCCAGTCGAGGTCGGAGAGCTTGAGGCACTCGAGGCTGCTCCGCTTGATGATGCACAAAGATTCGAGAAGTGGTTAGATTTCGTCGATTGGCCCGAGGTCGAGGCACCACCTCAGCCTGACTAGGCCCCGATTATGGACGTAGCTGCTAGTGATGATGATGGAGATCTCACTGATTAGTTAGCTTGATTGTCAGTTTGTGCTTTCGTTGTTGTAGACACTTATTCCACCATGTTGTACCTTGCTTTCTGTTGTATTAGATTCAGTTGTATTTTGATTCAGATGTATCTTTGACTCGGTATTACTATTGTTGTACTTCATGGGTGTATTCAAATTTTACATTAATGAATATGCCTTTCCCTTACTGTTGACTCTACGTCTTGGTTATCATCTCCACCATGAAAGCAAGAAAGGCAATCGCTAGAGGGGCACAATGGTACTTGGCGTTTGTAATTAACAAACCCAAGGTTGAGACACAAATTAACCAAGTACCTATAGTATCAGAATACACGGATGTAATTCCACTAGAACTCACCACTGTCCCTCCAGATAGGGAAGTCAAGTTCACCATCGAGGTATTACCGGGAACCACCCTGATTGCTAGAACACCGTATAGAATGGCTCCTCTTGAGTTGCAAGAGTTGAAGACGCAATTACAGAAGCTGATGGATGTGGGATTTATCCGACCGAGTACGTCTCCGTGGGGAGCACCTGTACTGTTTGTCAAAAAGAAAGATGGCACATTAAGACTGTGTATAGATTATCATGGTCTTAATAGCGTGACCATCAAGAACAAATATCCCCTCCCGAGGATAGACGAACTATTTGATCAACTTCAAGGAGCGACGATGTACTCAAAGTTTGATTTACAACAAGGATATTACCAACTGAAGATCCGCGAAGAAGACATTTCCAAAACTGCATTTCAAACTCGATATGGACACTACGAGTTTGAAGTGATGCCTTTCGGTCTGACGAATGCACCGGCAACATTTATGGACCTGATGCATCGAGTCTTTCAACCTTATTTAGATCAATTCATAGTGATATTCATTGATGACATACTCGTATACTCTAAGTCTAGAGAAGAGCATGAACGTCATCTGAAAATCGTTTTGGAGACACTACGAGGGCATAAGCTGTATGCCAAATTCAGCAAGTGCGAATTTTGGCTTAGTGAAGTCGCGTTCTTGGGACACATAGTATCCAGCACCGGGATCGCCGTAGATCCTTCGAAGGTACAAACAGTGGTTGAATGGAAACAACCCGAGTCAGCAACGGAGATCAGGAGTTTCCTAGGACTAGCTGGATATTATCGAAGATTTATCCAGGATTTCTCCCAGATAGTCGGACCACTCACGCGACTAACCCAGAAGAAAGTCAAGTTTGAGTGGAATGACAAATGCGAGGCGAGTTTCCAAGAGCTGAAGAAATGACTTACTACAGCTCCAGTCTTAGCCCTTCCAAAGGGAACAGAAAACTTCGTCGTCTACAATGATGCATCAAAGGAAGGACTAGGAGCAGTGCTCATGCAGGAAGGAAAGGTCATCGCCTATGCATCACGAAAGCTCAAGCCGTATGAAGCCAATTACCCAACGAAATTGAGCGATAGTGGTCGCATTAAAGAAATGGAGACACTATCTCTACGAAGCAACATTCACGGTTTTCACAGATCATAAGAGCTTGAAGTATCTATTCTCCCAGAAAGATCTCAATCTGAGGCAACGGAGATGGATGGAGTTGATTGAGGACTATCACTTTGATATTCAATACCATCCCGGGAAAGCTAACGTCGTAGCAGACGCCTTAAGCAGAAAGGCGAGCTTAGCCAGACTCATGATTCGAGAGTGGGAATCATTAGAAGAGCTGAGCAATTGGAATCTGACGAGAACCAATACTCAGATTTCATGTGCTAATATTTCGGTTAAACCCAATCTGCTGAATGAGATCAAGGAAGCACAAGGGACTGATGCACATCTTCAAAAACTAAAGGAGAAGATACTTAAAATAGAGAGATTAGAATTCTCGGCACATGAAGATGGGGTTATCAGATTTCAGAATCGAGTTTGTGTACCGAATGACGAGCGGATTAGGAATAAAATCCTAGCAGAGGCACATCGTTCGAAATACACTATACATCCTGGAGGAAACAAGATGTATAAGGATTTGAAACGGAGTTATTGGTGGGTAAACATGAAGAACCAGGTAGCGGAGTTCGTTGCGAGACGTTTAACTTGTCAACGAGTAAAAGCAAAACAGCAATGGCCATCTGGTTTACTACAACCATTGAGAATTCCCGAATGGAAATGGGAACACATAACGATGGACTTCGTGACGGATCTACCAAAGACCAGAGGAGGCCATGACGCTATTTGGGTAGTTGTAGACCGACTCACGAAATCTGCACATTTCTTACCCATCAAGAAAACTTATAGCTTGCAGAAACTTGCACAGACTTATATCCGAGAGATCATTCGACTGCATGGAGTACCAGTCGACATAGTATCAGACAGAGACCCGAGGTTTGTCTCCCGATTTTGGAAGTGCTTGCACGAGGAATTGGGTACCTCGCTAAGCTTTAGCACAACAGCACATCCACAAACTGATGGACAGTCCGAGCGAACAATTCAAACCCTTGAAGATATGCTGCGAGCCTGCACGTTGGATTTCCAAGGAAGTTGGGATTCGCACTTACCATTAGCCAAGTTCGCCTACAATAACAGTTATCAGGCCACGATTGGGATGGCACCATACGAGGCATTATATGGGCGAAAATGTAGATCCCCACTGCACTGGGAGATTGATGACCAATGGACTCCGAAAGAGAAATGGAAGTCGCCCTCGATTCCAAGGGTTGACTTAGTTCAGGAGGCCATGGAAAAGGTCAAGCTGATCAAGGAGTGGATTCGCACAGCTCAGAGCCGCCAAAAGAGTTACGCGGACAAGAGAAGAAATGATTTCGAATTTGAAGTCGGAGATGAAGTATTTCTCAGACTCTCACCACGGAAAGGATTGATCAATCTGAAGAAAGGAGGCAAGTTGAGTCCGAGATATGTTGGACCTTACAAAATTTTACAGAGGATCGGGAAGTTAGCCTACCGACTCAAGTTACCAGCACCATATGCGGGAATGCACGATGTATTTCACGTATCGAGATTGAAGAAGTATCAACCAGATCCTGAACATATCATCACTCGTGACACTCCTCCTCTAATGGAAAATTTATCCTACACAGAGAGGTCGATCCGGATCATTGATCAGCAGATACGTCAGTTGCGTAAGAGAGAGATTCCGATGGTTAAAGTGGTGTGGCAGAACCACAACCGAGACGAAGACGCAACATGGGAGATGGAAGAAGACATGAGGAATCAATATCCAGAACTATTCTGAAGAGAATTTGGGGACCAAATTCTTTTAAGGAGGGGAGGATGTGAAACCCCCGATTTTTCCGAGCATGTAATTGATTCTTTTTGTCGACTATGTATTTGATCGACTATTTTACCGCGTCATTTTGACGGGTAATTATTAATGATATATATATTTTGCAATTTAATTCATTTTATTTATTACTTGTGATCATGATCATTTATTAATTCTATTTGGCATTTATGATCACTTGATTGATCATTATTACTATTTTTGTATTTATTAGTCACCTTAGAATTTTAAGAGACTATTTATTTTAGAGACTTTTACTTTATAGAATTAAGATTTTGATTTAGATTAAGTGATCATGAGACTTATAAGTGATCAAGGAAATCACTAATTAATTTGAAGATTGATATATTTCATCTATTATCATCAAATTTGGGAAAAAAAATATGGAATTACCAATAATGCCATGATGAGATAGAAATACCATCCAACTCTTGTACACTTACACCTTATATTAGTCATCTTGTGTATAATTATACCATTAATTCAAACATTATACACATCATCTTATACATAAATTCTTTATTATTAAATTTCCCAACATGTTGGAGTCTTCCCAACATTCCATTCAAACCCATCTCATGCCCATACATTTGACTTGCATTTTGTCTCCCATGCAATAAGCAAAATTCAAGACACAAAATTAAACAAAAATTTCTCCCCCTCCCTCCAAAGTGTACGGCCAACATGGCCATTTTACACAAAATTTGGTAAAAATTTTTATCCAACACATTCTAATTCTCAAACTAGTTCTCCTCCTTCTCTCTAACCCCTCTCTAAAAATCATTCACATCTTCAAATCTTCAAACACAAAATCATTCACATCTTCAAATATTCAAACACCAACTCTTCACATCTTCAAATCTTCAAACATAAGTTCTTCATATCTTCAAGTACCACTTCTTCACATCTTCAAATATTCAAACACAAGTTATTCACATCTTCAAGCCTATCTTCATACCTTCAAGGACATCTTCTTCTTTAACATCAAACACACTTTCTTTCTTCAAACATCTAAACCAAAACAAACAATCTTTCTACTTAAAAACCAAAAATTCGAACCCCCCTATCTCAAGGTAAGAAATTTCACTCATCAATTCAACTTAAAATCTTACTACTCATCACCTTCTCTTTTAATTTAAGTTTGAATTTTGGATTTTGAGGTACTTAGAAGACCACTTGAAGACATGCATGCATGGTGGTGAACTTAGAAGATTTGAAGAATAAGTGTTAGAGAAATTGGACTACAAGGTAAGAATTGGACACTAGAACCCTTCTTTCTTCTTCTCCCTATTTTTTTCAAATTTTAACACCCCTTTTTCATTTTTGAGAAATAGGGGCTGACCTTAGGTGATTTTGGAGTTGAACCAAAAATTCCAAATTTGAAGCTTCAACTAGTTTCCAATCACCTACTACACAAGGTAAAGTGTAGTCTTTCCAATTTTCTTATCTTCTTCTTTTTCTCCTTAATTTTTCTCTCATTTTTCTAACTCCAAATTTTTGATATTTCTTGACTTAGGGGCTGACCTAAGTGACCTCATCCAAAGTTGTGAAATTTATCTTTTTATTTCACAACTTTCCAATATTAAGGTGGGTGGAAAAACTCTTTCAACTTCTAGGTGCTTTTGTTAAAATGCATGTAGAATTTTTATCATGAGCCCTTGAGATATATAATTATGTATTGCATGTCAAGTTTATGTATCAAGTCTTGAAATTTCTCAAGTGTTGCTCAAAATTGCTATTTATTGAACTTTAGGTGCATGCATGTGCAATTCAATGTTCTATTTGATGAATTCTTCTATGAATTGAACATGCATGTGTATGATCTTTGAAATCCATGTTTTAGATGACCTATAACCTGGACAAGTCGAGCATAATTGATTAAATTTCAATTTTGGACTTAAAAATGCAAAAATGGAAAGTTGGTGGACTAAATTGCAAGAAAATAAAAGTTAAAGGACCCCTATGCAAATTTCGAATTTTGGGACTGTACTCAGGTTCAAAAATGACTTTTGGACATTTTAATAAAGTTTTAAGAGTTTTAAGATAAATAAAATCAACCTTTAAAAGCCCAAGGACTAGATTGTAAAATTTTAAAAGTTTAAGGGCTACTTTGCAATTTTTGAAACTGTACAAGACCTTAGTTTTAAAATTTGAAATTTTCACTCTTAAGGTACTGAAAATGACATATTTTAAATATATTCCAAAAATCCAAGTGTTTAGGGCTTGGAAAGTAACTTTACTAAAATTGAGGGACTAAAGTGTAAAAGATTAAACTTGAGGACCCAAATGAAATTTCCAGGACTTATGCAGCCCATGCACCTGTAAATACTAATTTAACTATAACTTAATTATATTTTGGACCCAAGGTTCAAATTTCATAACAATTGGACCCCTAAAAGCCTTAAATGGGACAAAAATGAGATTTTCAAAGGTTAAAGGACCTACACTTATTTCTTTTAAAAACGGCTTTTGTCCCAATATCCTACTAACCTTAGTGACATTTTTCAACTGGAATCACATTAAAATCCCTTCCGGTTTGTGAGTTCCGATTATTTTAAACTTAAGGCCCGAAATGACAATTTTAACAAATTTGTGGTAAATGTGAGAATTTTATAAAAACTCGACCTCAAAACTTTAAAAACCTGAATCTCTGAACAATTTGGGGAATTTAGGAACCGACCTCATAACTTTTCAAGGTCGGGATATTTATTTATTCAATTTTAACCCCAAAAGTATTGGTTTTTTACAAAATGGGGCTAAATTGTAATTTTTCTTTTAACAAGGATTTAACCCAAAATTATTTTCTTTTTCTAAAATAGCCCTGGATCCTCTGACTTTGGTATTTAATTAAAATATTTTATTTTCTCAAAATTGACTTATCGGACCATCTTAACCGATTAATACCCGATCGCGGGACGACTTCCTCGTCTTGCAAATTTGAATCTATAACGGGACTTATGTCCCACCTAATCTTTCAAGATATCGAAGATTGCTTATCCTTCCGATAATCGTCTTCATCCAAATAACTCCACCAACGCCATAATTGCCACTCGCGTTTTTCGAAAATTTTCCTGAATTGCTTCCCTGAATCAATAATACTCGACTGCCTGGTTGACTACCTGTACTTGTATTTACTTTCCTGCCTGAGTCAACTTGGTGTGTCGAGCTCACAGTTGGAATGGATACGTCGGGGATGGAACCGGCAGCTCGATCGCTATTCCACTCTTCCGGCCCCATCGCCCTAATCCCGCAACCGAGGGACGGAGTGTTCAAGGAAGCGGGGTCGTAGTACATGAGGTATAATCATGATTATGACAAACCGAGCCTTGCTAGCTCCAGTGTGGATTTTGTCTTTGCCTATGGAGCGATAAGGTGACAGGTCTTGGACCATCTTGCTTGGGGAGTTACAAGAAAGAACAAAGGAATCGTTGTCTGATCCACACGATTCCGGAGTTATCGGACCCGTTTGGTTGGCGCTACAAATCCGTACGCAACCGCTACTTGTATTGCATTGGTTGACGCTACAAATCCGTACGCAACCATTATTTGTCTTGCATTGGTTGGCGCTACAAATCCGTACGCAACCATTATTTGTCTTGCATAGGATTGGCGTTACATTCCATACGCAATCCTACCTGTCTTGCCCGAATCACATAGTGCTTGTGTGACCACGAACTGTTTTCTTAAACTGTATAAGTATATTAACTAAATATATTTATCACGACGCTTGTGGACTGTGTGTGAATTCATGCATCATATATCACGCGTTTTCATCTAACTGTTTTCTCGCATTAACTATATATCGCGCCACACTTGCACACGATCACCCCATCCACTGAGATTTCTATCTCATCCCCACCTGTTTTCTAACCTTTAGATGAGGACTTCGTTGAAGATGTTGAACCAACCACGGACTGAGCTCCCGTACTCCGCTTGTGGGACATACTATCTTTTATTGCTGATGTCGTTGGACTTGTTTCTTTTATTCGCTGTTGGACTCTTTTATTTTCCTTTCATTCCGGTCTGTAATTGAAGGGCGTAGGACCCTTTGACTTTTAAGTTGTTATCTTTGGTTGATTTTCGGGGATGTAATTCAGATAATTATGGAACTGTAAGTTGTAATTTGTACCTATGTTATTTTATTTCCGCTGCTATTTGACTCTGTTTCTTTGGGTTTCATTGATATTCGTCTAGACTGTTGGTTTATTTGTATTTAAGTTATGGATCATCGTCGCGTCCCGTTTGGGGCGTGACACGGAATATCAATTCTATCGGCAATGGTGTAACCTAGCCAATTATCCAGCCCAAATAAAATGCCAGAATTACATCCGGGAATCCAGCGAGAGTCCTCCAAGAAACCCGAGATCCCAGGCCGAATCCCGCCCTAGATGGAAGAGGGGATGAACGAACGGCGTGGAACTCCGTCTGAAGTCAAAAAATGCTTTCTGAGGGTGTTGTGAACCAAAGAGTTTGAAGTCATAATCTTCCAACCCATCTTCATAAGGAATGCCTGCTGGCGACAACAATGGAGCGACGCCCAGTCCACCCTCTGCCCGGGGCATACAACAACGACTCCAGTTAACCACCACTGACCCTTTAGAATTGACATTACCAGTCCAAATAAAATTACGCATGGCCCTTTCCATTTGCAGTAACAATGTTCTAGGCCACTTGTAAACCATCATCGTATGCACAAAGGAACTGGTAATCACTGAATTCACCAAACACACGCGACCAACAATAGACAGAGAAGTCCCTTTCCACCTTCTGAACTTAAGAATAATCTTATCAAAAATCGGTTGCAGATCAGCTACTTTAGGCGCACCCTTGAAGATGGGGGCGCCTAGATAGACCGTTGGGAAAGCCCCTATATGGATCCCAGTAATCGTCCGAAATGTCAGCATAGAGATTGAGGATCTGCACGATAGTGCGTGCATTCCTCGTGGAGGCCCCACACATAATCACAATATCATTCGCATACATAATAGACGAGGGGAAGACGACTTGCTTAGGCGCCAGGAATGCCTGAATCTGATTTCGGTTGACCGCCTCTTCCAAAAATCTACTAAGAACGTCTTCCGCGATGCAAAAGAGCAGAGCTGATAACAGATCCCCCTGTCTAACCCCTCGAAAACAAGAGAAGTAACCCACAGGCGACCCATTCAGAAGGACTGAAATTCTGGAAGACTGAAAGATAATCTCAATCCAGTGAACGAACACTTCTGAGAAATCAAAGCGACGTAAAACGTGTAACAGAAAACCCCAATTAACAGTATCAAATGCCTTGCGGATATCAATCTTTAAAATCATATTGACATCATTCTGTCCCTGCAATATATTGAAACCCTCCGAAACCAAAGCAAAATCCTACGCCCTTAAATACAGTCGAAAATGAAAAAAAATGCGGAATAAAAGAAGGTCCAACATCAGCAGAAGCAAAAGGAACAAGTCCAACAATAACAATAAAAGGAAGTAAGTCCAACAGGCGGAGCACGAGAATTCAGTCCGTGGCAGGTTCGGCATCTTCAACGTACTCCTCATCTAGCCGTTAGAAAACAGGAGGGGATGAGACAAAAATTCTCAGTGGATGGGGTGATCGTGTGCAAGTGTGGTGATATATAAAGTTAATGCAAGAATTGTCGTATGAAAAATGCGTGAGTCATGATGCGTGGTTTCATATACAGTTCACAAGCATCGTGATATAAATACTTAAATAATATACTTATACAGTTTTGATGAAACAGTTCGTGTTCATACAAGCACTATGAGATTCAAGCAAGACATGTAGGATTGCGTACGGAAAATAACGCCAATCCATGCAAGACAAGTAGTGGTTGCGTACGGATTTGTAGCGCCAACCAAACGGGTTCGATTAACTCCAGAATCGTGTTGATCAGACAGCGATTCCTTCGTTCATCCTTGTAACTCCCCGAGCAAGATGGTCCAAGACCTGTCACCTTATCGCTCCACGGTAAAGACAAATCCACGAGAGAGAGCTAGCTAGACCCGGATTGTCATAATCATGATTATACCTCAAGTACTACGACCCGCTTCCCCTTGGACAAACTCCGTCCCTTTGCCGGGATTAGGGACGATGGGGCCAAGAGCGGAATAGCAGCGAGCGCCGGTTTCATCCCCCGATGTATCCATTCCGACTGTGAGCTCGGCACACCAAGTTGACTCAGACAGAAAAATAATTACAACTACAGGATGTCAACCAGGCAGTCGAGTATATTGATTCAGGGTAGCAATTCAGGAAAAGTTTTTGAAATCGCGGGTGGCATTTATTGTTGTTGGTGGAGTAATTTGGATGAAGATAATTACCGAGAGGATAAGTAATATTCGATGTCTTGAAGAATTAGGTGGGACATAAGTCCCGTTATAGATTCGGAACCGCAAGACGAGGAAGCCATGCGATCGCGTATTAGTCAGTCAAGATGATCCGATAAGTCAAGGGGTTTTAAGAAAATAAAATATTTTAAATAATTATTATAAATCAGAGGGTCCATGGCTTTTCTTAAAAGAAAATAATTTGAGTTAGGTCCTTGTTAAAAAGAAAATTTACAATTAGCTCCATTTTGTAAAAACCAATACTTTTGGGGTTAAAAATTGAATAAATAAATGTATCGACCTTGAAAAATTATGAGGTCAGTTCCTAAATTCTCTAAATTGTTCAGAGATTCAGGTTTTTAAAATTTTGAGGTCGAGTATTTATAAAATTCTCACATTAGCCCTAAATTTGTTAAAATTGTCATTTTGGGCTCTAAGTTTAAAATAATTGGATCTCACAAACCGGAAGGGATTTTAATGTGATTCCAGTTGTAAAATGTCGCTAATATCAGTGGAATATTGGGACAAAAACAGTTTTAAAAATAAATAATTATAGGTCCCTTAACTTTTAAAAATCTCATTTTTGTCCCATTTTAAAATAATTGCCTTTAAGGCTTTTAGGGGGTCCAATTGTTATGAAATTTGAACCTTGGGTTCAAAATATCATAAAGTTATAGTTAAATTAGCATTTCTAGGTACATGGACTGTATAAGTCCTGGAAATTTCATTTGGGTCCTCAAGTTTAATCTTTTATAATTTGGTCCCTCAGTTTTTATAAAATAACTTTCCAAGCCCTAAACACTTGGATTTTTGGAATACTATTAAAATATGTTATTTCCAATCCCTTAAGAGTTAAAATTTCAAATTTTAATATAGGGACCTGGTACAGTTTCGAAAATTATAATTTAGCCCTTAAACTTCTAAAATTTTACAATCTAGTCCTTGGGCTTTTAAGGGTTGATTTTATTTATCTCAAAACTTTTAAAACTTTATTAAAATGTCCAAATATAATTTTTGAACCTGAGTACAGTCCCAAAATTCGAAAATTACAGAGGGATCCCTTAAGTTTTATTTTCTTGCAATTAAGTCCACCAACTTGCCATTTTTGCATTTTAAGTCCAAAACTTCAAATTTAATCAATTATGCTCGACTTGTCCAGGTTATAAGTCATATAAAACATGGTTTTAAAGGATCATAAACATGCATGTCCATTTCATACAATAATTCATCAAACACATCATTAAAGTGTACATGAATGCACCTAAATTTCAATAAATAGCATTTTTAGCAACACTTGAGAATTTTTACAATTTAATACATGAAATCAACATGCAATACATAATATATATCTCAAGTGCTCAAGAATAAAATACTACATGCATTTAAGGAAAAAAAAACACCTAGAAGTAGAAAGGATTTTTCCACCCACCTTAAAAATTGGATAGTTGTGAAATAAAAGGTTATATTTCACAACTTAAATGTGAACTTACTTAGGACAGCCCCTAAGTCAAAAAAATACCAAAAAAAAAAAAAACAATAAGAGTTAGAAAAATGAGGTAAAAATCAAGAAGAAAAAGAAGAAGGTGAAGAGGAGGGCATAACTACACTTACCTTGTGTAGTAGGCAAAATGTACTAAGTAGAAGCTTAAAAAAAATGGTCTCTTGATCACCCTCAGGAATCACTTAAGGTCGGCCCCTATTTCTCAAAAATGAAAAAGGGGTGTTAAAATTTGAAAAAAAATAGAAAGAAGGAGGAAAAATGCACTAGAGTCCAATATCTTACCTTATAGTCCAATTCTTCACAATTTCTTCAAAGTCTTGAAGTCCTTTTCAAGATGATGGCAAGGCTCTTAGTATCTTCAAGGTCTTCTAAGTATACCTCAAAATCCAAATTCAAACTTAAATTAAGAAGTGAAAAGAGGAAGCTAGATGATATCAAAATGGATTGAAAGAAGAAATTTCTTACCTTGTATGGTATTTGGTTCGAATTTTTGGTAGAATTAGAAGAAGAATTCTTGAAATTTGTTAAGTGTTGGAAGAAAAAGAAGAAGAAAGTTTAGAGAGAACTAGGAGAAACTTAGAGAGAAGGAGGAGAAGTTGGTTAATAAGTGAGTTGTAATGAATAACATTTTGCAAGATTTTTGTCTTGCAATAGGCCTCATGGCCGATCCATGTGTGTAGGAGGGAGAGATAGATTTTTTTTTTTTTGGAAGTCTTGTAATTTGTCTCTTGCATGGAGACAAAGAGAGGGGTCAAAGTATGGGTTTGAATGGAATATTGAGAGGAATGAGGGGAATGTTGGAGATAGTGGGGAATGTTGGGAGATTTAATGATATAAAATTGAGGTATAAGATAAAGTATATAAGGTTTGATTAATGGTATAATTATACACAAGATGAATAACATAAGGTGTATGTGTACAAGAGTTGGATGGTATTTTTACATAAAAATACCCCTATGGCCATCCACTACTATGTTAAAATATGGTATCCATATTTTTTTTGTCCCAAAATTGATGATAATAGATGAATAATATCAATCTCCAAAATAAACAGTGATTTCCTTGATCACTTATAAGTCTCATGATCACTTATTCTAAATCAAATTCTTAATTCTTTAAGGTATAAGTCTCTAAAATAAATAGTCTCTTAAAATTCTAAGGTGACTAATAAATGCACAAATAATAATAATGATCAATCAAGTGAGCATTAATGTGAAATAGAATTAATAAATGATCATGATCACAAGTAATAAATAAAGTGAAATTAAATTCGAAATATATTTATTGTTAATATTTACCGGTCAAAGTGACGCGATAAAATAGTCAAAATAGTACATAGACGATAAGTGAAATAAATACACGCTCGAAAAATTGAGGGCTTCACATTTTAAAACTTTTTCCCATAAAAAAGAATAAAAAAATTGGGGTCCAACGAGGCTAGTGGTGTCAATTCAAGCTCGGACTGAATATAATGCCATAGAATTTCCAGGGGCGAAAAAAACTAGGTCTAATTTGGCCCGGCATAAAATGCACTACACAGACCAGGTTGGGCCGTGAAAAATTTGGCCCAATGGGATTTTGAACTGGCCCAGCTTGGCCTGGTTTTACCATTTGGCCCGATGGGCCGGTACCGGGCTGGCCCAACCCAACTTGATTCACACCTCTAACAAGGGTTGGGGAAGGCTCCTAGATCCGCATATGCCAATAACACAAAAGACTTTTAGCAATAATACAAGGAAAGCAAAAAAAAAAACAAATGAAAGTTTGAAACAAACTAAAAACAAAAAACGATTTTCTCAGAATTTGTTTTAATATAGACAATATTTCTTTTTACATTGGTTCTAAACCATTGTCTTAAATTACCTATAGATAATGTGTCACGCCCCGGACGGGACGCGACGACGATCAACAACTTAAATAGAAATAAACCCAACAGTCTAGTCAAATGATACAACAATCCCAAGTGAAACAGAGTCTAAAGCAGCGGAAATAAAATAAGTAAAGTACGAATTACATCTTAAGGTCCAATCAACATCCAAATACATCCGACATAATAACCTGAATAAGTTTACAGGCCAAAACTAAAACATAAGGTAAAGTACAATGTCCAAATCTTAAACGTCAAAGGGTCCTACGCCCTTAAATTACAGTCAAAGAGAGAAAAGAGTAGCAGGATAAACGGAAGTCCAACATCAGTAAAAGTACATGAAATAAGAACAATCATCAGTAAAAAGGTGCAAGACCGACAGGCAGGGCGAGGTTCATCAATCATGGCCGGTTCGACATCTTCAACATAGTTCCCATCTAAAGGTTTAGAAAACATGAGGGGATGAGACAGAAATCTCAGTGGATGGGGTGATCGTGTGCAAGTGTGGCGATATATAGTTAATGCGAGAAACAATTGTATGAAAATGCGTGAGATATGATGCATGAATTCACACACAGTCCACAAGCGTCGTGATAAAATATATTTAAGTAATATACTTATACAGTTTAAGAAAATAGTTCGTGGTCACACAGGCACTATGTGATTCAGGTAAGACAGGTAGGATTGTGTACGGAATGTAACGCCAATCCTATGCAAGACAATTAATGGTTGCGTAAGGATTTGTAGCGCCAACCAATGTAATACAAGTAGCGGTTGCGTACGGATTTGTAGCGCCAACCAATGCAATACAAGTAGCGGTTGCGTACGGATTTGTAGCGCCAACCAAATGGGTCCGATTAACTCCAGAATTGTATGGATCAGACAACAATTCCTTCGTTCTTCCTTGTAACTCCCCGAGCAAGATGGTCCAAGACCTGTCACCTTATCGCTCCATAGGCAAAGACAAAATCCACAGTGGAGCTTGCAAGGCTCGAATTTGTCATAATCATGATTATACCTCAAGTACTATGACCCGCTTCCCTTGGACAAACTCTGTCCCTCAGTTGCGGGATTAGGACGATGGGGCCGGAAGAGTGGAATAGCAGCCGAGCTGCCCGGTTCCATCCCCGATGTGCCCATTTCGACTGTGAGCTCGACACACCAAGTTGACTCAGGCAGGAAAGTAAAAACAAGTTCAGGTAGTCAACCAGGCAGTCGAGTATTATTGATTTAGGGAAGCTGTTCAGGAAAAGTTTCGAAAAATCGCGAGTGGCAATTATGGCGTTGGTGGGGTTATTTGGATGAAGATGATTATCGGAAGGATAAGCAATCTTCGATATCTTGAAGATTAGGTGGAACATAAGTCCCGTTATAGATTCAAAATCGCAAGACGAGGAAGTCGTCCCGCGATTGGGTATTAATCGGTCAAGACGATCCGATAAGTCAAGGGGTTTTTGAGAAAATAAAATATTTTAATTAATAATTAAAGTCAGAGGGTCCAGGGCTGTTTTAGTAAAAGGAAAATAATTTGAGTTAGGTCCTTGATAAAAAGGAAATTTACAATTAGCCTCGTTTTGTAAAAACCAATACTTTTGGGGTTAAAAATTGAATAAATAAACATCCCGACCTTGAAAAATTATGAGGTCAGTTCCTAAATTCTCTAAATTGTTCATAGATTCATATTTTCTAAAGTTTTCAGGTCAAGTTTTTATAAAATTTTCACATTGGCCCCAAATTTGTAAAAATTGTCATTTCGGGCCCTTATTTAAAATAATTGGAACTCACAAATCGGAAGGGCTTTTAATGTGATTCCAGTTGGAAAATGTCACTAAGGTTAGTAGGATATTGGGACAAAAGCACTTTTAAAAATAAATAAGTGTAGGTCCTTTAACTTTTGAAAATCTCATTTTTGTCTCATTTTGGAATAATTGCCTTTAAGGCTTTTAGGGGTCCAATTGTTATGAAATTTGAACCTTGGGTCCAAAATATAATTAAGTTATAATTAAATTAGTAATTCCAGGTACATGGGCTGTATAAGTCCTGGAAATTGCATTTGGGTCCTCAAGTTTAATCTTTTACAATTTAGTCCCTCAATTTTAGTGAAATTACTTTACAAGCTCTAAACACTTGGATTTTTGGAATACATTTAAAATATGTCATTTCCAGTCCCTTAAGAGTGAAAATTTAAAATTTTGAAAGTAAGGTCTGGTACAGTTTCAAAAATTGCAAAGTAGCCCTTAAACTTCTAATTTTACAATCTAGTCCTTGGGCTTTTAAAGGTTGATTTTATTTATCTTAAAAATTTTAAAACTTTATTAAAATGTCCAAAAGTCATTTTTGAACCTGAGTACAGTCCCAAAATTCAAAATTTGCAGAGGGGTCCCTTAAGTTTTATTTTCTTGCAATTAAGTCCACCAACTTTCCATTTTTGCATTTTAAGTCCAAAAATTGAAATTTAATCAATTATGCTCGACTTGTCCAGGTTATAAGTCATACAAAATATGGATTTCAAAGATCATACACATGCATGTTCATTTCATACAAGAATTCATCAAATAGAGCATTAAATTGTACATGCATGCACCTAAATTTCAATAAATAACATTTTTGAGCAACACTTGAGAAATTTCATAACTTGATACATAAAATTAACATGCAATATATAAAATATACATATCTCAAGTGCTCATGATCAAAACACTACATGCATTTAACAAAAGCACCTAAAAGTTGAAAGGATTTATCCACCCACCTTAAATTTGGAAAATTTGTGAAATAAAAAGGATAATTTCACAATTTGGTTTGAGATCACTTAGGTCAGCCCCTAAGTCAAGAAATATCAAAAATTTAGAGTTAGGAAAAATGAGTGAAAAATTAAGAAGAAAAGAAGAAGATAAGAAAATTGGAAATACTAAACTTTACCTTGTGTAGTAAGTGATTTGAAACTAGTTGAAGCTTCAAATTTGGGATTTTTGATTCACCTTCAAAATCACCTAAAGTCGCCCCTATTTCTCAAAAATGAAAAAGGGGTGTTAAAATTTGAAGAAAATAGGGAGAAGAAGAAAGAAGGGCTCTAGTGTCCAAATCTTACCTTGTAGTCCAATTTCTCTACTAATTATTCTTCAAGTCTTCTAAATTCACCATCATGCATGCATGTCTTCAAGTAGTCTTCTATGTGTACCTCCAAAAATCAAAATTGAACTTAAGTTAAGAATGGAAGATGAAGAGCTAGAGGATATCAAGTTGAATTGACGAACAAAATTTCTTACCTTTGGGAGTGTTGATTTCGAATTTTTGAAGAATATGGGAAGGAGTTCTTGATTTTTTTTTTGTTAAGTATGAAGAAGAAGAAGAAGAAAAGAAGAAAATAGGTAGAGAGATGTAGGAGGATTTTTAGAGAGATGTGAGAGGATTTTTGCAAGACTTAGAACATGAGTTGGTGAAATGAAGTGAAAATTTGGTGTAGGAAATGGCCATATGGCCGTTTGATTGAGGGGAGAGAGGAAGAGAAATTTTTCCAAGTCTTGAACTTGGTCTCTTGCATGGAGACAACTTGGTAGTCAAATGTATGGGTCAAAAATGAAGAATGGAATATTGATACGAATAAGGAGAATGTTGGGAGGAATAGAATATGTTGGGGAATTTAATGATATAAAATTGTAGTATAAGATGATGTGTATAAGGTTTGTAATATGGTGTAATTATACACAAGATGTATAATATAAAGTGTGTGTGCACAAGAGTTGGATGGTATCTCTACACCAAATCATCACTATTGCCGTCCACCTAGGGGCATTGTGGTAATCCCATATATTTTTTTTTGTCCCAAATTTGATGATAATAGGTGAATAATATCAATCTCCAAAATAATTAGTGATTTCCTTGATCACTTATAAGTCTCATGATCACTTATTCTAAATCAAATTCTTAATTCTATAAGGTAAAAGTCTCTAAAATAAATAGTCTCTTAAAATTCTAAGGTGACTAATAAATACAAAAATAGTAATAATGATCAATCAAGTGATCATAAATGCGAATAGAATTAGTAAATGATCATGATCACAAGTAATAAAATAAAATTTAAATACGAAATATATTTATTATTAATATTTACCCATCAAAGTGACGCGGTAAAATAGTCAAAATAGTTCAAGCCAAAAATACCAATTAAGCAATTAATTAAATTATAAAATTATTTTGAAAATATATAAAATTTAAATTTCGAATTCTAAAATAAAAGTAAATATATTATGCTAAAAAAGTTTTATTAGCTAGTCGCTCAAGAACAAGTTGAATCGGTTGAAAGCCCACGTTAAAAGTCGAAAGAAATCGACAATGATTAAAGAAGTGAAAATAAGTGTCATTAACAAACACCCTAAAATAAAAACAATTTCAAATATAATTTAGTTAAATCAAGTAATATGTAAGTTGACAAAATCAAGTATGAGACACTTGCTATTTCAATATAAAAGTTGTATTTTTGTATAAGGTAAATCTCAAGTACTATTGTCTCGAAAATATAATGTTTACTAAATGATCTTTCAAGACAAAGGTATTGTATTTTTAAAATACTAATTTACAAGTAGATAGTTTTCAAAGATCATTTAAGATGAAATAGATAACCGATCATAATACGAATCGCAAAATAAATAGTAAATATAAGAATAAATTATCGGAATATTTAAAAGTTGTATCAGAATAAGAAAGTAATACCCGCAATCATGTCGTCTACGGTTGAAAAATCCGGGGCCTCACATAATGATTTTTCAAAATACTTATTAAAAACATAGTCTTTAGAAAAAACAACGCAAATAGACAACAGTTTAGAAAGGTGTTGTCTTAGGCCTGAAAATACTGTTGTTGTTTTGAAAAATAGGGTGCTAATAGACAACGGTGTAAGAAGTAGTTTTCTTAGACTCGAAAAAATTGTTGTCTTTATAAAGAAAGTCCACTGATAGACAACGATTACACAAACCGTTGTCTTAGACCCTAAAGCATTGTTGTCTTTATAAAAGTGTCCGCTAATAGACAATGGTTATGTTGAACACCATTGTAAATACTTCAATAGACAACGATTTACCATATACACGTTGTCTTTTAAGTGTTGTCTATCAGCATTTTTCTCGTAGTGATTGATGAGTTAGCTACGAAGCAGAATCAACCAACTATGCAGAAGAGTCCCTATGTTGATGCAGATGTGAGAGCACTCAACCCTGAAGATGATGAGATAGTTGAATCTCAAAGACAGTTGGAAGGTCTACAGCTGAATGATGATGAAGAAGATGTTCAAGTCAACTTAGCTGCAAGATGGCTGAATCCAACAAAGTTACTGCAACTAGATGTGAGATGGCTGAGAGACCATCCACCTGAGTTAATCATTGGAGATGTCAGAGATGGCATAACACAGACGGATACCACGAAGAAGGCTGTTAGTCCTGTGAGAGGGCGATCTGTTGCCAGAGACCGAACCATTAATAACAAATGCAAAGTGGTGGAAATGGAAACATGGGTTCAAGTGAAAAAACAGGGAGTCCGACCATTGGCTGGGACCACTTTGAAGTCAATCAATGTGCAGAATTCCTTAGATCTCTTACGAGAAGAGGAAGATGATTCACAAACTGCAGCTTACAAACTGCAACTTTCTTGGAAAAAGAAAATCCACATGATGAAGAGAATGACAGATTGTTGGATTTTGGTGTTGACAAGGTTCAGTCGTGTGCGTTTGAAAATTCTCATACAATAAATCAGGATCAAAAGATGGTTCTAGTTCGTTCAACTCAGTGACACGTGAGTATTGATAATGAGAGGGTTGATGTGCAATTAATTGATAAAGGCCAGGCAGACATGCATCAAGCTATAGAAGAGGTATCACGTAGTAAACCTATCAGTCAATATGAGCTAAATAATAAAAATCCCTCGGAGAGTTTTCAAGCAATGGCCGCTGCTGCTTGGAAGCGATGATCTGACATGGCGGAAGAAGAAGAACTAGGTAATGCTTTTCTTGAAAACATTGATGCTGACACACACATGGTGCACCCCCTTTCCCCTGATTCTTCATGAATTGCTTGTTTTGGAATGCTAGAGGACTTGGAAATGAGGCCTCTAGATCCATGCTAAAGGATTTATGTCGAGTACATAAACCTGATATTGTTGTTATAGCAGAGCCCAAAGTTCAATTTTCTTCTATTAATTCTTCGTATTGGAATACTATTAGTTTAACTGTGGTGGCAGAAAACTTCCGTGCCAATGGAATTCCAGATATTTGGATATTTGTTCGTACTACTAACATGCAGGTGCAGTCTCATTGTGTAACTGATCAACTAGTGGTGTGTAAAGTGGGGTTTCAGAATTTGCAGTTTTACATGGGCTTTGTTCACACTCAGTGTTCGTATATTGCTAGACGGCAACTTTGGTCGGATGTTCAGGCATTGGGGGTGGGTAGCCTGGTTCTTTTGAGAGATTTCAATGCCATCCTTGGGGCTCATGAGAGACAGGGTGACGCACGAATTCACGTTACTTCTTGCAGGGAGTTTAAATTTTTTTATTGATGACAATAATTTTACTCATGTTCCTATGGTTGGCGATGATTTCACTTGAGGAATTTTTTGTCCATCTGGTGGATAGATTTAGGCTAAGTTGGATCATATTCTGGCTACTACTTGGTTTATGGACATGTGGCATACTATTGGAGGATATATGGGCCTCAGGCATTGTTCTGGTCATAATCCCATTGTTTTGAGATGCCATTTTTCGACGCCACCAAGTGCTTCGCCGTTTTGATTTCATTCTATGTGGTTTCATCACGAGGGATTCAAGGATGTGGTTGTTAATTCTTGGATGATGGAATGCACTATCATCAATCTAATGGCTAGGGTGATGCAGAAAATTAAGAGGCTTCGTCCCGTTCTTCGAAATTGGAATCATTCGGTTTTTGGGAACATTCATCATCAGGTCGACTTAGTTCAAGGTTGTCTTTAAACTTTCCAAGCTGCCATTTCCACGAATGGTTATTTAAATGATCTTATTCAACAGGAATTGACGTTACACACGGAATTAAGCAAGCTACTAAACAGCCAATATGAATTCTTAAAGCACAAATGTTGACGGCGATCAGAAGGAGGAAGACGACGGAGCGACGTAGAGAGCCTTCTCAAAGAGAGAAATTCTTTTCTGATTTTCCTTTTATTTTATTATTATTATATTTGTCCTTAATGATAATTAACACAAGTAGCTTTGGCCCCAGATACCACAATCACATATAATTCAATACCTCAATCACATAAAATACAATTAATTCAAACAATACTATGTCCATGCATTATAGTTGTAGATGGATTTTTACTTACCTTGTATCGATTATGCCTTACAGTTTTGATAATGAGAATTGTAACTCATCAACCTTAGGAGAGCCCGGTGATCATCTACGTACACTAATATTGGCATCTCCGATCACCTTCTCCATTATGACGAGGTCAGATTCTCTTCTTGGTCTTATCTCTAACATTATTCACAACTCTACACGTCTGAATCTACAGCCCCTGAGTTTGAATATGGAGGATCATGGATCAAAGGTTTTATCGTCGGCCTCTTTGACTATGACGCCAAAATTACTTGTTCGAAGGTCATCTATGGTGGTCTTGTTATCCCTTCGAATTCATCCCTCATATTCAGCAACCTCAAAAAGATGTTAACAAGTATCCAAGTTTGGGATTACTTCCATCGAGCACTTACCTTGCGCCTGCGACTTCACTTGAAAATCAGGGGGGTGCCTTTGCTTTGAACTAGGGCCAATGATTGCAAGCACATGGCGGTCCTTGCCCCCCTTTGATCATGGCACCGCCTCCTATTACCCCCATGGCTGCCAACCATGAGGGGGGGTCAGCCCCATGCAATACTCTGATGGGGGCCGACACAGGGGCAAGGGTCTCTTATGCCTCCTCCCAGGGGGGTGATGGCCCCTGGGACAATTGTTCTACACGTCTTCCTCCAGCAATGGCTCTCAATGACGGTCTCAATAAGCAGGTTCAGGGAATTCACAATAAGGATGCTCAAATTGCTGGCAATGCTTCTCCAAAGGTCTCCTCTAATCCAGCGAACCTCTTTCGACTCATGATACTTCTAAGTTAAATCTTATTTTGGGTAATTCATTCGCGAATATTGTTTCTGGTAATCCCTCTACTATGGATTCTTCTATCCCGCAACAAGCTTCAGGTACCCATAAACCCTTTTCTCATATTGTTTCTGGTAAGGTTACCTTTATCCCTCAACGCGGTAAAAAGGGAGACTATTATTCTGTGACTATTGATGAGAATGTTTACCAGCAATGACTTTTAGAATTCTCTTATTCTTTGATTGGTCGTGTGATTTTGGGGAAGGGTCATAAACCATGGCCTATTATGCCACTTCCTAAATGGCTTTCAGAATTATGGGGTATTCAGAAAGATTGGAAATTAATTCCTCTTGGGAAAGGTTTCTTTTGTGTTAAATTTTCAAATGCCCAGGACCGATCTCGTGCTTAGTTACGTCTCAATTAGGCTCTTAATATGGGTACCATTCATCTTTCACCTTGGGTTCTAGACTTTAACCCTTACAAAGTCAATACTTCTGTTGCTAGTATTTGGGTACGTATCTTTGAGCTTAGTCTGGAATATTGGGACCCCAGTATGATTATGGGAATTGCCAACGCTATTGGCAACCCTCTTCAGATTGATAATCATTCTTTAAATGGCTCTATTGGTCACTTTGTTCGTGTGTTGGTTGAGGTAGATCTAGCTAAACCGTTATAGGACCATATTATGGTTGAAAGGGTGGGTTAGTGTTCTTTTGTGTTTGTTAGCTACATGAATCTTCCATATTTTTGCTCTACATGCAGTATTACGGGTCATTCCACTGCTTCTTGCCGTCTTTCTGCTATTCGGACTTCTTCTCCTGTTGGACGCCCCACATCCCAAAGAGGGCGTTCCAAGGTCCACAAGGATTATCTTCCTGTCCATAATTCTAAGCCTCTGGTTGTTCATAACGACAAAGTCAAGGTCGTCGATAACTCAAGGTAAAATGGCTTCGACTATCCATGCTGGATCTCCATCTTGTGCCATAGTTCCGTGCCCTACTGACATTCATTTGAGCATTTCTTTTGCAGCTCTTGAGTCAAAAGAGATTGCGGCGGATCAATCTTCTGACACTCACCTCCTGTTATGGCACAATGCCATTCGATTCCTAAGCCTTCGGTTTCTCACTCTGGCTGAACCTTTATTCTATCTGATATTCGTCCTTTGCCACAGACGATTCAATGCCCTTTGGAGAAACCTATTTGCAGTTTATTGGACTCGGCAAAGCATCACTTCTTTAGACAGTTACTCAGGGAGATACTCTGGTGGTCCATGAATTATCTATCGTAGTTGATTCAAATGGTCCCAAGGAATTTGATTTTGCAGCTAATAAATGGTGGGTGGACTACGCTGGTGAAGATTCGAAAGGGTTTACTCATGATCAGGTGGGTAGCCATAATTCTGACACTTTCGGGCGTTCGGCACTGATTTCTCCCCCGCACACTTCCAAATGAATTGCATCTTCTGAAATATCCAGGGGATTGGGAACATTGCCTCTCGTAATGTTCGTAAGGCTTTGTGTCATAAACGTAGGCCTTAATTATTGGCTATCTGTGAACCGAATGTGGATATTCAATATATTTCTGACTCTTTTTGGTCCAATTTGGGTTTAAGGTTTGTTACTCAGAATTTTTGTCCTAATGGGCGCGCGGATATCTGGGTGTTTTGTGCCCAAGGGATTTCTATTCTGCAACATGTTTTGGTCTTTTCTTAGTGCATAGTTCTTCAGGTGCAATTTACTTCGCATGTTTTCTATGTTGGTTTTTTTCATGGCTTATGCACTCACATTGCCCATCGTACGCATTGGCTTGATTTGGTTAATTTACAATTGGATGATTTGATTATTCTTGGTAATTTTAATGCGGTTCTGGGTAATCATGAAAGACTAAGTAGTGGTGCTCTTTCCCAAGTTTCTTGTAATGATTTCCAAGGTTTTTTGGATGATGCGGGTTTGTTTTCTGTTCCCACTATGGGTAATTCTCTTATGTGGTGTTCCACTCGGTCTAGACTTTCCCTTATTCAGGCAAAATTGGATCGAGCCCTTGCCACTATTCATTTCTTTGGGCACTGGCAGTCAGTTAAAGGTTTGGTTTTACCTCGTATTTCCTCGGACAATCACCCTCTTTTGGTTTCTTGTTCTTCCATGTCACATAGAGGTCCCACTCCATTTCGCTTTCAGCGTATGTGGCTATCTCATGATCAATTTTGGGACTTTGCTTCGTCTTCTTGGGTTCAACCATGTCTCAGTTCCAACCCTCTCTTACGCATGATGTTAAAGCTCAAAAGTGTGTGTGTGGCTCTTAAGGGTTGGAACACTGATGTTTTTGGAGATGTTAATCGTATGGTGGACATACAGATGGAAAAAGTATGACATGTTCATTCGGATATCGAAACCCTGGGTTATAATACTGATAGGCGTCAGCTCAAATTGGATACTCAAACCTCTTTGTCAAAAACTCTATTGTTGCAATCTGAGTTTCTTAGACAGAAAGCTCGCATATCTTGGCTTAAAGATGGTGATCATAATAACATATTTTTCATCGTCGTTGTCATATCAAGGAACGTCATTTCAGGATTCATGGTTTGATGATTGATGGGGATCTATTCTCGGACCCAGGGGGTGCACCCCTTGATTATTCCATTGTGGACCGTGTCATTGTTCCAATGGTGTCAGCTGCTGATAATTCTCTTTTAACGGCGGATAGTTCTCCTGGACCATATGGTTTTACTGGGATTTTCTACCAGCACTGTTGGGATGTTATTGCCTCGGATGTCACTTCAGCTGTCTATTATTTCTTCACGAGTTCGACTTTGCCTTCTTGCTCGAATGCCAGTTTTATGACTCTTATTCCAAAGTGCAAAGATGCAAACACTATTGACAATTTTCGGCCAATCGTCATGAGTAATAAGAATTATTACTAAGATTCTGGCTTCTCGGTTAGGGTCAATTATTGGCTCTTATCTTTCCCCTATGGAATTTGGTTTTATCCCAGGCCGAAAGATTCACGATTGTATTGCTTTGGTTTCTGAGGGTTTTAATATCCTTCAGAGTCGTATTGACAATAACATGATTATGAAAATTGACATTCGTAAAACCTTCGATACATTGAATAGGGTTTCTTGATTCATGTTCTTCATCAGTTTGGCTTTTATGACGTTTTCATTCATTGGGTAGAGGTTATTCTTTGGTCTGCACGGATTTCTATCTTATTGAATGGTTCTCCCGTGGGTTACTTTTCGTGTTCTAGGGGTGTGCGTCAGGGTGATCCTTTGTCACCTATGCTTTTCTGTATTGCAAAGGAGGTTTTGGGCAAGTTTTGGGGGAGGCGGTTTCCATTAATCAGATTATGCCTTTTATTGCTCCACGGTAGATTATTTTTCCGTCTTCGGTTTTTTTATGTGGATGATATTGTTATAATGTCTGAAGCCTATTATTCTAATGCACATCATCTCTTTCAAATTTTAACATATTACGCAAGTATCTCGGGACAGGTCTTCAATCCCATGAAATTGAAGGTTTTCTTTGGTAGTCTGGTCTCTAATCACGTTCGGAGTCGCATTCAGAACCTTATGGGTATTCAACCAGGGAACTTTCCGACTATTTATTTAGGCGCCCCCATCTTCAAAGGAGCTCACTCCGAAGCCAGCGGTTTTACAATCTCTCTTTGACAAGATTATTTTGAAGTTTTGAAAATGGATTGGGATGTCTCTCTCTCTTGTTGGAAGAGTTTGCTTGGTTAACTCTGTTATTACTAGCTCTTTTGTTCATTCTATAATGATTTACAAGTGGCCAACTTATATGCTTAAGCAAATAGAGAAAGCCATTTGTAATTTTATTTGAACTTGCGATGTTAATTCTAAAGGCTTTGTTGTGGTAAACTAGGCTTGTTGTTGTACGCCTAGGGCCGAAGGCGGCATTGGTGTTTGTTCTATCATTGTTGCTAATGGTGCTTTTTTGACTAAACTGGGATGGAAAGTTATGACGTCGGACTCTGTGGTTTTCAAAATCCTTCGTAAATGTTATTTGCTTTCAGATGGTTCCATTCGTCGTACTTTTTTGCCATCCTCTATTTGGGTTGGGCTTAGGCCTCGAATCGAGGACAGTTTGATGGAGTCCCGTTGAATCCCGGGGATTAATTCGGAGGTTTTATTTTGGATTGATAATTGGTTGGGATATTCCATTGCAGATAGAATTGGTATTCCTCATGAGTACATATATCTTTTTCGGCATAGTATCTCTGATTATTTTTATGATGATTCCTGGAATTTCACATTTTCTTTTGTGGAGGCTTATTTGGATTTAGTCTGTGACATTGTCCGCTTTCCAATTGCGTCGTCTTCTACGGATAAAAGGGTTTGGATCTATTCTGTCAATGGGGATATTTCTTCTAAATCTTCTTACTCTCATCTATGACCTTCGTCTCCAATGATTAAATGGGGTAGTTGGATTTGGTCTATTCATATCCCAGAAAGGCGTTCTATTATAGTTTGGCGTGCTATTCACAATTGGCTTGCGGTCCTGGATTTGATGAGGCCTCGTGGATTCATTGGTCCTTCTGTTTGTTGCCTTTGTTATGCTCATGCCAAGTCCATTAATCACCTATTTGTCTCTTGTGTTTCTGCAGGGGCTCTTTGGCACTGGATTTTTAGCACCTTTTGATACGGATTGAATGAAGGACCCATTGAATAAATCGATTCAAGAACCCGATGTATACGAGTAGGCAGCCGATATTCCAGATCGATGATCTAGTTTGATCTTACCTAGAGCTTTATAACCTTGACCCATTGGCTATATGATCAGCCAAGAACCTTGGTATGGTGAACACCACAAGATATTGCTCAAGTATCTTGATAAGTTCTTAAACAATTGAAAACTCTACAAAGAGAATTTCAACTCACAAAGGCAAATGCCAATTTCAATATATCAATAACTTGTGCAATTTTACATGGGCTATGTTTTTATAGATACAATATAATGCTTCAATGTTAATCCCCAATTGGCTTTTCCTGGGATTTGAAGAGACACTCTTGACCATTTTTACAAGCCTTAAAAGATAGAAAATGACTCTCCCAAGTTTGGCTTTCATGGGACTTGAAGAGACACTCTTGTGAGATGTGAAGAGACACTCTAGACCAACTTTACTAGACTTAGAAAATGACTCTTAGACTAGATTCTTTATTTAAGAGTCATTCTTGACCAAATTAACTTAACTAGAGACACTTTGAGTAACAAAATGCTGAAAATTGACCATTCTAAGTAAAATGAAAAATCACTCCTCTTGGGCTTGAGGTGTTGGCCGAAAATCATGGCCCATAAGCTCCAAATTAAGTCTTCAATTCAGTTCCATGCTTGAACCCCACTTATTAGATGCATTCTGGCCCAACAACTTGAATAACATTCATTACTTGGCCTTCTATTGAGCTCTCTTGCACATTTTCTTTAATTTCAGCAACAAGAGTCATCAAAACTTGCTTAATTTGTTTAGCTCTTGCTCTCGTGATTGGCCCTCCATGAATCATCATCGGTTTTTTATTTCCTTGAGTTGTAACTGCGGGATGGCCTTCATCATTCCCTTCTTCTTCAAAAGGATTCATCCTCGAATCTGATTCTGCATTAAAAGGAGATAGATCTAGCACTCACATTATACTCACCTGGAAGATCAATCTTGTAGGCGTTGTCATTGATCTTTGCAATCACTTGAATTGGTCCATCCCCCCTTGGTTGTAGCTTGGACTTCCGCTTTGCTGGAAACCTTTCTTTACTCAAGTGCAGCCATACCCAATCTCCTTGTTCAAAGATTACTTGCTTTCGACCCTTGTTGGCTTGTTTAACATATCACTCGGTTTGCTTCTCAATATTGAGTTTAACCTTTTCATGCAACTTCTTAACCAATTCTTCCTTAGCTTTTCCATTAAAACTTGCTTGCTCTTCAACAGGGATAAGAACAAGATCAAGTGGACTTAATGAATTAAATCCATAAACAACTTCAAAAGGAGTAAAGTTAGTAGCAGAATGCACACTCCTTTTTTTCTGAATAAATTCGGAATATATAAAAATAAAAGAGTAAAATGTTGTTTACAAAACCAAACAGCTAGCAATAACGAAAAACAAGAAAAATAATCTGCCAAAAAGATGAACCCAAGTCACATGCCGACCTGGTAGCAAAAAAGGGGCCAAATTAAAACCTACCAAGGTAAAACCCACCCTTGTGGAAAAACCCCCTGGTAGGAAAAAGAGTACCCCAGGAAGAAGAAAAAAGGCAAAACAAATTGCAAAAAACACGATCCGACACACAACCCAAAGCGCAAAAGATGCACGGACCGTGCCCATCCACACGGACAGACCGTGCGTCTTGCCGAACAAACCAAGACCAGGCATTGAACACGCACAGGTCGTGCCCAATAGCACGGACTGCCCGTGCATAATGCCGAACCTTCAAAAACCCACTATCGAGGACGCACGGGCCATGCCCAATAGCACGGACCGCCCGTGCGTAATGCCGAACATCCAAGAACCAGCCATCGAAGATGCACAGGTCGTGCTCATTAGCATGGACTGGCCATACGTAATTGATGTGTGTAAAATATACGTGCACTTTGAGGCTTAAAATGATGTATAATTGATGCATTTGCACGCATATTTACTATGTTTTTACTTGGTTTCCTTTAAAGGGGAAGATACTGCATATTCTTGTAATTCTTGCAGCAAACGGAGCTTAAAATGAAGAAATGTCAGTTGGGATGCCCGGATAAGATTGTTGAATGCAAAGAGAAGATTAAAACGACGGAAAAAGGGAACAAAAGCCAGTCACATGGCCGGATCGTGTAGCATCACACGGCCGTGTGGAATGGTGGTGTGAAAATCACACGGTTGCGTGAATAAGGGAAAGAAAACAGAGGACGGAGCAGGTCCACACAGCCGGACCGTGTGAAGTCACACGACCGTGTGGACAAGAAAACCAGCCACACAACCCACCCGTGCAACCAGCCTGCCCGTGCGATAAAGGGTAAGCCCAAAGCCACACGCCCGTGTGGTCCCACACGGCCTGGCCATGTGGGAGTCTGTTTCAGCATGTTTTTTAAAGTTTGCTTCCCGTTCCAACTCTGCAAGTGATCTCTCCAAGCATCTATAAAAGGGGACCATGTCTTGCACGAAAATACATCATTCCATACAGCAAAAACACATCAAATAACACAGGAACAAAGGAATCGAAGAGCTTCTGAGCAAACAAGGCTAGGTCGCGAAGAACACCACAAGGCTTTCGCATCTAGGGAGCACAAGAGCTTCGAGGGCTTGGAAGGGGAATCCATCCTGACAAGAAGGGGTTTTCTTTCTATGTCTAAGAACTCTTTTTTGTGCTTATATGATGTCATAATATTTATTCGGATTTGTCTATGAGTTTGTAATCAATGTTTGGCGTATTTTTTGGATCTTAGGGGCATAATCGAAACTGTGGATTTGTATTAAATATGATTACTTATTTTCTTAATTGCTTCATGCGTTCTATTTTATGAATTCGAGTGCTTATTTATATTTGCTTTTTATTTGGCCAATAATTAGCATGTCATATTTGTTATTGCAAAATTCGGGAGAAGAGTTTTAACAAAGACGAAAATCGAATTAAGACATGAAACATGTGTGACAGGCATGTTTGTGGGGAGTTATTCAATTCACAAATCTTTTTGGAGTTATTAATGATTGTAACGATCCGGGAGGACTACAATTATTTTTAATCAACTGTTTACGCACCACCCGAGAGGGGGAGTAAATGAATTTAGAAATTGAACCCATAGAATTGCATGAATTGGTTTTTAAAACTTTATTCGTATTTAATATTGAAGAAGCATGTTGAGATTATGTGCCTAAGGTTGCTCCTAAAGATGTTGAAAATACTTGTGGGGTTCACAAATTTATTTCGTTTATTTGTCTTAATTTTTGATATTAGTTAGTTTAATAATTTGATTTTCGGTCGCTTCAATAAAATTGGAATACGATGTTATTATAGTCCAAGTGTTTTGAACTTCAATCCCTGAGGAATATGACCTTGATTGGCATTATCCTAGAACCTACATTGTACACTTGCAGTTGTATGAACCAAAATAAATTTTTGGCCAACAAGTTTTTGGCGCCGTTGGCGGGGACTAAAGTGGTGCCAAACCCCGAGGCTATGATAGCACGACAGTTTGATAGAATTCAGAAGAGTGAAAGGGGTGGAATTTGCATAGGGGGATGATTACCCCTATTGCTGAATATTTTAACATAAATTTGGAGGGGTATGCGGAGGCAGCTCGGCCTAAGTTGATTGATTTAAATGTTCTAACTGCGATGAAAATGATAAAATTCGATGGGCGGGATTATTGGCTCATTCAGGCAGATAGAACAACAGTTAGACTTCCGAACCCCGAAGCGACTGCAACCAGAAATAGGGGTAACTGGCTACTTAGAGATGTGGGGGTAGAAGGAGCTGCTGCTCAAGAAGAGCAGGATGAGCAAACAAGGGAGATGCCGGGAACCTCTCGCCAAGGGGGTAACCGACCATTGACTATGAGTGAGAGGCTCGAAAGGGTAGAAACTGATGTCGGGAAATTGATAGATGACTCATATTAATTGACAACCAACGCTGATGAGTATCACCAGGAGTACTTATAGCGTTTTGATGCCATCACCCAACAATAGCAGCAGATGTACGAGATGATGTCTCGTATGGACCAGTGGCACATCTCACAAGGCCACTACTGTCCACCTCCACCACCTCAGTAATATCTGTAAGTACTTATTACGTATTCATTCCTCTTTTCTTTTGATAATTTTCTCATATGTTTGGGACGAAGTATATTTTAAGTTTTGGGGGGTTTGTCAAGAATGCGTAATCTAGTACTGTTGCATTTCGCATTGCATTTAGGACTGCATGTAGAAGCACTTGCATTTTAAAAAAAAAAATTCAATTTTGGTTTAATTTTTTTCGATTTTTTTAGTTATTTTTGTTTTAGCACGTTTACCACTTTAGCACGTTTAATTGCTTTTGTGTGTGGTTTTTAATATAGTTCGTATGCCCAGCTCCCTATGATTTTACTATGAATATTTTATGGCATGGAATAACATACTTGTGGGAATAATGTAATAAATTTTTAGGAGGAAAGTTATTTATTTGGTTGGCACGTATTAAGAAAACTGGGTATTTGAGCATGTTGCGAAAAATAAGCCTTTGAGCTTTTGTGCCTTAAACTGCTTTATATTATGCAGACTTATTTTTTCTTGCGTGTGTCATTAATGATTGATAGAGCTCTAGAACTTGCTCTGGTATCTTCATTGAAGCCATGTGTGTGTGCAATTTTTGAAAATGATCTAAGGCCATCTTTGATTAGCATACTTAGCCTAAAAAGCCTACCTATGAACTCATGATTCCCTAGTTAGCCAATTTTGAGCCAAAACTTTTAAAATTTACATGTTTTTACCTCTACAAATTCTTGAGCTTATACAAAATGAATAAGTTTGGGGGAGATGTGGTGAAAATTTATGAAAAAGAGAGGAAGTTGGCAAAAGAAAGAGGGATGAGCAGTATCTGGGTCAATGAAAAAAAAATACATGAAGCTCGAAAAAGAAAGAAAATCTCTGAAAAGAAAATAGAGAAAATCTAGCAAAGCAAAAGAAATTCTGTAAATTATGAAAAAATAAGAGCTTGAGGCTAAAGAAAAAGAAAAGAAGGCAGAAAGGCCTAAGAATGAAAAAGGAGAAATAAGGGTGGAATTGAGTTGAAAGAGAAAAAAACTGTTATTATGTTGAAATTGGGTTGGTGATTGCAAGTCTGTGTGCTTAAATTCTATTTGCTCAAGTCAAGTCACTTAAATCCAAATTTCCCTACCCTTACCAAAGAGTCTACATTACAACCTAATAAAAGTCCTTTTTGATTTAGATTGCGCACACAAAAGTGGTAGAGATGTTAGACGATTTGCAAGCCTATGGTAGTTCTACTTTCACTGAATTGAACTCGACCGTAAACACTTACCATACACTTCTGAGAGTAGAGTGATACACTACTTACTTGTGAGTCACGATGTCAAGTACGTGAAAGAGTATTAATGATGTCGAGTTTATGAATAACGACTTCTTGATGATGAGTTACATGGTTTCCTTGGGTATGAAGTCTAATGCTATTTAATGTTCATAGTGTTCTTGGGTGTTCGTTCGTTTTTACCCCTTGTATTAATTTTCTTAATTTGCTCGAGGACGAGCAATACTTTAAGTTTGGGGGATTTTGATGTGTGTAAAATATACATGTATTTGCACGCATATTGACTATGATTTTACTTGGTTTCTTTAAAGGGCATGATACTGCGTATTCTTGTAATTCTTGCAGGAAACGGAGCATAAAATGAAGAAATGTCAGTTGGGATGCCAGGATAAGATTGCCGAATGCAAAGAGAAGATCAAAACGACAGAAAAAGGGAACAAAAGCAAGTCACATGGCCGGACCGTGTAGCCTCACACGGTCATGTGGAATGGTGGTGTGAAAATCACATGATTGTGTGAAGAAGGGAAAGAAAACAGAGGACGGAGCAGGTCCACACAGCCGGACCGTGTGAAGTCACACGGCCGTGTGGACAAGGAAACCAGTCGCACAACCCACCCGAGCATCTATAAAAGGGGACCAAGTCTTGCAGGAAAATACATCATTCCATACAGCAAAAACACATCAAATAACACAGGAACAAAGGAATCGAAGAGCTTCTAAGCAAAGAAGGCTAGGTCGCGAAGAACACCACAAGGCTTTCGCATCTAGGGAGCACAAGAGCTTTGAGGGCTTGAAAGGGGAATCCATCCTGACAAGAAGGGGTTTTCTTTCTATGTCTAAGAACTCTTGTAGGTGCTTATATGATGTCATAATATTTATTCGGATTTGTCTATGAGTTTGTAATCAATGTTTGGCATATTTTTCGGATCTTAGGGGCATAATCAAAACTGTGGATTTGTATTAAATATGATTACTTGTTTTCTTAATTGCTTCATGAGTTCTATTTTATGAATTCGAGTGCTTATTTATAATTGCTTTTTATTTTGCCAATAATTAGCATGTCATATTTGTTATTGCAAAATTTGGGAATGAGTTCTAACAAAGACGAAAAATCGAATTTAGACATAAAACATCTGTGACAAGCATGTTTGTGGGGAGTTATTCAATTCACAAATCTTTTTGGAGTTATTAATGATTGTCACAATCCGGGAGGACTACAATTGTTCTTAATCAACTGTTTACGCACCACCCAGGAGGGGGAGTAAATGAATTTAGGAATTGAACCCATAGAATTGCATGAATTGGTTTTTAAAACTTTATTCCCATTTAAAATTGAAGAAGCATATTGAGATTATGTGTCTAAGGTTGCTCCTAAAGATGTTGAAAATACTTGTGGGGTTCACAAATTTATTTCGTTTATTTTTCTTAATTTTTGATTTTAGTTATTTTAATAATTTAATTTTCGGTCGTTCCGATAAAATTGGAAAACAATGTTATTATAGCCTAAGTGTTTCGAGCTTCAATCCCTGAGGAATACGACCTTGCTTGCCATTATCCTATAAACTACATTGTACACTTGCAGTTGTATGAACCAAAACAAATTTTTGGCGAACAGTAATGCCAAAACGCGAATCAGCAACTAAGGAACCCTCCCAACTAATGTCTGAGGTGATAAAGTAATGTGCGATCCACAACAATAACCTCATGAAGAAAATACGGCGCCGCATCCCACCAAGTATTACCACAACATAAGCCTGCTTCGAAAGGGTGTCAACCGCTCGATTTGCCTCCCAAAAAACATGAGACGCCCGGAAATGAACGAGACAAAGACAGCGGAATAAGAGAATAAGCCTGCCCTTGATGACCCAAGGAACCTGCATAGAAAAGGTAGAAAATATCGAAACCACATAAGAAGAGTCAGACTCTAACCAAATAAAATTCCATCTTTTATCCAAAGCAATTTCGCAAGCAGTGATAGCCCCCTGTAACTCTGCCAGAAAAGCGAAGCCCTGACCAAGCCAAACAGTGAAGCATCCAACCACAAAGCCATGGCAATTCCGAAAGACACCGCCACAAGCCGAATCCCTTGGCGACCCCATGGCACTCCCGTCAGTATTAACTTTAATCCAACCGGACAGAGGGAGACTCCAACGCACAAGGGTAGGGTAATTATTACGTCTACGACAGCCATGGATGCCTAATTTGCTCAAAATAAAAAGATCCAGGGAATTATTATTCATGTAACCGATGGGAGTATGACGAGATTCTCTAATGAACGAAAACACCTGAGCCCGAACAACCATAACTGAAATTTTGTAATCCTCAAAAATCGCTTTATTGCGACAAGACCAGATGACCCAGATGAGAGTAATCAGAGTAAGTTTCCATAAAAATAGGATTTGAGAGCTCCCCTTAACCTCCAAGCTCTGAATGATAACTCCCCAAATGCCAGAAGAGAAATCCAAATGAACGTTGAATAGGCCAGAAAAATAATCCCAGTTGGGTCGCACCATCGGACAATCCAAAAAACAATGATCCAAATCCTCCAAATGATGGAAACAAAAATGACAAACTGCACGCCCAATAGTCCTTTTTCTCTGCAAATGACCCCACAGGGGAAGCTTGTTATGAATCAGGCGCCAAACAAGCAAAGAACGATGAGACGGGATACATGTGTGCCAAATCCATTTACCCCGACGAACAATAGGAAGATTCGTATGATTATGCTAGTAGGCTATACGAGATGTAACAACGCCATGAACTGGTTTAGACCAAATCTGAGAATCTTCCCCACCCACTACAGGCATGTCCAACATGTCCATAACAATATCTTCACAATTCAAAATGAACAGTGAAGTGATTTCAATAAGATAGTCGGAGACCTTTTGAGCCAAAATCCTACGAAATCTATGAGGGATACCCAATTTATCTGGAATACTATACCTAAGCCAATTATCCCACCAGAACGAAATAGCGGTGCTATCCCTGATAATCCATCTAGAATCAGTCTTGAGAGAATAAATAAAAGGGCAGAATCCTGTCCACAACGAAGAACTTACCAGAGTTACTTTAGGCTCAAGATCGCCATCCAAGAATTGGCGACGAAGGAAACTAGCCGCCAGAGATTCTGAAGCCAAAATATCCCAAGTAAAACGCATCAGAAATGACGCATTCATAGTTGATATAGAGCGCAAACCCAAACCACCCTCCTCCATAGGCGCACACATACGACTCCAAGAAACTGTACAAGACCTTTTTTCGTGATGTCCCTAGTCCAGATAAAATTGTGAGCAGCCCAGTCCAATCGATGGATGAGCGTGACCGGCCACTTGTGGACCATCATAGAGTAAACAACTGAACTGAAGATAACAGAATTAACCAAACAAACCCGACCAGCCATAGACATAGAATGACCCTTCCATTTACTGAATTTGCTAATAATACGATCGATGATAGGCTCCAATTGAATCCATCTTGGCACCCCCTTAAAAAGTGGAACACCCAAATAATTAAACGGCAGGCTCCCCTCCCTCATCCGGATCGCACGGAGAATAGCCCTCTTCCGACAAATAAATTTGCCAAAATAAATGGTGGATTTGTCACGATTAGCACATTGACCTGAAAGTTTCTCATGAGAGAACGCGAGAGATAGTCGCAACATTATCTATGAAAGCTTGGCAAAAATTGATCACGTCATCAGCATACAATAAATGAGTAGGATAGGATATACCATGACCAACCCGAATACTTGTGATAGCCACGAGATTGAACATCTTTGACTTATGGGGTTACTCAAGACCTCCTCCGCAATGCAAAAAGAAGCGGGGACAACGGATCCCCCTTGCGGTGTCATAACCCAAATTTTTGCATTTTTAATAATCAGGGTTAATCAATTAGAAGCACAATTACATGCATTTTAAATATCATATTAAAATTAGAATGCATGTAAAATCATGTTCTTTTTATTTTTAGCATAATCACATTTGATACCAATTTGTTTAATGTCGATAGAACACATGATAAATTTAGAGGTGGGGTATTAATATAATATATGAAGGAGAGTCCGATATCAAGTTGATTTATATAGGTGATAATTGAAGATTTATTTATAATAAAATTGATTAAAATTAGATAGTATCATAAATAGGATATAAGAGGGAACCTTGCAGGTAAATTTAAATGTTCAAATTTATCTTATACATATAGTTTATATATATAGGTAGTATAGCATAACATAAATATGTGTAAGTAATATTATATTATATAATGGTATAATGCAAATTTACATGTTATAGTTGTCCGACATCATTGCCTAGAGTATATATACTACATATATTTAACTATTAGATCACTTATGCTATAAAGCCACTATATATAAATAAATATATATATATATATAAAATAGATGGCTACTTTTTTTTTAGTATGTAATGCACATCTATTCAGATTACATTATTTGGGTATAGTGGATAATGATGTAAATTTATATATATAATTATGTGAATGCAAGTTATCCATGTGGACACTAAAGCCTTTTTGATATACATGGATAACTACTATATGGATATATAATTATACATACACCGACTTATACTGATAAAAGGATGATTAATATTTGTTTAACACCGCACGCACACAAAATAGGATGAGAAAGATAAGCTGCAAAGAGGTAGGACGGAAAAAGAAATAGGAGAGGAAAGATATTAGAGAAAGAAAGAGAGAGGAGAAAGTATAAACAAAAAGGGAAAAAAAACGAATCTGGAAGCTGCAATCATTTCTGCAATTAAATTGGTGAGCTTCTGTATTTTACCTCTTTTGGTTAGTCTTATTACCCCAACCATTCAGCCATCTGGTCGGCTTGTGACCATTTCGTTATTTTTTTTGACTTTGTTTCTAGGCTTTACTTTGGTTATGTGATCAGTCTGTGATCAGGACTACTCTTTTTCATTTTTATATATATTCTCGCATTTATTCAAAAAGTTAATACAGGTCACGAAAGTTAATTCAAAAAACTTAGCCAGACTGTTGTTTATTATATAAGGCTAACTAAAATCACTTCTCTACATATACATTAATAAAGTTCTTAAAGCTAACCTGATGACTACATTTTTCTCTTTGCTATAGGTTCATACCAAATAAATGTAAATTTCCTATAATTAGTTTCTTGGTAATAGAATTTATATAAGTTGCATACATAGCTTTTCTCATTTGAAAGCTAAAATTTAAATTTCAATTAATGTAGGAATTTATAATGATTAAGAACAAACATAGTAAAATAATTCTCTGAAACCTTACCAATGACACTCCTCACGTGTCTGCATTTTTTTGTGTTTTTCTTTCAGTTGAGAAGTGTTTTGTGCTTAGCCAAATGAGAAAGCACAATATACATATGTTTATCCTTTAGTGTAATGAGGCGGTGGAGGGTGATGTAGTATATTTACCTAACCAAGTGGCATGTGTGTCTTTTAAATATCTATTACATACATGATAATATGAACCTTTTAACTAATTGGAGTAAGTGGAGTGGTGAAGACTAACCATATATTATACAATATGGGACACACACATTTTGATATGAATTACACATCACAACCCATGCATATATAATATATCAATTACAATATACATTATATATATATAGTAGTACTCAATTTTCAGTAAATCAGAGCTTAATGTTTCCAGTTTATTACCCAAATGTGATGCAAAATTGTGAAACAAATGAATGTGTTGCTCCTGGATCAAATGAAACATAAGCATTTGTATTAGAGATTGAGATATTACCAGTAACCACGGTTGGTGCAGTTTTAGCTTCTTCTTGTGTCATAGCAAAAACTCGAGATGTACCTCGTTGTCTGCTCGCTTGACTTTCTTCTGCACTAGCACCCCTTCCTATTCTGAATCTCCCTCGATCTCTACCTCTATTAAGATTGAAACCACTAAATCTAGTTTTCTCAACTGTGGGTTCCTCACGTTGTTTTATGCAATTCCTTGCTATATGTCCAGGTTCGCCACATCTAAAATATTTTCATGCAAGCAATCTACATTCTCCATAATGATTTTTACCACAATGTGCACATGTGGGAACTAATGGTGCAGAACCAGCACTCTTACTGGTTGATGTTGCACCCCTTAAACTGCCACTTTTTGAACTGCTCGGGAAGCCCCTTTGTGCAGGAGCAGTAAATTCCTTTATATTTCTAACTCCTCTAATTTCATCACCGTGCCTCTTCTTATTATACTGAAAGTTTTGTTTTAATGCAGCTTCCAATTTCTCAAAGACGTATTCTTTGCATGACTTTCAACTTACTATAGGACTCCAAATCTATTGGTTTAATACAGTTTGGAATAGCAAATCGAAGTCCAGACTCAAATCTAGTACAATTCTTCTTTTTTGTGGCTACCATATGTGGGGCATAATGAGAAAGTTGATTAAACAGTACTTCATACTCAACAACTGATCGACTTCCCTATTTAAGTTCACGAAACACTTTTTCTTTATGATCCCTATAAACCTCTGGCAAGTGTGTATCATGAAATTCTCTTAGAAAATCATCTCAGGTCAATACAAGTGGCTGAACAGTACTATGAGGTATTCCGACAATTCATATGCATTTCCCTGACGGAGTGATACTGCATAATCAAACTTTTCTTTAGAAGTACATTTCATCAAATTCATAACCCTTTCCATTCGTTTCAATCATGTTTCTGCCTCTACTGGATCAGTAGTACTCACAAAATCAACAGCTCCCATTTTTATAAGTTTATCATATCTTCATCAGACGGAAATATGTGTATCAAAAAAATTCGCCATAGTTGCTAGAGCTCGACTACAGCTCGAAAGTTGCTTATGAAGATATAATTTGTTGCTTGTATATATATGTCATGGTGTTTTTTTATATATTAACTACATAAGCAAGTCATAAGCAACAAATCCATACTACATAAGCAACAAGTCTATACTACATAAGCAACGAATATACACTACGTATGCACCATAGATATATTAACTTCATAAGCAAGTCATAAGCAACAAACACATACTACATAAGCAACAAGCCTATACTAAATAAGCAATGAATATACAATATGTATGCACCAGAGATACATTAACTATATAAGCAAGTCCTAAGCAACAAACCCATACTACAAAAGCAACAAGCTCATACTATATAAGCAACGAATATACATTACATATGCAAAACAAATACAATAACAAATTTAGTATCAAACTAAGATAGTTTTATCTTTATTTAGACGATCGTAAGTTGGATGATTTTTTGTGGAAGTAAAGACAAGAATAACCACAAAAACACAAGATGAAAATAATAATGGAATTATCATGGGAATGAAATGAATTCACGGGTTATGGTTTCAATTAATATTCTCCTCTTGTGGTCCGATTTAATCAAAGCCAAAGTTATTATCAATATACCTATAAGACAATCACACATATGTTTTATCCCTTCTCTCGAGATGTATATAAAACGTAGATTGAAATATCTATGCTAGCATCTCTACTCAACAATAGATATACAACTCCCAAATGCACCAAAGATCAAATATCCTCACAAATATCTACAAACCTCTCGATTCATGCAAATATTCATGTCAAGTACTCAAGATCTAATATTGAAGCTCATCTCTCGAATTATGGTCAAGATCTAGTAATATGCCCCTCCTTGCTTTTGTGTTATATGTATGACTAGTACTGTTATAACTTTCGAAACCCTAATGTGAATGTATGTAAATAGTGTGCTGGTTTGAGTCCTAGGCTGGTATATGTAGTCATCTTGTTTATTTGCAGACAGGGTTGACTGCCTTTTTCATTTAAATGGTAAACTCTTTATTGCTGCGTACATGAGTTATTTTGTTGTTGTCCGTTTTTAAATTTTCATAGGGAAAAGAAAAAAAAAAGATTTTTGCACGTTTTAAATAGTATTTGTGGTCGAGTTGTACTATTTAAATAGTTTCTAGTAGTAGTAATAAGGGTGGGCGTCACAGAGTGGTATTAGAGCTCGGCTACAGGTTCTGACCAGATGGCTGAATGGTTGGGGCCTCGTTAAAACCTTCCAAGGTAAAACCCACCCTTGTGGGAAAAACCCTTGGAAGGAAAAAGAGTACCCCCCATGAGAGAATGCGTCAAGAGAGCAGAAGAAACCAGAAGACGATACGCGCTAGCTAACAAACCTATAGTTAGATTGGCCAATATAATCCTGAGTAAGAGACGAGATAATGGCCGCGGGAGGCACCCCCAAATGATGTGCGACGTCTTGCTAAGAATATTCGCTGCCCGGTTGCCTTCCCTAATGATGTGCGAGACCACCAAATTCATCTGAGAAAGAAGGTGCAGAGCGTATCGCCACATGCTCAGATGGCGCCAAGGAACCCCTGTAGATCGCTTCTGCAACAACTCCACCACATAGACCGAGTCCGACTCTAGCTATAGTTGATTCCAGCCCTTCGCAAAAGCGTAATGAATGGCCTGCATGGCCGCCATTAACTCCGCCTCGAAAGCAAAACCCATACCACATCGTTCCACAAAGCACCCACGAAAGAACCCTCTGCAGTTACGAAAAACTCCGGAAGCTGTGAGACGCCCAGGCACCCTCGTGGCTCTGCGGTCTGTGTTAACTTTGATCCAGCCCGGCAAGGGTTTTACGCAAGTAATGCTTAAGCACAATCTTTGGGGGCTGTCTTGGCGCCCGGGAACCCGAAGTCTCGCGGAGAATGAAAAGGTCCTGTTGATCATTATGCATGCAACCTTGGTCCAAGGAGGACAACTCAAAAATTAGAACACGAAGGTGTAGGATGGCCGCCTCCAGTGTCCAGTTCTTGTGATTGAAGGTCAAGTCATTTCTGATTTTCCAGATGAGCCAAATACCGGATAAAACTACAATTCACCAAAGAAAGGCCACCTGCTCACTGAAATGAAAACTCATTAAACGCACCAGGAATTCATTGATGCTATAAGTCCTAAAATAATGGATATCAAAAGATTCAAAAATCCACTGTGAGAGGGTCCCTGCAAATACACATGAGACAAACAAATGATCAACAGATTCCACGTCAGCACAACAAAGACCATAAACCGAGGGGCCTGTGAAGGAACCCTGTGATTGCAGAACATCCAATGCCACAAGTCGATTATGGATGGCGCGCCATGCCACAATCAAACGTCTTACCGGAGTGTGAGGTGACCAAATCCAGGAACCCCATTGGACCACAGGGGAGTGAGGGCGCAGATAGGTGTAAGCCGACTTCGAAGTGATAATCCCATCATTAGAATGTATCCAAGCCCGCGTATCCGACAATGCCGGAGCGATGGGGACTCTAACAATATCCCGGACCATATCCAAATATTTCTCTATGAACGAGAAAGTGAAGTGCTAAGTCCCGTCATAAAAGTAATCCGAAATGCGATGCCGAAATAAATGCATGTACTCCTGCGGAATTCCAATCCTATCGGCAATGGTGTAACCCAGCCAATTGTCCAGCCAGAATAAAATGTCTGAATTGCATCCGAGGATCCAGCGGCAGCTCTCCAAGAATCCCGAGATCCCAGGCCGAATCCCTCTCTAGATGGAAGAGGGGATGAACGAACGGCGTGGAGATCCATCTGAAGCCAAAAAGCGCTTTCTGTGAGTGTCGTAAACCAAAGAGTTTGAAGTCATAATCTTCCAACCCATCTTCATAAGGAAAGCATTGTTGGCGACAACGATGGAGCGGACGCCCAAGCCTCCTTCCGCCCGGGGCATACAACAACGACTCCAGTTAACCACCACTGACCCTTTAGAGTTCACATTTCCAGTCCATATGAAATTACACATGGCCTTTTCCATTTTCCGCAACAATGTTTTAGGCCACTAGTAAACCATCATCGTATGCACAAAGGAACTGGTAATTACCGAATTCACCAAACAACGCGGCCAGCAATAGACAGAGAAGTCCCTTTCCACCTTCTGAACTTGAAAATAATCTTATCGAAAACCGGTTGTAAATCAGCCACTTTAGGCGCACCCTTGAAGATGGGGGCGCCTAGATAGACCGCAGGGAAAGTGCCCATATGCATCCCTGTAATCGTCTGAATACGTCCTCGCACATAATTGGAAACCCGGCTGCCAAAATAAGCTTTAGATTTGTTAGGATTGAAAATCTGACCCGAAATGTCCGCGTAGAGATTGAGCATCTGAATAATAATATGTGCATTGCTCGTGGAGGCCCCACACATAATCACAATATCATCCGCATACATAATAGACGAGGGGAAAACCACCTGCTTAGGCGCCCGGAAAGGCTGAAGCTGATTTTTGTTGACCGTCTCCTCAACCAATCTACTCAGAACGTGTTCCGCGATGCAAAAGAGCAGAGGTGATAACGGATCCCCCTGTCTAACCCCTCGAAAGCAAGAGAAGTAACCCACAGTTGACCCATTCAGAAGGACTGAAATTCTGGAAGATTGAAGGATAATCTCAATCCAGTGAACGAACACCTCAGAGAAACCAAAGCAACGTAAAACGTGTATAAAAAAACCCCAATTAACCGTATCAAATACCTTGCGGATATCAATCTTTAAAATCATATTGGCATCATTCTATCCCTGCAAAATATTGAACCCTTCCGAAAGCAAAGCAATACGATCGTGAAATCTTTTGCCCGGGATAAATCAAACCGAGTAGGAGACAAGTAAGAAGAAACGATAGAGCCCAGATGGGTCGCCAAAATCTTGGTGATAATCTTAAAAAGAAAATTGCTCATCACGATCGGCCTAAAGTCCTCCACCGCATTAGCCTCTTTAGTCTTTGGGATGAGTGCCATAAAACTGGCATTCAATCCCGCCAGAAAGGACGCCGTGACGAAAAAGTAACGGACTGCTGCCACCACCTCATCTGAAACAATGTCCCAAAAGTGTTGATAGAATCTCCCACTGAAACCGTCCGGGCCCAGAGCACTTTCCAAACCCATATCAAACGCCGCCTCTTTAACCTCGGACGCCGAAGGAATAGCCGTCAAAAGTGCATTATCAACCGTGCTAACTGTAGGGGAAATAAGTTGGTCGACCAAAGTGTAATCCAAACCGGTTTGCCCTGTGTCTGCGAAAAGGTCTGTATAGAAGGAAATGATATGATTCCCAAGAACCACCGGATCATCTGTGTAACTACCATCAACCATCAAACCCCATATCCCTGAGCGTCCATTTCGAATCTGGCAACGACGATGGAAAAATGCCGTGTTGCGGTCCCCATCCTTTAACCAAGCTGAGCTGCTTTCTGCTGAAGAAAATCGGACTGCATAAGCAACGTGCGAGACAACGCGCTCTACGCCTCAAATTCCATATCCCTGCGTGCCTCACTGAGACCCTCGGATTCAATATCTTCTTGAATCTGACGGACCCTTTCCATCTGATAGTCCACCTGACGATTAACATCCCCAAATACTTCCTTATTCCAAACCTTAATCGTCTGTCGCAACCTCTTGAGTTTCCACATGATGCGTTGCAATGGATTAGGCGACATGCGCTGAAAAGGAAAAGGAGACAGACCCCTGCTAATGGAAGAAGAACAAGAAACCAAAATAGGATGGTGATCGGATCTAATGCACGGAAGAACTAAACCCTTAACAACTTGCCAAAAAGAGAAAAACTGACCGATTGCTAGGGCTCGATCCAACTTAGCTTGAAGGAGAGATAGAGGCCTTCGGGGGGAGAACCAAGTAAATGAATTCCCCGTAGTCGGCACCGCAAATAATCCTGGAATCTCCAAGAAGTCCCTGAAGTCCTGACAAGAAGCATGGGATAAAGTACCACTGCCAGAACGCTCATGATGTCCCAACACAGCATTGAAATCCCCAATAAGCAGCAGATCAGTAAGACCCAAATTCCTCAGATCCAACCAAAGGGCATGACGAGCAACATGATCACACAAACCATGAGCAAAGCCAACATGGAAAACCATAAAACCAAATTGAACTTGCAAAATAAGACATTGAGAAGAAGACCAAACCTGATTTTGGACTGAAATACTCGCATCGCATAGGACCCAAATATCCGTGCGCCCGTTCGCTCGGAAACTCTGAGTAACGAACCTGAGACCCAAGCTACTCCAGTAAGAATCCGAAATATAAGAAATGTCCACCTTAGGTTCGCAAATGGCTAAAATAGAAGGTTTATGTTTTTGACATAAAGCCTTAAGAACATTACGAGATGCAATGTTCCCAATCCCCCGGATATTCCAGAAGATGCAATTCATTGAGACGATGGGGGAAGTGGCGCCCGTGTCGGTCGCACGGTAAAAACAGGCATGTGGTGCATTGTGGAGTCTGACAATTGAGAGTTACCCACTTCATCTGCATAATCTGCCCATCTCTTGGAGGTTGCAAAGTCCATTTCATGTGGCTCTGGGTGCTCTGGTTCGATAGTAATGACATGGACTGGGGGCAACGGACCCGACGTAACACTCCAGAGAATTCTAGATTTAGCCGAGTCCAAGGAGTTGTCCCGGAAAGCACGGCTAAGATCTCAAATAGGCTTCCCCAAAGGATACTGAACCATAATAGACATAATGGTGGAGACCGTGCCGGTGTTGGAAGTAGTAGCCTTGGGAGATGACTCCTATTTGGATAATCGGCTTGGAAATCGTGGATTGCCGATCCTCGGGAGTCGTCACGAACTAAGAGCCGCAAAGGTGTTACCAAGGTGGATATCCGTAGAGCAAGTGACTATTGCGCGGGTAGGAGATACTGCACGCATAGCCGAACCCGTATTTCCCATTGAGTCATCAATGGCCTTGCCCTTGTCCTGCTGCACAGGATGATAAACTTTACGAACCCTGGAGCGCCCTCGCTGCACTTAATTAGGGCGAGTAGCTAGTGCCCGGGAACGTCCCTGGACAGGTGATGCACGCCTTTCTGTAGCCGAAGTGCCCACATTGTTAAGACGACAAGAAGTAGTCGAATGTCCCGTAACGCTACACCTCGAACAAAACTCAGGGAGTTTCTCATAACTGAATGACACAAAGGAGCACTGGCCAGTGCGTTCCACCATGATGTGGTCCTCCAACGGCTTTGAAAGATCAATGTCCACCAATACCCGAACGAAGTAACCCAGAGAACCATCAAGTGTGAGCGATCAATTTGTTGGGGATTTCGAGAGAAAGCACTTGGCAATCCCCAGGATGGTATTGGGGTCCCAATATTCCAAACTGAGCTCGAAGATTCGTACCCAAATGCTGGCCACAGAGGTTTGCACCTTGTAAGGGTTGAAATCCGGCACCCATGGAGATAGACGAATAGTCCCCGAGTTGAGCGTCTAGTTGGTACGTTGCTGAGCTCAAGATCGATCCTGCGCATTAAACAACTTGACACAAAAATATCTCTTGCCTAAGGGAATTAATTTCCAATCGTTTTTGATACCCCATAAATCGGATAGGCGTTTATGCAATAGCATAGTCGCCCATGGCTTGTTACCTTTTCCCAAGATACACCTTCCAATTAAAGAATAAGAAAATTCTGCAAGGCGTTGTTGGTAAACATTTTCATCTATAGTAACCGAATAGTAATCCCCTTTCCTAACAGGTTTAGGGATAGAATGCATTTTACCAGAAACCATATGGTTAAGTGAAGCAATATTACCTGAGGCCTGAGGAGAAGCAGAATTTAAAGGATGGGGATTTCCCGAAACCACCTTTGCGAAGGAGTTAATCATGTTAACTGGAGGGCCAGTGTTATGAGCCGAATGTCTAGGAATCGATGAATGCTAGGACCCATGATGGCGGAGCTTCCAGCATGTTGAGAATAATCTGTGGGGGGGCACTCTGTCGTGTGGCGCTGGGAATGGCTGAGATTGGCCCAGGGGTCATCACCCCCCTGGGTGAGGGCTGCCTTAGTGGAAAGGGTAGCCACCGGCCCCTCATGAAGCCCCTTAGAGGGGCCTGCCCCCCCATGGCAATAGGTGGCCCCAAAGAGGGGCCGCTGCGCCGTGGGCATGATGGGCGCCCCCGACTTCTTCCCCATGCGCATGAGATACATGCGTGCCCTACAAGTAATATTCAGATGGGACAAGTCCAGCTGTGTGATTACAGGGAGCTGTAGACGATCGTGGGATGCCCTTGGAGGGGATGAAGTCGAACGGGATGCCAAAGGCGGAGAGAGAGATACGCCTCCCGTTGCCGACATGATCGGAGCTGCGCGTAGCGGATGGGGCATGGGCCTGGGGAGAAATCTCTGAAACCCTAGTAACATTGATAATCGATGGGGCATAAATAGCAGAACCAGACTTCATCGTCATATCCCTAATTTCAATTTCGAATAAAAGAAAAGAAAAACACGTGTGTGGCAATATATAATGATTGATGATATAATCATAAGATTTGACTACATAGGCTGGTTAATTTGTAGAATAGAAGGATTATGATTATAATGGGATATGTTAATTTTAGTAAAATAAGACGATTTGAACCATATTCAATTCTTAATTATCCTGGGGAAGAATACATATTTGTAAAGGTTATAAATTATTCACGCATGACATCATTGGTGTTAAATATTTAATTCCAAATTGGTTATGCATTTTATATAATAGGGGGGAGTCACGATAGAGGAGCAAACAAGGCCAACTAGACGAAAACATCGGGACAAGAACATCACTTGTGAGTATAATCTTTTAACTTGTTATTTGACCTGTATGACTATAGAAATGATATGTTCAAATGAATTGCTATCGTAATCTAAAACCTTGCATTTTAATTATTATAGTTAATTATTCGTAAACATAATTACACGCATGTTTATATTTTTAGGAAAATGATACGTGAATTAGTTAAATAGAATGACTAAAAGCATACGTGTTAGAGTATCAAATATTAAGAATTCTATATAAATATATATAGAATAGATTGTAATCAATATCATAAGTCTATAAAGTTAATATTAGTGTTTTTGTACACATTATAAGATAAATTATGAGCAAACTGTTTATCTATGTTAATTGTACATATATATAATATATATATATACACACACGTAATATATATATATATATATATATATATATTATGCTTATATGTAATCATATACTAATAGGTGATGAATACCAAATTTATATGTCATCATTTTATTTTGCCAACTAATTAAAAACACATATATAAATATGGATACATGTGTCGGTACTTGGAAATAGGAAAACATGCAGATTTCATATATATATATGTGTGTGTGTGTGTGTGAGAGTAATAAAAGGTAAGAAATAGATACATATATTAAAATATTATATGGGCACACTTTGTCACACATATATGATAAAGCTGAACTAATTAATATGTGTATATATGTATATTAAACACACGTGTACAGCTCCCATATATCCTATCCATATAGATAACTCTTACATATTTAACAAATAGGCATTTTATACATATACTAAGGTATTATAATATAATAGGTATATATATAGTTAACCGTCTTTATTTCATAGGGGGTGAGTAATTTTCTACTTGAGATTAACCTCAAACTAGTGGAGAAACCAAAATCATCCATACCCAAATTGAGTGCTTAGTGGACAAAAGGGTTTATACTTCAAAATAGCAGGTGAATTTTCTACATGAAATTATAAATGGGGTTAATATATTTCCTATGTTTCCTTATTTATGCTAATAGGCTTGAATTTAGAAGACGTTATCAAATCCATTGCTAATGAAGTTAATATTAGGAGATGGAACTGTTAATATAGTAGGAGTAAGATATTATCTTTTCATTTGATGAATCAATAGCTAAATTGCAGTAGAAATTAGAGAAATGAAAAGGCATCAGGTTTTTATCAGTTGAGTCTTATTGATACTTCATTTATTTATTGAGGATTGAATTAATAAAATATAAAAAAATAAGAAGGGTAAAAGTTTAAATTTGTTAATTGATTTACCTTTGCTTTAATTACTGACTAGAGTGTGAATTAATAATAATAATAATAATAGTAAATAAAATGAAATAGAAATACATGAGATAATTAATTTATAAGTGAATATGTATATTTCTATTTTGAGCTCAAATTAGGTAATAGGATTAATTATAATGAGACATGTATTTTATTGAGTTAAAAATCATACATGCATATGTTATGAATTATACACGATGTCATTAGTATTAAATACATTATTTGAATCTCTTTTTACGTGTATTCGGTAAGTTAATAGGTCAAAACCCCGACAAAGGAGTAAATAAGGCCAACTAGACAAAGTCATCGAGATAATAACACCACTGGTGAGTATAATCTTTTAGCTCACTCGTACACTTGAAATGACCCATTCTCTCTATAGTTGACTTTGCACTATGCCCGTTGACCACCATTTTCCGGCCACTCCAACGCCGGATTCTTACCTGAAAATGTAATTCCCCCTCGGCCGACTTCAACCACGCTCACCAAGACCGGAAATAGTGCGGAAACGTCGTCGATTTTGGCCGGCAAAAAACCGTGATTCGCGCACATTTTCAGCGAAAATTTCGAACCTTCACCGGCGCCAATTCCGACCACCAAAATGGACGTGCCACCCCAGGTTTTGCTCGGCTCCTCATGGGCTTTCATGCCCAGTCATCAATTTGGACTTTCGATTCGTCTCCGGCAACAATCAACGCTCTTCCAAAAAACCCAAACTTTCAATCAATCTCTAATTCCGACTCAATAAGTATCCAATCACAAAATTGACTCTACCATCTTCTAATTCACTCCAAGGCGCACAAATTCCACCCCAAATCGACCAAATTGTGCCCGAATCAAAAACCCAAATTGGGGATCAGAAAATCAATTTAGGACTTTGGATGCCCGATTGACCACCAAAAACGCCGATTTGGACTTTGTCAAAGAAGGAAATATTGCTCAGGAGGTCGAAACGAGTGGACCTAGCCCATCCAATTATAGTGACGCCACCGCTCCGGCAGATCACTATTCATCGCCGGTCGGGCCCTTGCGCATCCGTATGCTGCCACAACTTCTTCTTTTCCTCCATTTTCATTTTCCACTGCCCTCATTCAACCCCGGTACTTGCTTACATCCAAGATCGGCCCACAAATTTCTATTCGCCCGAGCATCACTAATGCGTTGGGACTCGCTCGAGAATCGGTTTATCTCAAGGTGCGGCAAACTCCGGCCTCCACTCCTAAATGTCCTACACAACGAGTCGATCACGGGTCCAAGGTCACAGATTATCATCTGCATGCCAATATGGTCTCTGGCAACTCTTCCCCACATGGCGTTCATGACGTTCTATCCTCTGATCACCCACAAGTCCATGCATACTTGCAACATTCGGCTCCGGGCCAAACTCATACCCACGTGTGGAAACAACCTTTGCGCAAATGGTTTCTGGTAAATCCTCGACATTGCATCTCCTCGGCATGGCCCCAGGTAACCTCCATCTTTTGCTAAAATTGTTTTTTGGTCCTCTAATCCTATCCCCGAGCCCATTAAAAAGGTGAATATTATTCGTGGTTATGGATGAAAATGTTTATCAACAACGACTTGCTGAATTTCGATATGCTTTAATTGGTCGTGTTATGCTCAGCAAAGGTAATAAACCGTGGCCAATTATGCCTCTTCATAAACGGCTTTCTGAATTATGGGGTGTTAAAAATGATTGGAAGTTGATACCGTTGGGTAAAGGTTATACGTGTTAAATTTAACAACACTTCGATCGTTCCGTGCTCAGCGGGCTACTTGGTCTCTCAATCCTGGTTCCATCCGTTTATCTCCTGGGTTCCATTTCAACCCCTACAAGGTTAATACTTGACGGCTACGTTTGGGTGAGAATATTTGAGTTGAGTATCGAATACCGGGACCCGATTACATTATGGGATTGGCGAGGCCATTGCTTTTGATTCAAGTTGATGAGCGGTCTCTGGATGGTTCTCTTGGACATTTTGTCCGCGTTTTGGTTGATGTGGACCTTACTAAACCTCTACGAGGATCATATTATGGTTGAAAGAAAGGGTGTTTTGTTCGTTTGTTTCTATCGGGTATGAAAAGCTTCCTTTATTTTGTGGAACTGTGGTATTACGGGACATTGGCTGCGTCTTGCCAGCGATTAGGAAATAATGTCAATTTGCGGGGAGCCACGGGGGCGACCCACTCCTCAACGTGGTCGCTCCCGAACTCGTCAGGAGTTTATCGTCCGGCTCATAACCCATCGGATAAGGGAAGCGTGGATAACTTAGTGGATAATAAGACTTTGTCTATGCGCCCGAGCTCCCCTTCTTGTGCCATCGTTACGTTTCCTCGGATATTACTCCGGATAATACTTTTTTACGCTTTGGACTCGAGGATCCTTCTATTCATACGCCCGGATGATATGCCACCTCCGGTGGTTAAGCGTACATCTGTCCCCAAACCTCCGGTTCTTAGCGGTGACCAATCATTTTCGCCTCGATATTCATCATAGGCCTATCACGGTGCGATACCCATTGGAAAAACCCGTTCGTCCGTTGTATAGGGCTATCGTGCTAAATCTGTTGATGCAAACATAAGGCTACTTCAATCGGTAACGCAGGGTAACAAGCCATCTGTTCATCAATTGGAGATTGAAGATGATGAACATGGATCTAAAAATTTAAACAAGGCTGCCCGGAAATGTTGGGCTGATTATGTGGATGATGATAATATTTTCGGGGTTGATACATCTGCGCCCACACACTCGGATCTCTACTCGGATCACCTCACGATCCTTCCCAATGAATTGCTTCTATTGGAACATTCGGGATTGGTAACATTAGCCATGATATTCTTAGAAGCTATGTAATAATCACAAACCTTCTTTGGTTGCTATTGCGAGAACCTAAAGTTGACTTGCATTCTATCTACGATTCTTATTGGGCGAGTCTTGGTTTTACGGTTTGTGGCTCGAGAACTTTCGGGTATCGGGAAGTCGGATATACGGATCTTGAGACGGTCGGATATAACGATTCTTCGAGGTTTTTATTTCGACCAATGTATTGTTCTTAAGGTCCAATTCTCCAATTACATCTTTCATGTGGGGTTTGTTCATGCTATATGCAATCACGTGATTCGTAGACAACTTTGGTCGGATATTATTTCTGCGGGTTGTGATGATCGGTTTTGATGGGGGACTTTAATGCTATTCTCGGGAACCATGAGCGACGGTCGGGGTCGCCTTGATGGCGTCTTGCCAGGATTTTCGGGATTTTTATGACAATGCGGGGTTGATGGCTATCCCCACGATAAGGACTTCTTTACTTGGTGCGGCACGCGTCCTCATCGAGACTCTCATTCAAGCTCGGCTTGGCCGTGTTATAGCTAGTCCTAGGTTTGTTAATCTTTGCGAGAGGACTAAGGCTTTTGTTCTCCTCGCACTTGCTCGGACCATCATCCTCTTTTGCTTTCGTGTGAGACTTCGGCTCATAAGGGCCCATCTCCTTTTCGTTTTCAACGTATGTGGACTAAACATCCTGGTTTTCAATCGGTTGTTACTTCTTCTTGGGAATCAAATTGCGCGATCACTAACCCTTTGATTCGATTGATGATAAAATTGAAAAGGTGCGCCTGTGCCGTTCTTGGAATCGAGAGGTTTTTGGGGATGTCAATCGTGGGGTGGATGATAAATTAGATAAGTTGAGGCAGTTTGATCGGACATCGAGACTACGGGGTATAGTATAGCCCGTCGGGACCTGGAGCTTGAAGCCCAAAAGTCGCTTAATCAGCGTTGCTTCTACAATCTGAATTTCTTCGCGAGAAATCTCGGGCGCTTGGTTGGTTGATGGAGACCGCAACACTTCTTTTTTCCACCGTTGTTGTCGGTAAGGCCGCTCGGCCGGTATTCCGCGTCGATGATCAATGGTACGCTTTCCACGGACCCATCCCTCATCCATAGTCACATTATCGATTCTTCCAGGACTTATTCACGGCGCCTATTGGTCTATTCCGGATTTTTCTTCTATTGATCAAGCTATTAATCCGAGTGGTAATGGATGTGGAGAACAATTGCTTAACCTCTTCACCTATGGAATAAATATATATAGAATAGATTGTAATCAATATCGACTTTATGGTTCTCATTATAAAAGCAAAATGCGAATATTGTTGATAATTAGTGTTTTTGTAGCAATTTCATCTTCAAAATTATCACTAAGATAAATTACTCGGTTTGAGCAAACACAATTTGGTTTTATCTATTGATTTAATTGTCTTCATATATATATAATATGATCACGAAAATCGATATATACACACTGTTTGGGATTTTCTTTTATATATATATATATATTTGTTGCGTGGATATATTTAATCATATACTAATAGGTGATGAATACCAAATTTATATGTCATCATTTTATTTGCATTGCCAACTAATTAAAAACACATATATAAATATGGATACATGTGTTTCGGTACTTGGAAATAGGAAAACATGCAGATTTATTTTTATATGTGTGTGTGTGTGTGTGTGGTGTTAATAAAAGGTAAGAAATAGATATCATATATTAAAATATTATATGGGCAAACACTTTGTCACATAATATATGATAAAGCTGAACTAATTAATATGTGTATATATGTATATTAAACACACGTGTACAGCTCCCAAATATATCCTATCCATATAGATAACTCTTACATATTTAACAAATAGGCATTTTATACATATACTAAGGTATTATAATATAATAGGTATATATATAGTTAACCGTCTTTATTTCATAGGGGTGAGTAATTTTCTACTTGAGATTAACTTCAAACTAGTGGAGAAACCAAAATCATCCATACCCAAATTGAGTGCTTAGTGGACAAAAGGGTTTATACTTCAAAATAGCAGGTGAATTTTCTACATGAAATTATAAATGGGGTTAATATATTTCCTATGTTTCCTTATTTATGCTAATAGGCTTGAATTTAGAAGACGTTATCAAATCCATTGCATTAATGAAGTTAATATTAGGAGATGGAACTGTTAATATAGTAGGAGTAAGATATTATCTTTTCATTTGATGAATCAATAGCTAAATTGCAGTAGAAATTAGAGAAATGAAAAGGCATCAGGTTTTTATCAGTTGAGTCTTATTGATACTTCATTTTTTTATTTATTGAGGATTGAATTAATAAAATATAAAAAAAAATTTAATGGAATTTCAAGGGTAAAAATTTTTTTATGGCTTATTTGTTAATCTTTAATCACAAACATTGGACTACTTTGCGCTTGTTAATTGAGAGCCATGATTATTGAGTCGCTTCGCTTGACAAAGGGTGCATACGAGAATAGAGGAGGATCTTCTTTTGTGAATTAGTGGACGCCCTATAATGAATTAATAATAATAATAATAATAGTAAATAAAATGAAATAGAAATACATGAGATAATTAATTTATAAGTGAATATGTATATTTCTATTTTGAGCTCAAATTAGGTAATAGGATTAATTATAATGAGACATGTATTTTATTGAGTTAAAAATCATACATGCATATGTTATGAATTATACACGGTAAGTTCACGTTAGTATTAAATACATTATTTGAATCTCTCTATAGATTTTTAGTTAATTTGTGCTTTGTTGTTTTGGTTTTAATAGGTCAAAACTCTTTTCCTACTAAGGGACAAGGGTGGTTTTAAAGGAGGTTTTTAAATAAGGCCAACTAGACAAAGTCATCGAGATAATAAACCATTTATTAAAAAAAAAAAAGTATAATCTTTTAGCTTGTTATTTGACTTGTGTGATTACATGATTAATGTGTTGGAACGAATTCCTTACTTGTTTGGCTATAGTGATTAGAAGCTTATCGTGCTCTAACGTTAATTGTATGATTCTCTATGGTGATATTGTGATGAAATTGAAATATATGATCTCTATGTGATGCGATGGAAATGAAATTGAGATATGTGATTTCCACTGATATTATTGATATGGAAATGAGATATGCGGCCTCTACTAATATTATTGATATGAAAATAAAATATGTGATTACAGAAAATGCATTCATCCGAGATTAATGGATTCTGTTATGGTCGCTAATAACCTTGAATCATGTGTTACAGAATTACAGATATCCAGAAATTCTGGATTACAGAGTACCGTACGGCCACCCCGAGTTCATTGAACTCTATGTGAATCAAGAATTACAGAGTGTTATGGCCATCTTCGTGATCACGATTTATTCTTGGTATTAGCTGACCCATAACAGTAAAAGATATGATTAGGCACGTGCATTTATGTGTTTACAAATATTATGAACAACGAATGTGAAATGGTTGTGATAATATGCTTGTGTGATGTTAAATAACTTGTTATTAGATTATACTTGCTGAACTTGCAACTCACCAAATGCAATGTTGTCAATTTTTAGTTGTTGTAGATAAAAGTTGATCCGTGAGGTGTGACAGAAGTTTTAAAGCATGGATCAAAGGTCGGCCGGCTGGATTCCCATCCTTCTCCCTCAGCTCATCATTTGCATTTCGTATAGGGAATTTTATTTTTATCTGTATATAAAAGGGCATGGTGGATAAGGTTATGTAATATGGATAAATGCACATGTGTGAATAAGTGTTGCTAATTCGTTAAATTATTTTGAGTAAATGCTTCCGCTCATGCAGAAAAGGTTACAACTGATATTAACATCTTAATCTTATGTGCAATGCAGTTGTGCTACCTATGAACTATAGTCTTATACTATATAAATACGTGTTACAAGGGTAAGGGTGTTACAATTGCTTACTTGTTTGGCTATACTAATTAGATGTTTGTTGCACTCTAATGCGAATTGTATGATTCTCTTTGGTGGTATCGTGATGAAATCGAGATATATAATCTCTATGTGACAACATTGAAATGGAATTGAGATATGTGATCTCCACTAATGTTATTGAAATGGAATTGAGATATGCAATCTCTACTGATGTTATTGATACGAAAGTGAAATATGTGATTACATAAAATGCATTCATGAGAGATTAATGGATTCTGTTATGGCCGCTACTGACCTTGAATCATGTGTTATGGAATTACAGACATCCAGAAATTCTGGATTACAGAGTACCGTACGGTCACCCCGAGTTCACTGAACTCTACGTGAATTAAGAATTACAGAGTGTCATGGCCATCTTCGTGATCATGATTTATTTTCTTGGTATTAGTTGACCTATAACAGTAAAAATAATATGATCAAGCATATGCATTTATGAGTTTATGAATATTTTGAACAAAGAGTGTGAGATGGTTGTAATGATGTGCTCGTGTGATGTTAAATAACTTGTTATTGGATTATACTTGCTGAGTTTGCAACTCACCAAATGAAATACTGCCAATTTTTAGTTTTTGTAGATAAAAGTTGATCCGTGGAGTGTGACAGAAGTTTAAGGCATGGATCAAAGGTCAGCCGGCTGGATTCCAATCCTTCTCCCTCTGCTCATCATTTGCATTTCTTATAGGGAGTTTTGTTTTGATCTGTACATATAAGGGCACGATCGTTAAGTTCTTGTAATATGGATAAATGCACGTGTAAATAAGTGTTGTTAAATCTTTTTGAGTAAATTCTTCCGCCCATGCAAGAAGGGTTATAGTTTATGATTATCATGTTAATATCATGTGCATTGCAATTGTGCCGCTTATGAATTACAGTATTTTATGTTATATGTATATGTGTTATAAGGGTAAGGGTGTTACATGTTAGTTTGGTATCAGAGCCCGGATAGGGGTTCTTCTGTAGACCATTGCATGACATGTGCATTATCATTAAATGTTATACGAAAGTTACAATTTCTGTAATATTATAGGCAAAGGGTTGTGAGTCAAGAAGCACATGTACATAATGATGAGCAAAGTGTTCACGGAGGGGAAGGACCAGCCGAGCCAGAGTCACAATCATCTCATTCACCTCTGCATCATGTGCATGGAATACCTGATGATTGAAAGAATTAAACAAGCACAATTTCGTGATGATAAACTGACCAGTATTGCATCAAAAGTGAAACAAGAAAATAGTACATCCTTTGTTCTAAATAATGATGGTAGTTTGATGATCAACAATCGACTTTGTGTCCCCGAAGTTGATGGCTTAAGGCATGAGATAATGGAAGAAGCTCATACTGCACCTACGCCATGCACCCAAGTTGTACAAAAATGTATGAAACCTTAAAAAGCCATTATTGGTGGCATAGAATGAAGAAAAATGTAGCCAAGTACGTTTCAAATTGTTTAACTTGCCAGCAGATTAAAGCGGAATATCAAGCACCAGTGGGTAAATTGCATCCATTACCTATTCCTGTTTGGAAGTGGGAGCGTATTACTATGGATTTTCTTTATGGTCTGCCTATGACACCTAGGAAAAATGATGCAGTTTGGGGTATTCTTGACAGACTAACAAAGTCGGCACACTTTTTACCATTTAGATGGGGTTCTACTCTGCAAAATCTGGCAAAACGATATGTGAATGAGATTGTTAAACTACATGGTATACCCTTGTCTATTGTTTCAGATCGCTATCCTCGTTTTACGTCTAGATTTTGGGGTAGCTTACAACAAGCATTAGGTACTAAGTTACATTTTAGTACATCATTTCATCCACAGACAGATGGACAGTCAGAGAGGACTATTCAAACTCTAGAGGATATGCTTCGGGCATGTGTTCTCGAATTCAAAGGTTCTTGGGATGAATACATTGCATTGATGGAATTTGCATATAATAATCAACACCATATCAGCATTGGTATAACACCTTATGAAGCATTATATGGTATGAAATGCAGGAGTCTAGTATGTTGGGATGAAGAGGGAATACGATTACTGGAAGATCCATACCTGAATCAGGACACAGTTGAAAAAGTGAAAATAGTTAAAAGTCAATTAAAAGCAGCTCAGGATAGGCAAAAGAGTTATATTGATCAACATAGGCGGAAAATAGAATATGAAGTTGGTGAGAAAGTATTTCTCCATATTTCCCCTTGGAAGGGTATTCTCAGATTTGGAAAGAAAGGTAAATTGAGTCCTCATTATATCGGCCCATACGAAATACTTGAAAAAGTGGGACCATTAGCTTATAGGTTTGCCTTACCACCTGGATTGTCTCATATTCCTAATGTGTTCCATGCTAGAATGCTTCGTTGATACAGATCATACCCATCATATATTCTTCAAGATGAACCCGTAGAAATTGCTGATAATTTGAGTTATGTTGAAGAACCAGTTGAAATAATCAGGTACAAAGAAAACCAACTTAGAAACAAAGTTATTCAATTGGTAAAAGTGTTATGGAAAAATCATTCTAGAGAAGAAACTACTTGGGAAATAGAACAACACATGAAGGAACAATATCCATGGTTATTTACCGATACATGTACAAATTTCGAGGACGAAATTTTTAAGGGGGGAAGAATTATCATAACCCAAAACTTTGAATTTTAATTATCATGACTAAATCATTCATTAGCATAAGTACATGCATTTAAATATTTGATATTTAAATTAGAATGGAAGTAAGATCAAGAAATTTTTGGTTGTGGCTTAATTATATTGAGTATCCATATATTTATTATCTTTAGGTTACACATAATAAACTTGTAGGTAAAGAGTGCTTTTAATTAAATAAAAAATTATATTTTCATAAGAGATTAATATAAGCTAATCATAAGTAGAAAATGAAACGGGTACTTGAAAATAAATTCCAACTAACTAATTATATCACAATTCACAAGTCACACATACTACTATATATATAATGTATATTGTAATTGATATATTATATATGCATGGGGTTGTGACGTGTAATTGATATCAAAATGTGTGTGTCCCATATTGTATAATATATGGTTTGTCTTCACCACTCCACTTATTCCAATTAGTTAAAAGGTTCATATTATCATGTATGTAATAGATATTTAAAAAGCCCACACATGCCACTTGGTTAGATAAATATACTACATCACCCTCCACCACCTCATTACACTAAAGGATAAACACATGTGTATTGTGTTTTCTCATTTAGCTAAGCACAAAAACACTTCTCAACTGAAAGAAAAACACAAAAAAATGCAGACACATGAGGAGTGTCATTGGTAAGGTTTCAGTGAAATATTTTACTATGTTTGTTCTTAATCATTATAAATTCCTGCGTTAATTGAAATTTAAAATTTAGCTTTCAAATGAGAAAAGCTATGTATGCAGCTTATATAAATTTTATTAGCAAGAAACTAATTATAGGAAATTTACATATATTTGGTATGAACCTATAGCAAAGAAAAAAAGGTAGTCATCAGGTTAGCTTTAGGAACTTAATTAATTGATACGTAAAGAAGTGATTTTAGTTAGCCTTATATAATAACCAACAGTCTGGCTAATTTTTTTGAATTAACTTCCGTGACCTGTATCGATGAACTGGATTGAAGTTCTTATTTTCGGTTAGAATTGTCTGGGTCAATATGTTTTTCCATAAATTTTAGCTAGTTTTGTCATCCTAATGAGATATGGTTAATCAAATGATGATTTCAGTCTAGGTTGGTGCTAATTGTAGAGGACCAAGTTTACACATATTGAATAGTATTAGAGTTTCAAGAAAATCGATATCTACAGGTATAATTGTAGGTGTGTAGAAGATTTGAATTTCAATCAAGGAGCTAAAATTATTTTTTATATATATATATATATATATATATATATTGCTCAGTGAAAATTTTAGAGAGAATAAAATATAAATGAAATCTATGAAAAGATAGTATTTATAAGTGGTTGCAAAGATATTTCTCTTGTTTAATTAGTTACCACGATAGAATTAGTTCATATCCCTAATTTCAATTTCGAATAAAAGAAAAGGAAAACACGTGTATAACTATATTTAATGATTGATGATATGATCATAAGACTTGACTACATGGGCTGGTTAATTTGTAGAATAGAAAGGTTATTATAATGGGATATGTTAATTTTAATAAAATAAGACGGTTTGAACCATATTCAATACTTAATTATACTGGGGAAGAATGCATATTTGTAAAGGCCACAAATTATACACGCATGACATCATTAGTGTTAAATAATTAATTTCAAATTGGTTATGCATTTTTATATAATAGGGGGAGTCACGATAGAGTAGCAAACAAGGCCAACTAGACGAAAACATCAGAATAAGAACTTCACTTGTGAGTATAAAATCTTTTAACTTGTTATTTGACCTGTATGTTTATAGAAATGATATGTTCGAATGAATGGCTTACTTGTTTGGCTATAGTAATTAGAAGTTTATTGCGCTCTAATGTGAATTTTTGATTCTCTTTGGTGATATCGTGATGAAATCGAGATAAATGATCTCTATGTGACAACATTGAAATGGAATTGAGATATGCGATCTCTACTGATGTTATTGATACGGAAGTGAAATATGTGATTACTGAAAATGCATTCAAGAGAGATTAATGGATTCTGTTAAGATCTTGGATCTGGTCATCTCATATTCCTGAGAGGCGCACGATCATGGTCTGGCGGGCTATCTACGGACGTCTGACTGTTATGGACGTCTGCCGCCACAGAGGATTCATTGGTCCTACTGCATGTAGCCTATGTTATTCTCACTCAGAATCGATTGATCTCATTTTTGTTTCTTGTGATTTTGCAGGAGCTCTTTGGGACTGGATTGTTGTATCATTTGCCGTGAATTTTCGCACTGTCTATAGCTTCAATTAATTACTGGTTCATCTAATGGAATTTCATTTCAGTGCGCAGATTGAGTTTCTATGGAGGGTGGCGACCGTCTCTTGTATTTGGCTTTTATGGCACATCAGAAATGACATAATTTTTAATGACAAGAAATGGTCTACGGATGCGGTGTTTGTTCAATTGAGATCAATCATTATCGAGTCTGCTTTGTTAGACAAAGGGAGCATGCAGAATACCCAGGAGGATTTACTTTGTCTTCACAGATTAAAGGTTCGGGGCCGTCCACCTAAGGATCCTCGTATTATCCTAGTGCCTTGGTCTCTTCCCCTTCCTGGCTGGATCAAAGTTAATACAAATGGTTGCGCGACTGGAGCACCTGGACGCATTACGGCGGCGGTGGTTTACCGCACTTATCGGGGTTTCTTTTGTGGATGTTTGGACGAGTGCAGTATAGATTTGTTAGTTAGTATGTTGAGTTCGATACTTTTTGATCTGATTGTATGGCTTTCTCTTTCTCGCCGGGGTACTCTTTTCCTACTAAGGGTTTCTCCCACAAGGGTGGGTTTACCTTAGTAGGTTTTTAACGAGGCCCCAAACATTGCGCACCAGGTCGCTTTCCTTTGGCGTGTGGCAATATTATCCTGCATCTGGCTTATTTGGCACATCCGTAATGAGCTGATTTTCCATAACAAAATCTGGACTCCGGAGGCGGCACTCATTCACCTACAGGTACTCATTGTTGAATCAGCATCTTTGGACCGAGGATGCATGAATAATGATCAGTAGGACCTCTTTATCCTGCGTGGTTTAAGAGTTCCCGGATGGGGTAGGCATGCTCCGAGGATTGTGGAGGTCCATTGGCAAAAACCTCTCCCGGGTTGGATCAAGGTTAACACGGATGGCAGCGCTTCAGGGGCGCCGGGCAATCTAACAGCCTCCGGTGTCTTCCGGAATTGTAGAGGATTCTTTCGCGGATGCTTTGCCCATCACTGTGGTTCAGGGTACGCATTTGAAGCTGAATTGGTTGCAGCAATGTGGGCGATTCATTACGCATTTGCAAAAGGATGGATGCAACTTTGGCTGGAATCGGATTCGATGTATGTGGTGAACCTGCTGGAGAAGAGAACGATGGAGGTCCCATGGCGCCATCTTAGTCATTGGCGCCAAACCTTGCATCTACTCAGTGGCATTGATCTTGTAGTCTCTCATATCTTTCGCGAAGGCAATCGGGTGGCAGACATGCTGAGCAAGAAGACGGAGAGTGGCGCCTGGTGGGGCGTCCCGCCCACAGACCTTCTTCACTACCTCACTGATGATTATGTTGGCCAATCCACCTATAGGTTTGTTACTTAATGCGCCACCGCTTCAGGTTTCTTTTTTTAGGCGCCTTTTTTTTCTTGGGGGGTACTCTTTTTCCTTCCAAGGGTTTTAACCACAAGGGTGGGTTTTACCTTGGAAGGTTTTAACGAGGCCCCAACCATTCAGCCATTTGGTCGGCTTGTGACCACTTCGTTTTGGTTGTTGACATCATTTCCAGGCTTACATTTGGTTACCTGATCTGCCTGTGATCAGGATTACTCTTTTTTTATTTTTTATATATATATTCGCACTTATTCAAAAAAACCTGGTCGGCTTGTGACCGGGACTTTTTCTCTTCTTTTATATTATATCGGTATTTATTAAAAAAAATAGATTCTGTTATGGCCGCTACTGACCTTGAATCATGTGTCATGGAATTACGGACATCCAGAAATTTTGAATTACAGAGTACCATGCGGCCACCCTGAGTTCGCTGAACTCTACGTGAATTAAGAATTACAGAGTGTCATGGCCATCTTCGTGATCACAATTTCTTCTTGGTATTAGCTGGCCCATAATAGTAAAAGAATATGATAAAGCATATGCATTTATGTGTTTATGAATATTTTGAACAAAGAGTGTGAGATGGTTGTAATGATGTGCTCGTGTGATGTTAAATAACTTGTTATTGGATTATACTTGCTGAGTTTGCAACTCACCGAAAGCAATGTTGCCAATTTTTAGTTGATGTAGATAAAAATTGATCTGTGCAGTGTGACAGAAGTTTAAGGCATGGATCAAACGTCGGCCGGCTGGATTCCTGTCCTTCTCCCTCAGCTCATCATTTGCATTTCATATAGGGAGTTTTGTTTTGATCTGTACATATAAGGGCTCGATCGTTGAGGTCTTGTAACACGTGTAAATAAGCATTGTTAAATCTTTTTGAGTAAATGCTTCTGCCCATGCAAGAAGGGTTACAGTTCATGATTATCATGTTAATATCATGTCCATTGGAACCGTGCCGCTTATGAATTAAAGTATTTTATGCTATATGTATACGTGTTATAAGGGTAAGGGTGTTACATGTTAGTTTGGTATCAGAGCCTGCGTAGGGGTTCTGTAGACCATTGTATGACATGTGCATTATCATTAAATGTTATACGAAAGTTACAATTTTTGTCATATTATAGGCAAAGGGTTGTGAGTCAAGAAGCACATGTACATAATGATGAGCAAAGTGTTCACGGAGGGGAAGGAGCAGCCGAGCTAGAGTCCCAATCATCTCATTCACCTTTGCAGCATGTGCATGGAATACCTGCTCATTTTGGGTATCCACTTTATCCATTGGGAAATCCCCCTGAACCACGGGAACGAAAGTATGATAAACTTATAAAAATGGGAGCTGTTGATTTTGTGAGTTCTACTGATCCAGTAGAGGCAGAAACATGATTGAAACGAATGGAAAGGGTTATGAATTTGATGAAATGTACTTCTAAAGAAAAGTTTGATTATGCAGTATCACTACGTCAGGGAAATGCATATGAATTGTGGGAATACCTCATAGTACTGTTCAGCCACCTGTATTGACCAGAGATGATTTTCTAAGAGAATTTCATGATACACACTTGCCAGAGTTTTATAGGGATCATAAAGAAAAAGTGTTTCTTGAACTTAAATAGGGAAGTCGATCCGTTGCTGAGTATGAAGTACTGTTTCTCAGCTTTCTCATTATGCCCCACATATGGTAGCCACAAAAAAGAAGAATTGTACTAGATTTGAGTCTGGACTTCGATTTGCTATTCAAAACTGTATTAAACCAATAGATTTGGAGTCCTATAGTAAGTTGAAAGTTGCAGCAATACGTGCTGAGAAATTGGAAGCTGCATTAAAACAAAACTTTCAGTATATTAAGAAGAGGCACGGTGATGAAATTAGAGGAGTTAGAAATATAAAGGAATTTACTGCTCCTGCACAAAGGGACTTCCCGAGAAGTTCAAAAAGTGGCAGTTTAAGGGGTGCAACATCAATCAGTAAGAGTGATGATTCTGCACCATTAGTTCCCACATGTGCACATTGTGGTAAAAATCATTATGGAGAATGTAGATTGCTTGCATGAAAATATTTTAGATGTGGCGAACCTGGACATATAACAAGGAATTGCATTAAACAACGTGAGGAACCCACAATTGAGAAAACTAGATTTAGTGGTTTCAATCTTAATAGAGGTAGAGGTCGAGGGAGATTCAGAATAGGAAGGGGTGCTAGTGCAGAAGAAAGTCAAGCGAGCAGACAACGAGGTCCATCTCGAGTTTTTGCTATGACACAAGAAGAAGCTAAAACTGCACCAACCGTGGTTACTGGTATTATCTCAATCTCTGATACAAATGCTTATGTTTCATATGATCCAGGAGCAGCACATTCATTTGTTTCACAATTTTGCATCACATTTGGGTAATAAACTGGAAACATTAAACTCTGATTTACTGGAAATTGAGTACTACTATATATATATAATGTATATTGTAATTGATATATTATATATGCATGGGGTTGTGATGTGTAATTCATATCAAAATGTGTGTGTCCCATATTGTATAATATATGGTTAGTCTTCACTACTCCACTTACTCCAATTAGTTAAAAGGTTCATATTATCATTTATGTAATAGATATTTAAAAGACACACATGCCACTTGGTTAGATAAATATACTACATCACCCTCCATCGCCTCATTACACTAAAGGATAAACATATGTATATTGTGCTTTCTCATTTGGCTAAGCACAAAACACTTCTCAACCTGAAAGAAAAACAAAAAAATGCGAGACACGTGAGGAGTGTCATTGGTAAGGTTTCGAGAGAAATATTTTACTATGTTTGTTCTTAATCATTATAAATTCCTACATTAATTGAAATTTAAATTTTAGCTTTCAAATGAGAAAAGCTATGTATGCAGCTTATATAAATTCTATTAGCAAGAAACTAATTATAGGAAATTTACATTTATTTGGTATGAACCTATAGCAAAGAAAAAAATGTAGTCATCAAGTTAGCTTTAAGAACTTTATTAATGTATATGTAGAGAAGTGATTTTAGTTAGCCTTATATAATAAACAACAGTCTGGCTAATTTTTTTGAATTAACTTTCGTGACCTGTATTAACTTTTTGAATAAATGCGAGAATATATATAAAAATGAAAAAGAGTAGTCCTGATCACAGACTGATCACATAACCAAAGTAAAGCCTGTAAACAAAGTCAAAAATAATAACGAAATGGTCACAAGCCGACCAGATGGCTGAATGGTTGGGGCCTCGTTAAAACCTTCCAAGGTAAAACCCACCCTTGTGGGAAAAACCCTTGGAAGGAAAAAGAGTACCCCCCATGAGAGAATGCGTCAAGAGAGCAGAAGAAACCAGAAGACGATACGCGCTAACTAACAAACCTATAGTTAGATTGGCCAACATAATCCTGAGTAAGAGACGAGATAATGGCCGCGGAAGGCACCCCCAAATGATGTGCGACGTCTTGCTAAGAATATTCGCTTCACGGTTGCCTTCCCTAATGATGTGCGAGACCACCAAATTCATCTGAGAAAGAAGGTGCAGAGCGTATCGCCACATGCTCAGATGGCGCCAAGGAACCCCTGTAGATCGCTTCTGCAACAACTCCACCACATAGACCGAGTCCGACTCTAGCTATAGTTGATTCTAGCCCTTCGCAAAAGCGTAATGAATGGCCTGCATGGCCGCCATTAACTCCGCCTCGAAAGCAAAACCCATACCACATCGTTCCACAAAGCACCCACGAAAGAACCCTCTGCAGTTACGAAAAACTCCGGAAGCTGTGAGACGCCCAGGCACCCTCGTGGCTCTGCGGTCTGTGTTAACTTTGATCCAGCCCGGCAAGGGTTTCTGCCAAGTAACCGGCACAATCTTTGGGGCCTGTCTTGGGCGCCCAGGAACCCGAAGTCTGCGGAGAATGAAAAGGTCCTGTTGATCATTATGCATGCAACCTTGGTCCAAGGAGGACAACTCAAAAATTAGAACACGAAGGTGTAGGATGGCCGCCTCCAGTGTCCAGTTCTTGTGATTGAAGGTCAAGTCATTTCTGATTTTCCAGATGAGCCAAATACCGGATAAAACTACAACTCACCAAAGAAAGGCCACCTGCTCACTGAAATGAAAACTCATTAAACGCACCAGGAATTCATTGATGCTATAAGCCCTAAAATAATGGATATCAAAAGATTCAAAAATCCACTGCCAAAGGGTCCCTGCAAAAACACATGAGACAAACAAATGATCAACAGATTCCACGTCAGCACAACAAAGACCATAAACCGAGGGGCCTGTGAAGGAACCCTGTGATTGCAGAACATCCAATGCCGCAAGTCGATTATGGATGGCGCGCCATGCCACAATCAAACGTCTTACCGGAGTGTGAGGTGACCAAATCCAGGAACCCCATTGGACCACAGGGGAGTGAGGGCGCAGATAGGTGTAAGCCGACTTCGAAGTGATAATCCCATCATTAGAATGTATCCAAGCCCGCGTATCCGACAATGCCGGAGCGATGGGGACTCTAACAATATCCCGGACCATATCCAAATATGCCTCTATGAACGAGAAAGTGAAGTGCCAAGTCCCGTCATAAAAGTAATCCGAAATGCGATGCCGAAATAAATGCATGTACTCCTGCGGAATTCCAATCCTATCGGCAATGGTGTAACTTGACCAATTGTCGGCCGAGAATAAAATGTATGAATTGCATCCGAGGATCCAGCGGCAGCTCTCCAAGAATCCCGAGATCCCAGGTCGAATCCCTCTCTAGATGGAAGAGGGGATGAACGAACGGCGTGGAGATCCATCTGAAGCCAAAAAGCGCTTTTTGAGAGTGTCGTAAACCAAAGAGTTTGAAGTCATAATCTTCCAACCCATCTTCATAAGGAAAGCATTGTTGGCGACAACGATGTAGCGGACGCCCAAGCCTCCTTCCGCCCGGGGCATACAACAACGACTCCAGTTAACCACCACTGACCCTTTAGAGTTCACATTTCCAGACCATATGAAATTACACATGGCCTTTTCCATTTTCCGTAACAATGTTTTAGGCCACTTGTAAACCATCATCGTATGCACAAAGGAACAGGTAATTACCGAATTCACCAAACAAACGCGGCCAGCAATAGACAGAGAAGTCCCTTTCCACCTTCTGAACTTGAAAATAATCTTATCGAAAACCGATTGTAAATCAGCCACTTTTGGCGCACTCTTGAAGATGGGGGCGCCTAGATAGACCACAGGGAAAGTGCCCATATGCATCCCTGTAATCGTCTGAATACGTCCTTGCACATAATTCTGGATTACAGAGTACCGTACGGCCACCCCGAGTTCACTGAACTCTATGTGAATCAAGAATTACAGAGTGTTATGGCCATCTTCGTGATCACGATTTATTCTTGGTATCAGCTGGCCCATAACAGTAAAAGATATGATTAGGCACGTGCATTTATGTGTTTACAAATATTATGAACAACGAATGTGAAATGGTTGTGATAATATGCTTGTGTGATGTTAAATAACTTGTTATTAGATTATACTTGCTGAACTTGCAACTCACCAAATGCAATGTTGTCAATTTTTAGTTGTTGTAGATAAAAGTTGATCCGTGAGGTGTGATAGAAGTTTTAAAGCATGGATCAAAGGTCGGCCGGCTGGATTCCCATCCTTCTCCCTCAGTTCATCATTTGCATTTCTTATAGGGATTTTTATTTTTATCTGTATATAAAAGGGCATGGTGGATAAGGTTATGTAATATGGATAAATGCACATGTGTGAATAAGTGTTGCTAATTCGTTAAATGATTTTGAGTAAATGCTTCCGCTCATGCAGAAAAGGTTACAACTGATATTAACATCTTAATCTTATGTTCAATGCAGTTGTGCTGCCTATGAACTATAGTCTTATACTATATAAATACGTGTTACAAGGGTAAGGGTGTTACAATTGCTTACTTGTTTGGCTATACTAATTAGATGTTTGTTGCACTCTAATGTGAATTGTATGATTCTCTTTGGTGGTATAGTGATGAAATCGAGATATATAATCTCTATGTGACAACATTGAAATGGAATTGAGATATGCAATATCTACTGATGTTATTGATACGAAAGTGAAATATGTGATTACATAAAATGCATTCATGAGAGATTAATGGATTCTGTTATGGCCGCTACTGACCTTGAATCATGTGTTATGGAATTACAGACATCCAGAAATTCTGGATTACAGAGTACCGTACGGCCACCCCGAGTTCACTGAACTCTACGTGAATTAAGAATTACAGAGTGTCATGGCCATCTTCGTGTTCACGATTTATTCTTGGTATTAGTTGACCTATAACAGTAAAAAGAATATGATCAAGCATATGCATTTATGAGTTTATGAATATTTTGAACAAAGAGTGTGAGATGGTTGTAATGATGTGCTCGTGTGATGTTAAATAACTTGTTATTAGATTATACTTGCTGAGTTTGCAACTCACCAAATGAAATACTACCGATTTTTAGTTGTTGTAGGTAAAAGTTGATCCGTGGAGTGTGACAGAAGTTTAAGGCATGGATCAAAGGTCAGCCGGCTGGATTCCAATCATTCTCCCTCTGCTCATCATTTGCATTTCTTATAGGGAGTTTTGTTTTGATCTGTACATATAAGGGCACGATCGTTAAGATCTTGTAATATGGATAAATGCACGTGTAAATAAGTGTTGTTAAATCTTTTTGAGTAAATTCTTCCGCCCATGCAAGAAGGGTTACAGTTTATGATTATCATGTTAATATCATGTGCATTGCAATTGTGCCGCTTATGAATTACAGTATTTTATGTTATATGTATATGTGTTATAAGGGTAAGGGTGTTACATGTTAGTTTGGTATCAGAGCCCGGATAGGGGTTCTTCTGTAGACCATTGCATGACATGTGCATTATCATTAAATGTTATACGAAAGTTACAATTTCTGTCATATTATAGGCAAAGGGTTGTGAGTCAAGAAGCACTTGTACATAATGATGAGTAAAGTGTTCACGGAGGGGAAGGACCAGCCGAGCCAGAGTCACAATCATCTCATTCACCTCTGCATCATGTGCATGGAATACCTGATGATTTTGGGTATCCACCTTATCCATTAGTAAATCCCCCTGAACCACGGGAACGAAAGTATGATAAACTTAGAAAACTGAGAGCTGTTGATTTTTTGGGTAATACTGATCCAGCAGAGGCAGAAACATAGCTGAAACGAACGGAAAGGGTTCCAAATTTGATGAAATGTACTCATGAAGAAAAGTTTGATTATACCTCATAGTACTATTCAGCCACCTGTATTGACCTGGGATGATTTTCTAAGAGAATTTTATGATACATACTTGCCACGGGTTTATAGGGATCATAAAGAAAAAGAGTTTCCTTAACTTAAACAGGGAAGTCGATTAGTTGCTGAGTATGAAGTACTGTTTAATCAGCTTTCTCATTATGCCCCATACATGGTAGCCACAAAAAAGAAGAATTGTACTTGATTTGAGTCTGGGCTTCGATTTGCTATTCCAAACCGTATTAAACCAATAGATTTGGAGTCCTATAGTAAGTTGAAAGCTGCAGTAATACGTGCTGAGAAATTGGAAGCTGAATCAAAATAAAACTTTTAGTATAATAAGAAGAGGCAGGGTGACGAAACTGGAGGAGTTAGAAATAGAAAGGAATTTACTGCTCCTGCACAAAGGAGTTTCCCGAGCAGTTCAAAAATTGGTAGTTTTAGGGGTGCAACATCAACCAGTAAGAGTGCTGGTTCTACACCATCAGTTCCCACATGTGTACATTGTGGTAATAATTATTATGGAGAATGTATATTGCTTACAGGAATATGTTATAGATGTGGCGAACCTGGACATATAACAAGGAATTCAACAAAACAACGCGAGGAACCCATAGTTGAGCAAACTAGATTTAGTGGTTTCAATCTTAATAGAGGTAGAGGTCGAGGGAGATTCAGTATAGGAAGGGGTGCTAGTGCAGAAGAAAGTCAAACGAGCAGAACGAGGTGTAGCTCAAGTTTTTGCTATGACACAAGAAGTGTAAGTCCAAGCGGCTACGATAATCTAGAGGGGGGGTGAATAGAATATCTCCATCTTTTCGATTTCGCCCTCTTTTTTGAATCAAATGCTCAAACACAATAATAAAGGTGCGGAATGTAAACAACACACGTCGATTTAAAGAGGTTCAACCCACCTAGGGCCTAATCCTCTACCACCCCAGTATATCCGGGACGGATTTCAAAAAGAAAAAAGATTTTATTAATTTACCACAAATTAATACAACACCAACTTACAACAACACCTTGAAGAGCACCACGCTCTTCTTCAACACCACCTTTGAGATTACCACAATCTCTTCTTGAAGATTACCACAATCTCCAACGGCACCTTGTGAAGATTACCACAATCTTCAACCTTGAAGAATACCAAATTCTTCAACACCTCAATAAGAAGATCACCACAATCTTCTTGCACCTATCACCTAGATCATCCAAGTGTGTTCTTACCACAAGAACACTCACAAGGATATCTTGTGTTGAATGATAATCAAAAATCAAGATTACAACTCAATAATGAATAATACAATTTGAGTGCAAAGTGTAATCAAGAATAGCCTAGACCTCAAGGATGTGAAAGTGATAAGCTAGGCAAATTTACAACAAGAATAATAACAATGAAAGACCAAGTATTTGCTTGAAGTGTATCTTGTTGTGTTGTATCTCAATTGTTATCTTGGTTGCTCCAAAACTTCCTCTATTTATAGGAGATGATTGATCAAGCATAGGCTCCTCTTGGGGATTGAAAATCTCTGAGAAAAATACAATTAAAATCAAGAATATAGCTGTTAGAAATCAATCCCACAATTTAAGGAAATGTGTCTGTGTCAAACGGTCATATTTTTGTTGTCAATGCACAGGCGACGTCGCATTTACGAGAAATAGAAGTTTGAAACGAATCACAAGTAATTTTACAGGGGGTGCCGACGCGTGTACCTCGACCGGTCGACCCTGACTTCAACTGGTCCCCCTAAGGTAAAACCAAAGAAAAAAAGTTATGTTTCAATTGCAAACTTGCAGGTACCGGTCGCACGGGGGGGCGATCGGTCGACGGCCCCGGTCGACCCCCTGGGCGACCGGTCGACCTGCCCAATTCTACTACAGGTTCATTTTTCTGTTTCAAACATACTCTTCAGGTACGGGTTGCCCTATAGGGCGACCGGTCGACCTCCAATATTAAATGTTGTCTGATTTTTATCAAAAATAAACTTCAAGAAATACTCCAAAAAATTAGTAAAAACATTTTAAATCACTTGGGAGTATTTTGACAACATTTATAAACATAGTTTTGGTATAAAAACCAATATAAACAAAATCATCAAAAGTGTTGTCCAATTTTAATCAATTTAAAAACTCTAAGAAATACTCCAAAAATTAGTAAAAACATTTTAAATTATTTAGGAGTATTTGGACAACATATTAAAAACATTGTTTTGGTATAAAAACTCATTTAAACAAAATCATCAAAATCTTGATAAAAACATTTATCTAACAAACTCCCCCTTTTTGATGATTACAAACCAAAAGAATTTTTACACAAAGATAGGAGAACAATTTTAGAAATGATTTCCCGGTAAAAACATTTGACCGTTTTGGAAGCAACCAAAATTTCCAAAATATAAAAGCAACCAAGTAGGGAGTAAATATATTCACTAATAAGCACAAGCTCCCCCTATCAACAAGCATATCATGAATAATGTAAAAGCAATTATCCATAAGCTAAAAGCTTTAGCTTTTACAATTTGTTCAAGAGCTTAGAAGCTCCCCCTGTCACAAAACATCATTAAACATTTGTATAAGTCCATCAAGCACTAATAGGACTAAAAATGAATCACAATTTATGGCTTTTATGAGCCATAGCTTATAGCTTTTATAATAAGCTTTTATTGGCTTCTTTGAGCTAATGAGCCAATTTCCTGTTTCTCCCCCTTTGGAATCATCAAAAAGAGTGTTAGGATGATAGAAGCATTATATAATGACATCAAAGTGCATCAAAAGGACGGTTTATCAATCGTTTAGCAACTTAAGCTAAAAGAATCCAAAAAATTGGAGAAATGTATCATAAGAATTTATAAGCTCATTTGTTTGCTAAAAACATGATCAAAAAGATTTTAAGACATTTGGAAGCTAGAGAATCATGTAGAAGTTGAAATTTTCATTGAAACATTTCATCGAACACTATGTGTGCGTGAAAAATAAAAGAGGTTGTATATAACCTTTGTAAATGGTTCAAACCAAAAATTTCCATATCATCATTAATCATCCTCATTTCAATGCTCAACAATATCATATGCAAAACATGCAACATTAGTCCATCAAATAAGAGGCTCAAAGTAGATTCTCAAGGGTTCAACCCAATTGAGATAAGCTAAGAAGGATCAAGGCATTACAAATGCCAAAAATTAGAGCATCCATCAAGTAATACAAGACATGCCTTAAATAATACATGTATGATATATCAAATGTCCCAACATATCCAACTAAGCATAATGATCAAGGCATTAAAAGAAGCACTTTTACCATCAAGTACTTCATACCAATTATCAAACAATGCTAAATTAGAGTATTTTTACCATCAAATACTCCACCAATGCCATGATCACCTACAAGTCATTATTAACTTGTAATTTTCACCCTTTCAAGAAGACAAGCAAATTTTATTAGTACGAGAGAGTTTTACAAAAGTTCATAAAAATACAAAGCAACGAAAATGCTAGAAAGTAAAGGGGGTGGGGACATCATTCCTCATCCGAGGAGAAGCAAGATCCGGGAATAAAGTCCTTGATGAATTTCTTCAACTTGTCGATAGACTTTTGCATTTTGGAGGTCTTTTGCTCCAAAGCCTCATACCTCGTCTCATGAAAAGCCCTCATCTCATCAAATTCGACTTGAGTATACCTCCTAGGCGGTTGAGCACCGGTATTACCCTCCGGATTGCTCGGTTCGCCCTCTTCCGCCAATCTTGCGGCCTCGGCGTCATCAAAGAAGTCATTAGGATCGGGGGACTCTTGACCTCTTCCTCTAGCCATTTTAGTTGGTCGGATGTCCATATTCTTGCGCATCGTGACCATTTGGGAGATGTTATCAATGTCGAAGTCATTTTGAAATACCTCCGAGTTACACTCCGACGAAGGTAGTCCCGATTGAATAAGAAGTTTACAAATCCAATTTCCCATAACCAACTTCTTATTACCTTGAGTGATGGACTCAATTAGACATTGAATAAGTATGGCACCAAAGTTAAGTGGTTCCCTCCTAGCAATCTTATAAGTCAAAAAGTAATCCATGTTGCTAGGCATCTTTCCCGACTTACCACAAATGCAATATGCGACAATGACCGACAAAATACGATGCTCAAGTGTCATTGCCAACAAAGAATACTTTGGCCATACTCCCAAATACGTCTTAACTTCTTTCATCGACACCCCCAACATTTCATCATTCCAAGTCCCACAAGAGAAATAATCCCAACCACCTTCTCTAACATGTAAAAGCCGGCAAATATCATTGGGAGTCCATCTAAAATGACGACCTTTTACAAGCGAATTAACGGCAATCGGCTTCCTTTCATTATCATATTGCACCTACATATTAGCATAAAAATGTTGGATAATATCATCATCATACAAAACATAAGCATGCTCCCATAGATACATCCAACCTTGCTCCTCAAAAAATCCTCTTATAGTAGGATACTCATTTGTAAATGAACTAAAACGATACATTTTAGTCCGAGCAATAGATTTTCCTCCCATTCCCGAATCCTCATAATACCATTCCGCATACTTATTGATGAAATTAAGAACATTGTGGGAATTAGGAGCTTGAGTAACAAAAGATTTTTTACCTTTCGCCCAACGGCAATTTTGGAGCGAAATTGTTCCGCGGAGCTCGGTAATTTGGGCCCGAGAGAGAATGGGATTTTGAACATCATCACCTTCTTGAGCCACGTTTCTTTGAGCGGCTCGAATATCCCTTTGTTCGGCTTCCTCTTGCCGATTTCTCGAAGAACCCTCTCCGCCCCTTCTACGCTTGGAGATGGGATTTCGACCGGTAGAATTTCTAGGAGGAGCCATATATGTAAGATTCTTGTGAAAATAAGAAGATTAGCAACAAAAATCGTGAAAAATGATGAAGAATTGAAGATTTTAAGAAAAAGGGAATGACAAAATCGCACCAAGGGTTTTGAGAAATATGATGCGTCTGTTTTGAACTGAAGGTCAGAGAGTTTATATCTGTAAAATTAGCCTGGGCGACCGGTCGAGGTAGGGTGCGACCGGTCGAAGTGCAGGGCGACCGGTCGCCCCTGCTATGACCGTCCCAGCTGCTTTTTCATTCTCCAGGTTTTTTTTTCAAAAATTCGATTTTCCACCCCAAAAGTTTTTTTTTTTAAAACTTTGCAACGAGATAATTTTGGACCAAGTCCAACAAATATAGGTTTCGGAAAAACATATATTCGAGAAAATCGAGACTAAACAAGTAGTGCCCTTTTAAGAAAAATTTGCAAAATCAATTAGGGGTACTAAAGGGGTTAAAATGAAATATCTTGAAAGATGTGTGCATAAGCATAATATCAAGTTCTAAGAAAAATACGAGTCAACATACCTCGATAGTTTAAGAAACTTGATGACGAAATGGCCAATGAATATGAGATACAAATCCTACCCAATTCTTAGACAAAGTTTGCAAAAAATACAAGTGTAGGCAAGTAATAGGAGATATCAAAAAGAGCTTATGCTATAAGAATTCATAAGAGATAATAAGCCACATAAGTCTAATTAAATGCACAAGAGTTTTAGAAAATCATGCAAGGTCTTCCTTAAAAAAAAATTATGAAACTCTCAAATATACTAAAGACCAAAAAAAATAAATACTTGAAAACTCATTTTGCAATTAAGACACAAATAAAATCATGCAAAAAAAAATGCATATATAAATGGGGAGATACGGTTTACCAATTACGCCGTTTCCATGGGTTGTGTCTTTCCCATTGTTGATGATATCTTCCCATTGAGAAGTCACTTTGTTGATGATGACTTCTTTGATTACTCCATTTCCAAGGTTTGTTACCTTCCTGTTGACGTGCGTTTTGGTCAACAAGCAGAAATATGTAAAAGATTTAACACGTGGAAATGAAAACGTGCGTAACGTATGTTTATTTCTGGCTAATTTTGCCTTTTTTGTATTTTGCCGAGCCGGAATATTGGGGTCGGTCTTTCTTATAATTTGTTACTATTTGCCCTCTCCTTGTTTTTCTCCTTTTCAGACTCTTTATACCCCTTTGAGTAAGTGGGTTTACAATAGTCATCTTTGCACTAACTATTCATTAATTAATAAAATAGTCAAGACACGACACATGTCCCTCTATAGTTGTGCATGATAGCCAAAGTTTGCCACTTGTCGACTTCTCTTCATAATCCTCTGACATGTGGCAGTTTCTGATACCAATAAAGTGTTAAGTATGGGCATGTGTTTATTTTTACGAAGCTGTCGCGCGTGCGTTTCATCTTGAAATTTGGGCTCGGGGCTCGGTAGCCGTGTTGCGGTTGGGCTCGGTAGCGGTTGGGCTCGGTAGCGGGCGAGCCTAATTCGTGACGTGTTGTCGTACATCATTGTTGGCGTCACCCGCAGTCGCCTATTCGGATATGTGTCGATCGATGCGTGGATTAATTTTTTCACATTTCGGCTTGGGTATCATCAAAGGCCCCCAAGTTTGATTCCGAGAGAAGAATTTCTCAAGTCGGAGTTAAACTTTAATGCTAATGATGAACAATTAATGGGGAAACGGATTTCTCAAAGGTTTTGTTCTTTCCTGGCACTGTCGCGTAGCAATTAATGCTTGAAACGGCGCATTAATGGGTTGCCATAATAAGCAGAACACGTGGCGTCTTGTGGTTGGACCAATCTTGCGCAGAAACGAAAAGGTACGTCGATTCATCGGCGGCGTGGGGACGCGACGGCGTTTTTGACATGTTTGACGGCTTTTAAGTTTTTAAAAGGCGTGTCTCTTCGAATAATCGTCGCGCCTATCGAGGAACCCTATCTATAAATACCTTCGCGTTTCCTTCATCTTTCACTTTCGCAACCATTAACCTTTGAGCTAAAGCAAGTAGAACCGAAGCGAGAAATTTGGTCGGCTTTCCAAGTTAGAGACTTCAAACTTAGGTATTTTTCCAAATACTCTCCCTTTACCTATAAATGTCTTCTTTTGAGGATAGTAGGAGTCGTAGTTATAGTGTAGAGGTTGAAATCGAAGATCCCCTACGAACATACATTTCTTTCTCTCAAGCCACGGCCATCACCGCCTCATAGTCCGAGCGTCATTCGAGATATCTTCCGGACTCTTATCGAGGTGGAACGTCTTTAGAGCGGACGCACACTATTTTCGATCCAACGCCCGGTGACAATTTTTGAAGAAGGAACGGTGTATCACCTGGACTGGTGGTACAAGAGAGTTCAGTGAAGAATCACCGAGTGTTGATTTTAGACGATACCCAGTAGGAAGAAGAAAATATGGACCCATTGGAGCCGGAGCGTGATAACGAGAGCGGGTAGATGAACCATCCGGCGATTTGGCCGGAGAGGCCGCTAGGGCCCATAGGCCATCGTAATGGCGACGGCCGGACGGAGGAGGCCCTCGTCTACGTGTCGAGCCTCGGTGGATGCTAAGTGATATAAACGATATCCCGAGCATGTTAATGATTCGGGAGGTGGATGAGTTCGGCGGAGGTACCGTATTCAAGTGGTATCGATTTTTGGGTACCGGACGGCACGGAAGTTCCCAAGTACCCACCGGCCGGGTTGCATAGTTTGTATTCGCCCCTGACCTTTTATACGGTTTGAGGTTTCCCTGCCGGCTTTCCTTACGCGGTGGTTTTGTAAGTGGGGCATGCATCCGGCCCAGTGCACCCGATTTCTTGGGGCGGGATCATCGGCCTCCCGGTGATGTTTCACTGGAAAAGTATCCTCACCCCAAATTTAAGGAGATGAACGAGCTCTTCGTATGGCGGCGACTCCTTCATCTCGGGGCCATTGTCGGGTGGTATTATGTACTGAGACCCGATCAGGGTACCGGACGGTTTAGTAGAAGGTCTCCTTCTTCTCTCGAAGGAGTGGAAGGATAAATGGTTTTGGGTGGGCGGCGAGTGGCAAGCTCGCGTGGGAGATGGAGAGAGGGAGACCGTTCTTCATCCTCCATCAAATTTTGTTTTTGGTTATAGTAAGTCTTACCTTTTTCCTTCCTCCTTTTTCTTTGTTTATTGTTTCTTTTCGTAATTGTCTTTTCTTTTGACCTTTATAGGGAATCGGGCGTCCAAGGGGCCTCTGTCGGTCACCTTTGTTCGAAGGCTGGAAAACATCCAGGCTCGGGGCATAATGGATAGGCGGATTGAGAGGTTGGCTACCGAGGCCAACTTAGCCGCTTGGTAGTTTGAGGCTGCTTTGCCCGCCCGACCCCAGGGACGGGGCGGCTCGGGACGAGGTGGCTGAGCGGGAGGTAGAGGTTGAGAGAGAGCCTCAACCGAACCCTCCCGGTAATGAAGAAGTACGGCCCCATTCTCCAGGGGAGCAGCCGGTGAGGACAGAACAAGCTACGCCGTCCCCTGTGACGGCCAGCCCTGTAGGCAGATCATCTGCGCCTGTAGGGCCAACACAGACTCCAGAGCCGCCGAGGGCGGCGGCTGTCCGAGGTAAACACTTAAGTTTTTCACATTTCCTTTTGAAACATCTTTGTTTTCTTTTGATATTCTAACGTTGGTTGCTTTTTGCAGGGCGTGGTTTAGACTTGCGTGCACGTCTTCGCAGCGTGAGGAACACGGCCGCGCGGCGGACTCGGGCAGCTGCCGATCAACCTGCGGATGTGGAGGCGGCTCGGAGAGAAGATATTCGGGCCGGTAAACGTCCCGCTGATGGGGTGCCAGAGGCGGTGCAGCCCCCTCTTCAAAGGAGAAGAGGAGGAATTGTGATGGAGGAGCCTGATCAGACCGAAGGGGTTGGTCGAACGGTACCTGAACATCCTGAACAGCCCTTTGAAGAGGGAGGTCCGCGAACTTTTTCGGATGACCTCGGCAGGGAAGGTCACTTCATCCCTCCAAGCCAAGTGAGGGATGAATATTGCGAGGGGATGATCGGACTACGCCCTCGATGGTTTGTGGAATTCGTTCGTTGTGCCACGCCGACAGAGGAGCAAACGAGAGTTTTACCGGAGGCAGGTCGGGCCGCGATGAGTGTTCCAGCTCGTGCCTGGACAAAAGGTATCGAGCAGTGCTCGGAGACAGGCCGAAGAACAAATTCAATATGCTATGGCCATGTGTGGGCGGATGATATTGGGCTCTTATGGCATGCGGTTGGGGGGACTCGTGAGCTGGAGAAAAAATATGCCGACCTGGAAAGGCGGCACGGGGATCTGCAGGAGGCCTATGCTACCCTCCAAGGGGTACAAGAATCTTTTAAGACTCAAGCGGATGAGGCTACAGCTCGGGCCAACTCCGAGAGGGAGGACTACTGCGAGGGCCGAGGCAGAGCGAGATCGGCCCGCAAGGTGAAGAAGAGCTCGGGGTTAAGGTCGCCGAACTGGAACGTGCTGCCACTGCCCGGGCTGAGGAAATGGAGAGGCGTCTAGCCGATGTACGCAGAGAGGCTGAAGAAAACGCCCGCCGGCAAACTGAGGAAGTTCGTAGAGAGGCCGTTAAAGCTTACAAAAACTCCGAGGAGTATGCATTCATGTTAACCTGTGGCCATGCGACCAGCTTCCGAGAAATTCTTGATTTGATTAAGGGCGGGCGTATTCTTTGCTCTCGGCTTGAGGAAGACTGGCCCTCCCGGGAGGTGACCTCGATACCCTTCGGCCGAACTTTGCCGAGACTTCTAATGCGCAGGGCTCTCCTCCTCCGGACGTGGAAGAAGTTTGCTCTAGTGGTGCCGTCGAAATTCCGCCCCCTGCTCAGTCTTGATGCTTTTATAGGTACCCCTAGATAGGTAATTTGGCTTCGTGCCTCGAGATGTAATGGGCTCCGGCCTCCCTTATGTAAATATTTTTGAAGTAGAAATGAATTGTTATTTTCCTTACCTGTGTATGTGTTTCAAGCTTTTTGTGGATGCTCGGCTCTTTCCTTTTTGTAAGATTGTTGCCTGTCTTCTGTTTTCCTTTTATATTCCCAAGTATGGGGCTCGGTTTTCAGTATTTCTGAATAAGGGGATCTGCTCGCCTTAATTGATTCTTGTACTCGGTATATAAACCTGTCCTTTATTTTGTTTTTTGAAATTTTGTTTATGAACCGAGTCTTTATTGCGCTCGGCGCATAACTGAGTCCTTATTTTGTACTTGGTACGTGGCCAAGGCTTCACTTTATGCTCGGTGCGTAACCAAGTCTTGATCTCATTGCTTGGTGCATAACCAAGTCTTTATATTGTGCTCGGTGCGTAACCGAGTCTTTATTTTGTGCTCGGTGCGTAACCGAGTCTTTATTTTGTGCTCGGTGCGTAACCAAGTCTTGATCTCATTGCTTGGTGCATAACCAAGTCTTTATATTGTGCTCTCGTGCGAATCGAAGTCTTTATTTTGTGCTCGGTGCGTAACCGAGTCTTTATTTTGTGCTCGGTGCGTAACCAAGTCTTTATATCATGCTCGGTGCGTAACCAAGTCTTTATATTGTGCTCGGTGCGTAACCAAGTCTTTATATTGTGCTCGGTGCGTAACCAAGTCTTTATATTGTGCTCGGTGCGTAACCGAGTCTTTATATTGTGCTCGGTGCGTAACCGAGTCTTTAGCCGTGGTGAGTAAAAACTTCGTTTTCCTTTAGAGAGCTCACGAAATACCAGATGAAAGGATAATTCTTTGGAATCCTATCTGGATCATAGATCGAGATCTTTATTGATAATACCGCTTCAAGTATGCTACATTCCATGGATGCATAAATTTTTCTCCACTCAAATATTCTAACTGGTATGCCCCACCAGATAAGACGTGGCTGACCGAAATGGGCCCTCCCAGGTTGGCTTCAATGGGCTCGGTTGAATGCCCGTTATCTTTTTCAATACAAGATCGCCGACCTGAAATCTTCTTTCCTTTACTTTCGAATTGTAGTACCTTTCACTCCTTTGTTTATACACTGCATTTTTCATCTCGGACCTTGCACCTTTTTCTTCGAGCAGGTCTAGTTCGGCTCGGGAGCGCCTCATTACGATCTTCTTCAAAATTTGCATTCGAAGGTAGGGGCTCCAATCTCGACAGAATCACCGCCTCGGCTCCATAAGCTAAAGAAAAAGGTGTTTCTCCATGGTCGCTTTCGATGTGTCGTTCGTATGACCATAGTACGCCAGGTAGTTCCTCCGCCAATTGCCTTTAGACTCCTCCAATCTCGCCTTCAGGGTATACTTGAGTATTTTATTAACGGCCTCAACTTGTCCGTTCGATTTGGGGGTGGTATGGAGTTGAGAAATGGTTTTTATGCGGAAACCTTCACAAAATTTCGGAACCTTCGGTTGTCGAACTGTTTCCCATTGTCTGTAACAATCGAATGTGGTATCCCAAATCTACAAGATAATAGATTTCCATACAAAGCTCACAACCTTTTCTCATCTATTTTTGCCAGAGGCTCCGCCTCGGCCCATTTTGTGAAATAATCCACCGCCACGATGGCATACTTGACGCCCCCTTTGCGGTGGGTAGTGGTCCGATGAGGTCCATTCCCCATTTGGCAAACGGCCATGGGCTAAATACGGAAGTAAAGTCGCATTCGAGGATGATATCGACTGTGGTGCAAATCTCTGGCACCTCTCACATCTTTTGACGAGGTCGGTTGCGTCCTTTCTCAGGGATGGCCAGTAGTATCCTTGCCGTATTAATTTATAGGCCAACGTTTGGCCCCCAGCGTGGTTGCCGCATATTCCCTCATGAACCTCTCGAAGTGCATAATGCGCATGATCTGTCTCGAAAGGAAAGCGTAGAAGTGGGATGGAGTACCCTCGTTTGTAGAGGATGCCGTCTACTAGTGTAAACCGAGCCGCTTGAGTTCGTAGTGTTCTGGCCTCAGCTTTGTTTTCAGGTTGAACTCCTTTCTCTAAATATTGGATGATTGGGGTCATCCAAGTCATTCGACGGTTTCGGTTGTATATATTTTCTTTGCACCAAGTGACGGGCGGATGGTTGTTGTGATGACATCCGTGATGACATCCATCCCCTGGATCGAGCCGAGCCGAGCTAAGGCATCTGCTTGCATGTTCTCGGCTCGGGGCACATGTAAGATTTTTGTCTTAAAATGTGATAATCTTTTCTTGACCAAATCCAAATATTGTGCAATTTTTGCTCTTTCGCTTCGTACTCGCCGTTGATTTGATGAACGACCAACTGAGAGTCACTGTGAACCAATAGTTGTTTTAGGCCCATAGAGGCTGCCATATCTAAGCCTGCTAGGAGCGCCTCATATTCGGCTTCGTTGTTCGTTGCGGGGAACTGAAATCGTACGGCCGAGCAGTAGCATTTTTCATTTGGATCGATTATCACGATTCCGCCCCCTGCTCGGCCTGCAGCGGAAGAGCCGTCGACAAATAATTTCCATTCTTGGTCTTCCTTGACTTCCAATTGTATGGAAGACGTGAATTCGGCCACAAAATCGGCTAAAGCTTGTCCTTTTATTGCAGTACGTGGTTCGTATATAATGTCAAATTGGCTAAGTTCGACAACCCACTTAATCATCCGACCAGTAAGTATATCGGTCGGTGTAACACTTGTTTCAACGGATAGTTTGTCAATACTATAATCTTGTGTTCTAAGAAATATGGACGGAGTTTCGCGCGCGGTAATTAATGAATAAGCCGACTTTTCCATTGGTGGGTAGGAGCTCGGCATCATGTAACGCTTGGTGGTGTAATAAATCTGGATGTTGAATAGAGCCATCTAGCTTTGATTAACACCGAGCGATGGCGTATTCGGATACCGCCAAGTACAAATACAAGTCCTCCCCTTGGGTCGGTTTTTGTAATATAGGGATTGAAGATAGATGTTGTTTGAGGGATTCAAAGGCAATCTGTGCTTGCTCGGTCCACTCGAAATTTTTGCTTTTCTTTATAATTTCAAAGAAAGGTTTGCACTTGTCTGTGGACCGAGAAACAAATCGGTTAAGGGCGGCCAATCGGCTGTTAAACTTTGTACCTTTTTACGAGTTTGGGGATTCTAGGTCGGTGATGGCTTTTATTTTGTGCAGGTTAGCTTCGATTCCCCTTTGGCTGACCATATACCCCAAAAATTTACCCGAACCGACCCCAAATGTGCACTTTCTCGGGTTTAACATCATCTTGTACTCTCTCAAAATAGCAAACATTTTATTAAGATCGTTTAGATGATCGGACATGTACAGTGATTTTACTAGCATGTCATCTACATAGACTTCCATAGTGTGACCTATCATTTTCTCAAACATCTTATTTACTAACCTTTGATAGGTCGCACCAGAGATTCTTCAATCCGAAAGGCATCATCTTGTAACAGTGAATTCCCCGAGCAGAGAAAAATGAGGTATTTTCTTCATCTTCTGGGTGCATCCGTATTTGGTTGTAACCCGAGTATGCATCCATGAAGCTCATCAGCTCGTGTCCTGCCGTGGCATCTACCATGTAATCGATATTTGGCAATGGATAAGCGTCCTTAGGGCATGCTTTGTTGAGGTCGGTAAAATCCACGCACAGGCGCCATGGCCATTGCTTTTCTTTACCAAGACAGATTGGCGACCCATCGAGGATAGAGGGCTTCCGGATGAATTGATTGTCTAGTAGTTTGTTAACCTCGATTTTTTTGCTTGCTGTCTTATCGGGGGCGAGTTTGCGCCTTTTCGGATGATCAGGCGGAACGTTAGATCAATATTGAGGCGGTGGCACGCATACTTGGGGTCAATTCCGGGCATGTCTGCATGAGTCCATGCGAAGACGTCAAGATTATTTCCCAAAAACTCGACCAACTCGCTTCGATATGGTTCTGGAAGATCATGACCAATACGTAGTTGGCGCCCCTCGCTTGGCCTACCGACATTGATTGTATCAACCTGTTCTACTGGTTCCGCTCGTTTTCTTTTCTTGCTTTGCCCCTCCTTGATTTGCAGGGGCAATTCGTCTTCAGCGGCCGGCTCGGTTTCGATTGCCGGCTCGCCTTCTTCCATCATTGGCTCCTTCCCAGGCCGACGACCTGGATTGTCCTCCTGAACGATCACCACTTTCTGCTCGGACTCCTCTTCGGGCAAGGGATTATCTTGTGTGATTCCACTGGTTTGCCCTTGTACGCCACGTTAATCTCCACCGGTCGGAGTTTAAGAGAGCACTCGTGACTCCCTTTGATTCCCTTTATGTATAGCTTCGCCATCAGATGTTGGGAATTTTATACAAAAATGATATATTGAAACGGCTGCTTTTATATGATAAAGCAATGGCCTCCCAATGATGGCATTGTACTCCGAATCGGCATTGATTATTTTGAATGTTGTCATGACATGATCCGTTTATGCAAACCTTGTCCCATTTGGATGGGCAAATCAACTTCTCCGAGCGGGACTATCCTTCCTCCTCCAAACCCCGAGAATGCTATCGTTACATGGACGGATATAACTATCATCCACGTTTAATCTTGAAATGCTTGGACATAAATGATCGACGAATAGCTTCCGGTGTCAATTAAAATTCGTGAACCGGAATACCCAAAATCGGTGCGTGATGACGGAGAGGGTCGAATGAGGATGGACCACCTGGTCGGCATCCGCATCCGAGAACACAAAGTGGCGGTGGGTTGACCTTCCTCGATTTCGCCACCGAACTTGTCTTTCGGCATTGGGCATTGGTTATCTGCTTTTCTTTAATATCGGCTTTTCTTTTCCTGTTGGAGCGTCTATCCTCCATTGTGTTGGTATTGATCCGACGACACTTGACATCATGAGGATTTCCCTCCCCTGGTTTTTCATTTGGGGGGCAGGAGAGCTGGGTTGATTACGCGCTCCGGGTTGACGCCTTGAGCCAGTGTCGGTGGGGGTGGTAGCTCATGAACGTACCTTTTAAGGCCGCCCTGCCGAACAACCCGCATAATTTCCCTAATTAGATCTCAAAGACTCGTCAAGATCGTGACCTATCGATTTATGATAGGCGCAGAATCGACGCGAATATAATTTTGATGGCTCAATTTTCAGAGGCCGAGCCGGAGGCAACAAATTCAGACCCTGTACTTCACTCCATATGGCCGACGGAGTGTGGGTCAAAGTACTCCTTAGCGCGGCGACTTCGACTCTCGCCTCTTGGCGAGCTCTAAATCCGGTGGTGGTCGGGTTTTCCGAGAACGGCCGGAAACCTGACCCCGGCCCAACTACTGGTTCTTTCCTTCCGTCCTTTCTTACGCTCCCTTGTCGGTACTCGGGGCGGTTACTTGCCATGGCTTCTTCCGCACAAATATGGCGTTCCGCGCGGATTAGAAATTCTTGATACGAGGTCGCCCCCGATTCGTGGATGGAGTAATTGAACCAAGTCTCGGGGGCTAGTCCAGCCATGGCTGCGATCAAAATGGCGTCATCCGACACCGGTTCCATCTCTCGAACTTGTTTATTAAACCGAGAAATATAACTCTTCAGGGGCTCGTCCTTCCCTTGTTTGATGTTTACGAGGGAGTCTTTAGGCGCGGCTCGGACTTTGGACGTTAAGAAATGTCGTAAAGGCGGAGGCCGATCCCCCATGCTTGAATGGATCCTGCGCGGCAGGTCCTAAACCAACGGTGGGCTCGGTCGCCCAAAGTCGTGGGGAAGGCCTGCGAGAGGATGGCATCGCTTGGACCGTATAGTTCCATCCATGCTAAGTACTTGTGAACGTGAGTGGGGGTCGGTTTCCCCATTATAGAGACCGACACTGGGGATTTTCAACTTTGGCGGTAAGGATCGCCATGATTCCAGGAGAAAATGGCGACGGAACAGTGGTGGCTCCATACTTGGGGCGGTCTTCGAGACTATTCGCCATCCGGACCGCCTTCCAATTCGTTTCACGACGACAGCGTAGGTGGTGTATTTCTACATCCGTTCTGCCATAAGCTAGGGCCTTGGACTCGATTGACCCCGAGTTGTTCCCCTCATCCAGGAAACCCGAGCGGGAACTTATCGATCGAGCCGGGCGAAAGGGATCAACTCCCGGTCGTCCGGCGAACATCGAGTGGGCACGACGATGTCGTGTTTGCTCGGGAAATGACTCGCTATACGACTTTGCTCCTCCTCATCTTCTCTTTGCCGTCATGTCATGACGGACATGTTGTTCATTACCCGAACTGGCTTCTTGGGCTTCGTGGCGAGGAAGTCCGGGAATTTGAGGATTAATGTTAACATTTAGTTGTGGGTTGAGTGGGTTAGTATTTGCAAGGAGTGGAGGAGGTGCTTGAGAGTTTGTGGTGGCGAGAGTTTGCGATATAAGTTGGTTCATTTGTTGTACAAAGGTTGGGTTGGCGATTAACTGAGCGAAAGGGAATAAAGTAGTGCTCCCTGCTTCCGTTTGGAGCATATTGTGGCCATTCGTAGTTTGGCCAGGTTGGTTGTTCAAATGTTGCTCTTCAGTCAAACGGGCATTTCTCGACAGTTGACTCATTTTTTCCCTTATCAAAAGGTTCAGTGTCAAATTTTACCTGGTTTTTGTTTCACTTGCTTTTGACTGGAACTCGGACTGGACCAATACGGGCCCTCCTTCTAGCGCCAATTTGTTGACGTGCGTTTTGGTCAACAAGCAGAAATATGTAAAAGATTTAACACGTGGAAATGAAAACGTGCGTAACGTATGTTTATTTCTGGCTAATTATGCCTTTTTTGTATTTTGCCGAGCCGGAATATTGGGGTCGGTCTTTCTTATAATTTGTTACTATTTGCCCTCTCCTTGTTTTTCTCCTTTTCAGACTCTTTATACCCCTTTGAGTAAGTGGGTTTACAATAGTCATCTTTGCACTAACTATTCATTAATTAATAAAATAGTCAAGACACGACACATGTCCCTCTATAGTTGTGCATGATAGCCAAAGTTTGCCACTTGTCGACTTCTCTTCATAATCCTCTGACATGTGGCAGTTTCTGATACCAATAAAGTGTTAAGTATGGGCATGTGTTTATTTTTACGAAGCTGTCGCGCGTGCGTTTCATCTTGAAATTTGGGCTCGGGGCTCGGTAGCCGTGTTGCGGTTGGGCTCGGTAGCGGTTGGGCTCGGTAGCGGGTGAGCCTAATTCGTGACGTGTTGTCGTACATCATTGTTGACGTCACCCGCAGGTCGCCTATTCGGATATGTGTCAGACTGATGACGTGGATTAATTTTTCACAGCTCGGCTCGGGTATCATCACTTCCCATTGTTGATGGTCTCTTCTTCTTTGAGAATCATCTTGTTGATGATGTCTTTGCCATTTCCAAGGATTATGTTCTTCCCAATTTTGATTATATCCTCTTCTTGAAAATTGGCTTTGTCGAAAATAGTTTCTCCTTCTTTGATCAAATGAAACGGTCATTTGATGTCTTCTTGGCGGTATGAATTTTCTTGATCATTATTTCACGGGTACCTAATAACACATTATTTTGTGGTACCCTTATGTGTTTGGGTCCTTTAGGATTAGTCTTGAGACTTTTAGGTCTCCAACAATAATTAGAGCTATTTCTAGCCCGATAAGTATTTACCGTATGACCCTTTTTACCGCAATAAAAGCATGTAATAATTCTAGGAGCATAATGACCAACGTGCATAGTGACTTGATCTTTTTTTATATGATTAACAACATAAGGCTTATGATCAAGTCCTTTATCATAATTATGAACATCAACAATATTGGTCAATTTATTAGTACTCAAGTTAGATTTTAATAAATCCTTTTTCATGCAATCAATATTCTCAACAAGAGTACTTTTTTCTTTTTCAAGGTTTCTCACCTTATCAAGTGTGGTGGTGTGAGCACATGATAGTGATTCATAGGAAGTAAATAAACTATCCTTATCATTTTTCAAAATATTGAATTCCTTTTTCAAATTTTTGTATTTAACAAGTAAGCTTTGGAATTCATTTTGAAGTTCATCATAATCATTTTACAAATCACTATAATCATTTTGAATGACAATATCATAGGAAGTAGAGGGTTTAAGACATACCTCGTTTTCTTCATTGATGCCCATAAAACAATATTCAACTTCTTCATAATTGGAAGTTGTAAGAGGCTTGTTCCTTAGATTTGAACTTGTATCCCTTTGAGAAGTAGATGCTTTTGTTTGACTCCTTTCATTTGCAAATACTCCATAGATGGCTTCTAATTTTTGCCATGCTTCATGTGCCGATTGAATTCCTACAAAATGTTCATATTCCAAATTAGTAAATGAACAATATAGGATATTTAGAGCCTTACCGTTTAAGGAGATGATTCTCTTTTCTTCATCATTGAGCTCTTTGAAGCCTTTAGAGGTGTGTGGTGTATTTTTCGTTGAAATGGATTCTCCATTAATGACGGTGTTCCAAATATCAAACCCGCAACCTTGTAAATAGCATTCCATTCTTTCTTTCCAAAAATTAAAATTTTTGGAGTCAAATAGTGGTGGCTTGGTGGTGGAGGTGCCGGATAGATGAGCTTCGTTCGTAGCCGACGATCGTTTATCTTTACTCGCGATGTGAAACGAGCTTGCCAAAGAGTTTGGCTCTGATACCACTTATAAGTCCAAGCGGCTACGATAATCTAGAGGGGGGGTGAATAGATTATCTCCATCTTTTCGATTTCGCCCTCTTTTTTGAATCAAATGCTCAAACACAATAATAAAGGTGCGGAATGTAAACAACACACGTCGATTTAAAGAGGTTCAACCCACCTAGGGCCTAATCCTCTACCACCCCATTATATCCGGGATGGATTTCAAAAAGAAAAAAGATTTTATTAATTTACCACAAATTAATACAACACCAA